>JAEBUO010000046.1:0-317067 GCA_023014395.1 Amanita rimosa
TTTCCAGGTTGGATCGTATCACTCGCCTGAATCAGAGGAGCCCTACTGATACATCCTCACGGCGCTGGCGTCGATCGACCTCTCCAAATAGCCTCTCATCCCCAGAAAATGATGCCACAGTAACGCATTGCCCCATCTCCATTGTCGATAGGGGGCATATCGCAGATTACGAACCTGTCGCGTCGGCGACTGCATCTATGCTCGCCGAGCCACCCTATAGACCATTACCTCCGGTAGATCAACAATTCACTTACAGCCATAGCATCTACGAATCGAGGACGGCGCGTCACTGGCCCCCTTCGCAGAATGGATACATACAGGAAACTTATACTGTCATCCCTCACCCTCAACCTTACGACGAGAACCTCTCATCAAATATCCCTGCTGATGTATACAATCAAACGACCACGGAACAGGATAGTGGTTCCGCGTCGCTTGGGGCTCCTAGTATTAATTCGGCGGTAATCCGGGAGTCTCTGACCAGTGCACCGTATCGTGCTTCGGTTATAAAATCAGATAAGCCGCAGGCGTCATCTTCGACATCCGCGACTTCAAATCTCAAGGATGATGAGCCTTTCACTTTTGGCCCTGAATATGTAGCGGCAACTGCCGTCATGTTCCGCCAGGAAGTGTTACCTGCGTATCCTGAATATGCCGAACTTGTTGATCCAGATGTGCCCTTGTCGGCTAAGCGCTCAGACGACACCTCGGTCCAGAGCTTTACACTTGGATATGATTACTCTACGCTGCCTTATTTGCCTCCCAGCAAGGCAGGACAACTGTACGCCATGAAGTATAGCATGGCCCGCCAACAGCGGCAGACGGAAGAAGCCAATGCTCTACCATCGTCAATGTCAGATTATACGTCACCCACCACTTCTACTTTGTCTTATCGTCCCCCTTGTTCAACGAGCAGCTCGTCGTTAACGGGATGGGCAGGATGAAACCCAAATATTCATTTCTTGCCTCTCTGGCTTCTCTTTAAGCAATTACTTACTCACTTTCTAATATGATGCTCTATTTGTCAGCTGTTCAATTAGGGTAACGGGACTTCGCTAAGCACGTATTCATGTATTGCAGCCACTATGATGCATTCTATCGTATTCCAACATGATGTTGAACCTTGCGAGTAGTAATCTAACCAAAATGCGATATTATGATCTAGACGAATACCAAAAAGTACAAGCAAATTGTGTTATCAATCACTGAGATTGTTCTGCATATATCTAAAAGTGATATTAATGCCTGCATTGCGCAAAACTCATGCCACGTACCTTGATGGTCTTGTCAGCGCCTCCTGTAATGAGCCGGGTGCCAGTTTGGTCAAACGTGGAACAAAATACGCCAGCCTCCGCCTCAAGGGACCCCGGTTGGGGTATATCGTCGAGATTCTGAAACGGAGTTCCCGTGTTGTAATCCCAAAATGTTAGAGTGCCATTATCAGCTATGTGTAATCATCATTGGACGGTCGCCGAGTCAATGTAAAAGGCGTACCTCCAGAAAAGAAGACGCCCTCCGAGTTCACCGACAACGTGTTGATAATAGCATTATGACCGCTGAAGTTGAACACGAAAGTACCTTCGGGACATTTCCATTTTTTGATGTTATTGCCTCCGGCAGACCCAGACGCAAAGGAGTACTCAGTTGGATGAATTGCTAGAGCCCGGACAGATTTTTTGTGATGCGTCAACGTCACCGTCGACTTCCCTGCAGCAAGATCCCATAACCTGGGCTACTATTCAGAATATGATAGCCTAAGCATAGAGATAGAATACCTGACAGTTGTATCCATACTACCCGTAATCACTTGTGGATCGGAATCCTGGCACTTGACATCTGCCACGGTAGCCGTATGACCCGAGAGGACATGGATCTGTGCCTTCGTCCGCATGTCCCAAACTCGGGCGGAGGCATCGCGACCTGCAGTAACCAGAACATCAAGAGTGGGATGAAGAGATAGAGTATATACACCGGACAGATGTCCGTGATAATGACGTATTACTTTATTGGCTTCTAGGTCCCAGCATTTTACCATCTAGATTTTTAGCAAAAAAACGGTACAGATGGTGAATTATGCACCTTATCTTCACCACAGGAGAATAGATAAGGATGTCTTGGAGAAATCGCAAGTCCTCTAACCGTTGATATGTGACCAGTTAACGACAACTTGAGTTCGCCTGAGGCCAAGTCCCATATCTTTATAACACGGTCACCTGCGCCGGTCGCAAACCACTTATTCCCTGGTTCAACTGCAACACTTCGCACCCAGCCCAAATGGCCAGAGATAACGCGCACGAGTTTCCATGGAGAGTGGTACGTCGGCTTGATGGTTCGTACAGTCTTGTGCAGCATTAACGCCTGCGACAACTTGGCATTTGAGGTAAATGTCGAGGGTTGATAAACGGGTGTCTTGTCTATTGCCGCAATCATGCGTGATGTATCACTATCTGCGGCTACAATACCAGAGCTCACTGACTGTCGTGGACGAGGGAGGAGCATACATACGTCCTGCTGTAATCATTTTTCTCGTCTCCTTTGGCCTTGATGGCCCAACAGGTCCTTGCTGTGCAAGCAATATTGAGGGAAGCTCTTTGCAATGCCGGTATTCGTCCTGTATTTTAACGGAAAGCCGTACGCGTGCACTGTCATGGTCATTGGTGGGTACGTCTTTGGGCTGATAACATGACTCACCTCTTCTCTTCGTCCTGGCCAATTTCGTCACGCTCTGTTGCAAATAAAGCATACGTGCGCTTTGCGCTCTCTCTCAGTAAGTTTTCCAGGGGCGGGAGGGCAGACATGTCGACCATAGATGTTATTGTTTGGACATATTGACGGTAAGTTGGAGCGGCCAAATAGAAGCTATCCTTCCATCAATCCACGCTGTAGTTCCCAGCGACGTCCTCGCTTAGGCATATTATCGTGTATTCCATAGATAGTTGACCTGTGGCTCAGTAGACATGACGCTTCCAGATGCAGCTGAGTTAAAGAAACTCGCGAAACAGCTGCAAGCCGCCCCAAATCAAGTGGTGAGAAAGGTTTTGCTCTTTATTCTATTTACTGACACTTTTCGTTTTTTCAGGAGCTGATTGGTATATTGAGGATCCTCAAGAGCGATTATCAAGTGACGGAGTCTCTCCTAAGAGTGGGTGTTGCTCGTCGAAATTTTTTATCCATGTCTAATAGTGTGGGAACTGATAATAGGAAAGCAAAATTGGCCTCGCCGTCGGCAAACTGAGGACCCACAGTGCGAAGGATGTCTCTGATTTAGCAAAAGAGATCGTCAAAAAGTGGAAGCATACTGTAGACAAGGAGAAGCAGTTTCAAGCAACAGCTCTCAAAGCAACAACAAACGGGAAGGTTACTGATGCCGGTTCGTATCTTTGCGCGAGTTTGCCATCTGGTTTAGTTGATGATTTGAAGGCAAAAGATCCGCATCAGCGAGCTCTGGAACTCCAGGAACGCCTACAGGAACAGCCTCCCGCTCAGCAAAGTCCGATAATGTCAAAGGTTCCACTGGCGATGGCACCAGAGATAAATGCATTGAACTTATCTATGACGCTTTGGCTTACGATTCTGGCGCTCGTAAGTCAATAAAACTCGCCTTTCGAGCTTTGTTGAATGAAACTCAGCCGTGGAATTGATCCTCAAACGAGCACAAGGCATCGAATCCGCAGCTTATGCATACTTTGAGGGAACAACAGTCAACTACAAAGCAAAACTTCGTTCCCTCTTCGTCAATTTGAGGGACAAGAACAATCCTGGCCTGAGAGAAAGCATAGTAGGGGGGGATATACCAGCGGAAAAGGTTCCGACGATGTCCAGCGAGGTACGCATCGCCCCCCCCCCCCCCCCCCCCCCCCCCCCCGGTTCAGGTTTTCATGTCAATGTTTTTCAACCAACAGGAAATGGCATCAGAGGAGCGCAAAGCAGCTGATAGCAAAATCAAAGAAGCTAACTTTTTCAAGTCTCTAGGAGCAGAGGAACAACAGGCCGAAACAGACGCTTTCCAATGCTCACGATGCAAACAAGTTAGTATTCGTCATTATTAATGATGAATAACACTTATGCCTCTACAGAGAAAGTGCCGCTATAGGCAGGCGCAGACCCGTAGTGCAGACGAGCCTATGACTGTGAGTGACGTGTCGTATACTGGTTCATCTCTGATTAATGGGTTATAGACTTTCGTTACGTGCGTTTCTCATTCAACTAGCATATGATTTCCCGTTGAGTTGCACTTCTAGATGTACTGTCTGTGGAAATAGGTACGCCTGCCTTTCGTTGTACCTTTCGAACTAATAGTTCTCCAGATGGAAGTTCTCTTAGTCGAGGCAAACCCTGAGTGACTGCAGTTTGGCCCTTTGCATTTTATTTATCGTTCTTGAAGTTGTAAGCATCGCAAGAATGTAAATCGGTTTCAACCCAGGACTACGAACTTCTATGTGCACTCGTACATTATAATACATGAACTTGGGCTTCTCTTATTTTCTTTGTTAGAAGAATTTAGCATTTGTAATGAGCAAGGTCTCCCCCTATAGTGCTCAGAACTATGCTTAAAGGTCAAAAACACAAAAACCATGGATTGGCATAAATACATTACCTTGCTTGCAAGTTTGTTGCTCAGTTGCATTAATGCAATATTGTAAATATTTACTAACATTAAATGGCTGCTGTTGCTGGCTGCAAGCCTTTGGACGCTGGACTGGACCAGATTGTAGCAAACATTAACTGGCTGCTGTCACTGGCTGCCAGTCATGTCCCTGTGCTCATTGTAAATTCATTTTGGCACACTGATCTGTCCTTGTTTGTCCCCATCAGCTGTCAGTTGCTTGGCTGTGTCACTGCAATATTGTAAACTTTTATTAACATTAAACAGCTGCTGTAGATAACTGCAAGTCTGTCTGAGGTGACATTCAAGATTGACCTTAAACTAACTTCATGGGTGCCTGGCATTGTGACAGATGACCTATGTTGATCATCAAACCAACAAATTCAAATCAGTGATTCAATTCATGTTCTACCTGATCCAATTGTTGTAAGGGTATGTGAGCCTTGGCCAAAGGTTGATGTTACAATTCTCTTTTCCCTTTCTTAATGGACTACATTTACTTGTTACAAACCATAGTTATGCTTGGACATTATCTCCTTCTGTAGCTACCATACTCAGTTCCCTTCTTTCGAAGGAGATCCAAGTTTTGCTGTAGCTCATCAGTATTGCTATTAGTGAATATATACCTTGCAGATATGTGTTCTTGTTGACAAAATTATGGAGTTTGTTCACACCTTATCTACTCCTTTTGACATATTGTTGTACATGAAGGCTGCACATGCCAAGGCTCATCATGTTACAATTCTCTTTTCCTTTTGTTAGCGGACCACATTCACTTGCTACAAACCCATAGTTACGCTTGGACGTTATCTCCTTTCATAGCTACCTTCACCTTTCCTCTTCTAGATAGCTATGCTCTTTCCCCTTTAGTTTCTATTGTTCTCTTAACGTATATAAACCCCTCTCATGTACCATAGTTCTTTAGTTCCAACTTAGTCGAATCTTATCCATAACTTGAACAATCTTTTGCTCGTCGCCTCAACCGCTCTCTTCGCTCTCTCTCTAGCCTTCATCATCATTAGACTTAGTGCCTAGAACCCTTGTCCAGTGATTGGGAACAGACCGAGACTCTGTTTGTCGCTGTAGACTTGGACGCTGAACGACGTTGTGGACATCGACCGTAACACATCATGTTTCACTTCCTCATGGAGAAGGAGCACATGAGTCTGTAGCCAGAGACCATGGAGATAAGCTCAATCCATTATCAATTTGGACTGAAACTATCCTTGCAGCATTCCCACTTTAGCCTTGTTCATGTCAAACAATATATCCAAAAGGAGCAATTAGACCCACATTCTGGATAGACCAAATTGGCAGACAGAGTTTCCCTATAGTCAGGTTGTCTATCAGTGCCTTCACTCAACAGAGCAAAGAGCAGATCAAGACTCACTGATCAGGTAGATCTATCAAGCTGATCTGGGCACTTAATAGATAATCAAATCCACAGTCAACCCATGATACTAAGGATAGACTATGATTACCAAGCGCCCAAAGCTAAGTGGAGTAAATCAGCTATAGGGTATTTAGCTATAGCAACAATGTACAGTATTGTGATTAGCATGTCTGTGCATATATGTTGGGTATTACAACAATGCTCATGGTTTAGGGTTTAGGGAATGCTGTTTGCCAAACAGTGTATTGAAAATATTCCCCTTTACTAAAACCTTTTTTCCAGAGGGTCCCCCTCTTTTTGGGACCAAACAGGTAATGAAACCCTGTGGAGCAGAAGGCCCTACTACAATGTCAGTGACATTGCCTTGAAGCCACACAGCACTAGCCCAAATGGTGTCAGGCACCCACACAGAAGACTGTGAATCTTGAACTGTAGTCTGAGACTTCTTCCTATCAGCATTTAATTTAAACCATTATATGTGATTCTTCCATTAACTGATGAATTCACATATTTGATTATATATCATGCTTTAGCAATATGTTCTTTAGAAGGATTAACCATGAATTGTGACATCATGATTACTGCCTGAGTAATATCATATCTTGTGCCAAGAGTAAGATATAATAGTGACCCTATAATTGATTGATAGTAACTCCTCTCCTGAGAAGTTGCTTGACCTGTATTTGTAGCAGGTATATATCCTGCTGGCAATGGTGTGCATACAGGTTTTGAATCTTCTTGACCAAATCTTCTAACTATTTTCTTTGCATAGTTAATTTGATCAAGGGTAATCCAATTTTCTCTTCCTATCTTGGACTATTTTCATCCCAAGATATTCAGTAATGGGTCCTAAATCTCTACATTCCCATTTTTTCATAAATCTGTGTTTTAATTTCATGAGTAATTTCTTATTATTGCCCATGAACAACACATCATCAACATATAGTATTGCTACTATGATTGATTTTTGTTTGTAGCAAACATAGACTCCAGTGTCTGAAAGACATTGTCCAAAGCCTAATTGATTTAGACTTTTGTTTGCTTTTTTATTCCAAGCTAATGAAGCTTGTTTAAGTCCATACAAGGCTCTTTTGAGTTTATAGACTTTGAGCTCTTGTCCTTTGATGATAAATCCTTCTGGCTGTTCCATGTAGATGTCTTCATCAAGATCACCATACAAGAATGCTGTCTTTATATCTAGCGCTTCGATTTCCCAATCTTCAAGTGCTGCTGTAGCCATCAGGAGTCTCACAGTTTCAAATCATGCAACTGGTGAGAATGTATTGTCATAATCAACTCCAGGTATTTGTGAAAATCCTTTGGCAACTAGTCGAGCATGTTTTTGACCATCACTTTTAACTGCATAAACCCACCTACACTTTACAGGTTTGTGGTTTTTAGGACATGGTACTAATTCCCATACATCTCAATCTTCAAGAGCTTTTATTTCCTCTTTCATTGCATTTAGCCATTGTTCCCATTCTTTTGGGTCTGATGCTTTTAATTTATAAGCATCTCTATATGTCCATTGATCAACATTTTTGTGATAATTTGGACTAATGGCTTTTGATAGAAGGTAATTAACTAAGTTGTTTCCTCCTTCTTTATGCAATTTTTGTAAAGAGCTAATTAGATCACTTGGTGATTTAGATAATAGATAATGATCTATTTCTTTTTCACTATCTTCAAATGGATCTTTATCAGGATCATATGATATATCTCTATCAGATATACCAGTTTGTTTCCTGATTTGTTCTTGTTCATGATCAGATTCAGACAGTGTTTGATATTCCTTTTCTGATTCTGAACTTGTTTGTTTATCCATTTCAAGCTCTTCTTCCACTATATAGTGGATTTTCAAGTGCTTTTTGTGAAGATGTGGGACTAAAGGCAGGTTTGAATTTTCCTTTGCCTTTACCAAAAACTTTATTTTCCCAATCTGATTTCTTTTGCTTTTCAATTTCTACAGGATTTTCTTTATCATAGAAATTGTCAGATAGAAATCTGGGTTTTCTAATTCTGGTAGTCCTTCTGAGAGTTTCATTAAATCTCTCACCTCCTTTAGCTTTTCCTTTCTCTGAACATTTTATAGGAATTTGTTCAGGAGGTGAAATTGATCTGTTCATGTTTGGTTCTAATCCTTCCTGATTTATATTATCAGGGTTTGTGGATGAACAATCAAGCTCTTTTTGATTATCATAATCATGAGATGGTCTACTGTTTCCATCATGTGTAATATCATGATATTCCTGATAATCATTGTTTCTATGCTTGGGTGTGTCATCATCACTGTCACTATCATATGAGTGACAACCATGATGCATGTGGGAATTGGAATCAGAGTCCTGTCCATTATTGGAATTTTCATCATTTTCCCAAGTATCAATACCTGGTGGACTTTTAAATAGTCTCTCATTTTGGCCTTTTTGTGCTCTAGGAAATTTATGTTCATCAAATATTGATTGAACACCAACGAAAATGGAATTGTCATTTCACATAAATTTATAAGCTTTTGAACCATTTTCATAGCCTATGAAAGTCATGGCTTCTGCTTTAGGTGTAAGCTTATTTTGTCTAATTTCTTTAGGTATAAAAACCCATGCAAGACATCCAAATGTTTTAATGAACTTCTGGCTTTTTATTATAAAGGTTTTCATATGATGTTATCCATTTTGTTCTTTTTAATGGTGTGCAATTATATGTATGAATAGCAGTTTCCATTGCAAATTCCCACCATAATTTGGGATATTGTGCATGGAGTCTCATACTTTCTGCTTTTTCAAGAATAGTATTATTTAATCTTTCTGCATGACCATTTTGTTGGTGGATATATGGTGCACTTTGTTCACATAATATGCCTTTTTGTTTTAAGAATTCATCAAATTCTTTGGATTTAAACTCTCCCCCTTGATCTGATCTGAAATGTTTCACTGTATATCTGTTACAATTTGACGGTTTCATGTCACAATGGGTGACATGCGTGATGAACAGGTGCCCGTGGTAGCGCCCTAGCTTATATCAGCAGGGCATGCAGTTGAGGGGTGGCGGACATGAGGGGGCCATGAGGCGAGGGGTATATAGTTGTAGTAGGAGCCTGAGAACCCCCAGGCTCTTGATAGTCACTGTTGTAGACAGCACTACAGAGTTTCTTTCTTTTCTCCTCTTGTTCCTCTGGTTGTGCAACTTGGTCTACCGACCTCGTAACATAATCAAGAGCCTTACAAGACCACCTCACATAGGTATCATCTACCAACTGCGACTACTGACTGCTATGCCAGCATTACAGGCAACATTGATTTCAGGCGCTAACAGCGCAAACACTCAAGGCATCATCGATGCAACAGCTAAAGCCACTCAGCAGAGCGCAACTGTCAATGGATCCGGTATGGAGTCCGTTTCTATTTCTTTTAAACAGGTTGCAGATACTCAGGTGACAAAACTGCGCTCAGTGCGAGTGCCATCCTGCCCCGGGATAGTGGGTTGGGGGGAATGGCAACTGGCGCAGTGGAAGAGGGTGGGAAAACACCCGAAGACAACACATGGGGGTGTCGTGTATCAAGGATGCACAGTGTCAGGACACCAATCACATATCATGGCTAGTTCCACGAGCACGAGGACACCTGACCGAAGACCCGGGCACCATCCCCATGTGTCATTTGATGGATTGAAATCGAAGAGTTCTGCGGGGGTGCGGGCCGATCGTGCCAAATTGACCCCGAGAACAGGTGGATACCCCTCTGGTGACATCCCTGTAAGGGTGTCTCAGTGGAAGAACAGGAACGCTCCTTGCATCAGATTGGTGTGGGATCTGAGCAAGACAGAGTTTTTATTGCAGGGGCTCATTGAGAGCCATATTGAAGATGAGTGGCACGTGCGGGAAAATGCTAACTACGCATGGTGGCAAGCATACAAGCAGAGATGGCTTGCACAACTGGCATGACAACCAGTACCCACCGACAATAACATGCATGTTTGTCAGTGGATCATCCATAAGGCCGCAGAGCGCCATAGGCACGAGGCAGAAGAGACACACCGTCTCCTTGCCGAGGCCGACAGAGTGGCTCGGGCCGAACAGTCCGATGTGTGGGAGGTGCTACTCAGGGAGTGCAAGGAATGGGATGAGGCGGCACATCTTGAAAGAGAAAAGGCACAGGCCACATGTATCCAGGAAAGGGCGTGGCAGGTGCATCAGATCAAACCGGCAGTACCAAAGAAGGTAGTGGAGGTTAAGCCTTTGACACCGGCAGTAACAACACCAGGAGGGACCCGGACGGTTCCCAATTTCAAGTATACAGCCAACAAGCTCGTCGGTAGGTTTATCCCAAAAGCCAGTTGGGATAACAAAAGAAAATCAGCAGTGGTGCTATATGAACAAGTGTACGCCAAGTACAATGAAATGATCAACTGACTAGAAAATATGCCAGGTGTTCATATTGAATTGGGTGATCAGAAAGAGTCACTCTACAACTGGGTCCACATGCAGAAATGTAACAAGTGGATCCGTGATGAGAAATCGAAGTGGTCCCAGTCCACTTTCATCAATCTGAAGAAAGTTGGAGGACAGGGATTTGAAAACGAGCAAAACCTGGTGTTTGAGATCGAATTGGATTTCCAGGTTTTGGCAAGTTATGTCAAGCACGCGTTTGATTGCACACAATGCGATTTGGTACTGGTGGGCCTTCATTGGCATCTGTCGCAAAAGGCCATGAACAGGTTGGTTCATGCGCTCAACAGGAACATAAAGAACTTGGCGCACTACTTGCGAGTTCAGCAGTATGATCCGTTGAGAATGACAAAACCGCACAACATGGGGCCACCCCCAATGCCGAACAAGTATGAAGGAGAAGGAGTCCTTGACGGATCCGTCAGGCTCAGCTTAACTATGTTCCTATGGGAAATGGGAGAAGAGTCGCTGAAGGAGCAGCGCACTTGCACGAGAGAATGGAGGAAGACAGTCGAGACAGTCTTCCCTGGTCCAGCAAGAACCAAAGTGGATTTTGCAAAAACAAAACAAACCGCGAGGATGTCAGTCAAGATCCCGAAGCACATGATCCGCGGATGGTGTTATCTATGGTTATTCAAGAGGGAATTTTGGGACAAGTTTGAATGGCCCAAATACCCTACATTATACGACATTTCCTCTTGGGAAATCGAGATGAGAGATGAGACGACATGGTTCAAACTACAAGATGGACCAGAGCAGGGGATCTTCCATGTAGTATTAGCGCAACCAGAGGAGGTTGACGACATTGATACTTACACATGGAAGGACATTGATGAACTCACTCACTGGAGCATGGGTGCAGGATGGAGGACAGTGTGCCTAGGTGCAGAACCAGAAGAGAGAGTGGTATACCCTCGGAGAATATTACAAGACGTAACCAACGTCAATATTCAAAGAAGGTCACCAGTGGAGTGGGTGTGGGGAGAACATGAATTCAGCATTAGGTGGCTGGATGATGTTCCCCAATACAAGATCAACGTGGAAGACTGGGTCAGCCACGTCTGACAATGGGATGGTTACGCACTCCCACAACAAGGACACATGAGCGTGTTGCCAACAACACCGGGATACTGTTACTTGTGGTTATTCAAGCCACAGTATTGGTCGAGTTTTGCATGGAAGGCAAACCCATCTTGGGTTGAAATATCCCTTTACGAAAAAGATATGTGAAACGAGGAGATTCATGTGACGGTGTCTTACGACCAACGGTGCCAGATTTACCACGTAGAGAAAGATGAAGAGTGGGGTTCCCCAGCATGCAAAGTATGGAAATGGTTCGGACCTGACCATCGTTGAGTAGGTTTCATGGTCACTGATGCATTCATGTTGGTGATTCTCATGCTGGTCACTGCATACATAGCAGTATTTGGGACAACGGCAGAGAATGCCACATGGGAAGCACGCTCAGAGAATGACCATAGAAATTGGGTCAGACCATTCATGGAAGGAATAGGCACAGTGGCGGAAACGCTATTCTGACCACCTAGAGAGGAGACCACCCCCAGTGTCAGGTTGGACATGCCTGACCACTACGAAGGACAACTGGAGTTGATTGCCAACTGGTTAAGAAGCATGGCAATCTACTTCCAATTAACCAAGCAGAGGACGGTCTCACGACAAGTAACAATGTCGCTTCAGCACATTCAGGGCGGTTCAGCCAATCGTGCAGGGAATTGGGCAGGAGTTAAGCTCCAACAGATATTAGAGAACACGTTGGAGCGCGAAGAGCAGAAGGCATTAGGAACCTGGAGAGCAGGAACCACCCTAGCGCAAGAATGACATGGGATAGTGTCATTATTGGATGGAGTAGAGAGCGTCAAACAGGCGGCATTCACACACAAACCACCTTTCACAAGCTGGCAGGAGTTCGATACGGAAGCCAGGGAATTCTTCCTGACAACTGAAACCCGGGATGATGTGATTCGCAAAATTCAGGGTCTACAACAGGGGAAGCGCAATGTAGAAGACTACATTGTCGACTTCAGAGGACTAGCCCAACTAACGGGCTACAATGAAATCGCGCTGATTGCGCAATTTAGGAGAGGATTACATCCTCAGCTTGGGTTGAGGATTGTTGAAATGGGAGCGCTGGGAGATGGGACCACAACAGGGGACTTGGAAAAGTGGTACACAAAGGCAATGGAACTAAACAAGGCTTGGTGGGATGCCAAGAAGTTTTACAATGTAAATCCAGGGCAAGGGTCGCACCAACCCCAGGCATCGACAACAAGGACGCAGGGTACCCATAACAGGGTTTCACCAACTCCTGCAACTCGGACTAGTGGAGCAACACAAGGCCCACCACCAGCAGCAGCTACAACATTGAGCACCAGGGACCCCAACACCATGGACATAGATAGGAAGAAAAGCACAATTGTGTGCTACAATTGCGGGAAGACAGGACACATTAGCAGAGAATGCAAAAGTCCCAAGAACTGGAAGGGGAAAACCCATGTAAGAGAAATGGGTTGGAAAGAGTGGCTTGACGATGCCACTGAAGATGACAAGAAGGCCATTAGTGAGGCCTTGGGTTTTTGAAGTGGCCAACCGGAAATCATTCCGACCGGAAGGCCTGTAGTTCTAGCTCAAATATGTGTAATAATAGTCATGCAATCAAATCCACCAAGTTAAATTGCATTGATTATGAACTAAGAACACAAAAACTAAGGAGTGAACCCATCACAATGGGAAAAGATTGCTTGAGGCCCTGGCAGACTCCATGGATGGTGAGGCGCATATGGGAACA
Organism: Amanita rimosa; assembly: GCA_023014395.1. NCBI lineage: Eukaryota > Fungi > Basidiomycota > Agaricomycetes > Agaricales > Amanitaceae > Amanita > Amanita rimosa. The sequence continues at coordinate 13,250 of JAEBUO010000046.1, forward strand.
ACCCATGAGCCAAGCCCTTCAAGCTCTTTGATCCTGGAGTCATGACTCCAGGATGGGGGAGGTGATGGTAGATCTGATACAGAGTCTGAATAGCGTGACAGAGGCACAAGTGGCCTGGTACTTGAACCACTTAAGAAATAAACCTAAGCAGGTGATAGGAACTGGGAAAAGACAACTAAATGTACCCATGACGGTTACTGATATCACAACAGGACAGTCCATTACGATATTGGCTTTGCTGGATTTGGGGTGTATGGGTTTGTGTGTGAACAGGAATTTTGTCAAGCAGAATAATCTCAACATGAGAAAACTCCCCCATCCGATTCCTGTTTACAATGCCAATGGTTCAGAAAACGTCGATGGGCAATTGTCAGAAATGGTGCAGTTGAAAGTGAAAATCAACACACATGAGGAGACTTGGGAGTTTGGCGTCTCAAACCTTGGGAAGACAGATCTATTCCTAGGGCATGACTGGTTAAAATTCCACAACCCAGATGTCGATTGGAGTAAGAACGTACTCCGATTCAGTCATTGTCCAGGTACATGCTATCCAGATTCAAACGCCCAGGAGCCCAAGGACAAAGACACTGAGGAGGAGCAAGAAATAGGTGGCATGCATTGGGATGAAGGGGATCGACTGTTGGCGGTACAAAGGGAAGATGTGGACTCGGAATGGATCAGGGCTTATGAGTCTACGGCAACCAAAATTGCCGCAGAAAATAAGATTACCTGGACCTTGGAAGAAGTCATACCGGAGCATTATTTGGGTTACCGGAAGGTTTTTGAGAAACAGACCTTTGATGAATTACCACCACACCGACCCTGGGATCATGCAATTGAATTGGTACCTGGTGCCAAAATGTTAGATTGCAAGATCTACCCCTTAAGCCGCATAGAACAGGAGGAGCTTGAAAAGTTCCTCAAGGACAATCTAGAGACAGGACGCATCTGGTCCAGCAAATTGGCAATGGCGTCACCATTCTTCTTTGTTAAAAAGAAGGACGGCTCACTTTGGCCAGTACAGGATTATTGCAAGCTCAATGAGATGACCATTAAGAATTGGTATCCATTACCACTTATCTCCGAGCTTGTCAACAAACTGTCTCATGCAAAAATCTTCTCAAAGATGGACATCAGGTGGGGGTACAACAATGTCCGTATCAAGGAGGGTGACGAGCACAAGGCAGCTTTCTGGACCAATCTGTTAGGAATCCATCCTAATGCATCTTTTTCTTCTTTTATCTTGCTAGTGGTCTGGGACCACTCTGGGACATCTATACATGATCTGGGATCATGGGAGGGACTATAGGAATACGTTGCGTGGGTTAGCGCATGGGAGCACTCACTAGAAGACAAGACGATGGTTGGTTGGGCCAACCACCTACATATTAGGAAGGAGATCACAACCCTGGGTGGCAGTGCACGCGGATCACATCAGCGCATCAGTACATCACCCCAATAAGGCATGGGATCAGTGGCAATGCTTGACAGCTTGATATGGCAATAGCAACTCCCTGTTGGGGATTGCGGGAGGCCTGTGAACAGTATGCCTCATGGAATAGGGCCCAGACGGAGACTGTGGGAGCGCCAGGCTGAGGGGAAGGTTCTAGACCATGGGCACATGTGGAACTGTCAAGGGCGCACAGCATTGCTAAAGATAGATGAAGTCCAGAAGCAGCGCTCAAGGGTCTGGAAGCAGTGCTCAAGCAGTATGAGTCACTGAGACTGTAGAGGTGCCAGTGGGAAGGGTTGCAAGGGGTCTTAGTAGAATAGTATATAAGACCAGCTGTAGGTAGTCTTGGTTCCCCAAGACTTAAGATAGTTTATCTTACGCTCATTGTATGGGCATTAGATTCTGTCTAATGTAGTCTCAATAACATTCCTTCTCTATGTTCTTATCCTCCTCCCTTCTCTGCGAGGCTTGTGGGTTTGTGTTGAGCATGAGCTCGTAACATAATCTTAAGTCTTTGTGCCACACCCCTCATCATGAGTCACAGCGATGAGCCCATCCCCCTTATTGCAGATCACAGTGACAAGAGTTCAAAACCTGCGTCAAAACCGATCGCCTGACCTCACACACATTGCACCATGTGCCTGTGGGCAGCCTTGAGGATCTAGGCAACTTCGACACCAACAACAGATAGACTCATTTGACCGTTGTCAAGTGACTACTACCATTTATGGTTACTGGCAACAAAATAGTATTGAACGAGAGCTTGGAGCGCGCTGTAGTCAACCAGGCAGGGTCTTGCAGGCACCAGCATCAGTACTACGGAAAAGACAGTGGAACTGTTGAAGAAAACCATTTGGCATGCCATGTATCAAGGGTGTACAGTCTAGAGATACCAATCACGTATCAGATCTATTGATCTGAGCATGAGGACACTCTAGTTGTTACGACATGGACTTTTTCGTTATTTTTCTCTATTTTATTCAGAGGCCTATGGATGTATAACAAGACGCTAGCATACGGCGCGGGACCCCTATCAAGATATGGCAGGAGGATTATATAACCCAGGGTGGCTATACGATCAGGGCTATTAGGGGATATTGGGTGAAACAGCGTTTGCGGGAAGGGACCGAGAGTCTGGGTAAGTCCGGATAGGTCTGGGAGATGGGTCTGGGTCTTGTTGCTGCGCGTGTATAGCCTTAGCGGCTGCGCAGACTGTGCGCACAGACCAACGGCTCAGGTATATAAGGAGTGCATCTGTAGGTAAGAGTCCTTAAGACTCTAGATTGTTTCCTCCTTGTAGGTTACAGACTACTGTGTCTTAGCTTCGCCTCAATTTATCTTTTCTCCTCTGAAGCTTGTGATTGTGTCAAGGATTAGTCCTAACATAATCTAGAGTCTTCTACATCACACCCTTCGTCGTTGGTCACAGCGCGGAGCAAGTCTTGCTCGTCGTTGCGGACAGTGGCAAGGAGAGTTTTGTTTCAGTAAACCGTCTGGCTCTGTACACGTTGCAGCACGTGTCTACAGACAGCCTCGAGGAATCTAGGCGACAACGACTCCGACAACAGATAGCCTCATCTTATCGTTATAAGGTGACTATGGCCAAGTGGCTACTGGCAACAAAACAATACTAGATGAGAGCTTGGAGCGTGCTGTAGTTGACCGGGCAGGGTCTTGCAGGCACCAGCACTAGTATTGCGGAAAAGAGGGCAGAACCCTCAAAGACAATCCACTTGTGTGCCGTGTATCAAGGAGATACAGTCTGAGAACACCAATTACGTATCAGATCTATCGATCTGAGCATGAGGACATCTCAGTGAAGACCCAGGCACCACACATCTGGGTCAATTGAAGGAATTAAATCGAACATTCGAGTGCAGGTGCGTTATTGACTGCATTGGACAGTGAACGTATTAGGAAGTACGTTTACGGAAGAAGAGGCGACATCCCTCTACTTGAGGTGTCATTGGAATCGCAGATCTAAGAAGATCAAAAACAATCGGAATGGCAGGGCTGTTCAACTACGTATTGCCAAGGGCCGGCATGACCCTTGAAGAAATCGGGATCATCTTCTCAATCAGATGGGCACAGGGGTGCGCAGCAAAGAAATCACCTACTACAGTAACTAAAGAGGTTCGGACCGATAACCAACCTCGAGATGCACATGTCAGGGTGTGGCAGCGCTGGCAGAGGGAACAAAGACATCTTCAAAAGGAAGTGAAACGTCAGGAGAAACTAGCAGCGTGGCACGCTGAAGAAGCGGCCATCAAGGAACAAGAGGATGCATGGCAAGAATTGCTAAAAATACGCCACGAACAGTTAATGCAAAAGCGTCGGTTCAAGGAACTCGAGCAACAAATAGCAAAGGAAAGGAAAACCCTGGAGGATGTCCTGAGTCAGTTGGAACCAGGATCAGCGGTGCGGGAGGCATTATTCAACACACCCTCCAATATCGAATTATTGTTAATCAGTTTCAATGTATACACGTTGAAACATGATGGCTTGATCTTAACTGCAAAAGAGAGGAATCGGTTGATGCACGCCTTAAATGGGAACATTATGAATGCAGGGCAAGTCATGAGAAACGAGCGACAACTCCAAAACGAGGAAAGGCTTCGAGGAGAAAGATATGATCCATATCTTTCTGCATATATCAAATGGAGGTTGCCGAGAAACTATACACCACCTCGTATATCTCAGTATGGGGAGGATGAAATTTTCACACTGCCCGATCACGACTACTTCCTATCCAAGTTAGGAGAGGATGTCGAGTTCACACAGCAATGGGTCCAAGGAATCTCAAAGGAGAAACCAGTGTTACCAGGATCCTACACAACAGCTATTCCTAAAACAGCACCATGGAAGGTAAACAGATACTGCTACCTGTATCTGTTTAAAAAAGAATTCCATAACCAATTCCATTGGCCAGAGTGGCCTATGCTGGAAAGAATTCTTTCTTGGGAACCCGAACTCAGGGATTACTCCGCAGTCTTCGGTCTACAGGACAATATAAAGCCGGATAAGTTCCATGTACTGGAATGGGCGGAATTAAGTCTCAAGAAGGATGAGATCTACACTTGGAAAGATCTGGAATGCCTGGAGCGGCATGGTAAATTTAACAAACGAGCTAGATTTGGAGGACAAGGGAAATCAAAGAAACCAAGATCCAAATCTCCTGCAACCATATCCTCGTTTATACAAGGAGTCTCCAAAAATCCATCTGTCCGATCTCTACCAGAATTAGGGCAGGTCGCAGTTAAAAAATCATACTCCCAGGCGGTCATCAGCACATTCGGACCGAGTAAGGCGTTAACCCAAACTCAAGGAGCAGATTGGACTTGGAACGGAGGATCCGTTGCCAATCCTTTGCACTGGATGAAAGAAGATCTCGATGCACCCAGCTCATCCAATACAGAAGCACGGAAACAGGAAATTGACAATTGGAGGAGGGAGATTAAAAAGGATATTTCCACTCCATACCCGTATCCAAAACCCTGTTATGACAGACACATGCTTCACCTGGACATTCCTGGATTTTGTTATTTATTCCTGATCAAAGCGCAATATTGGGACGAATACAATTGGCCAGCATACCCACAAATTCATGAAGTAGTATCCTGGGATCCTAATCTATGGAATGAACAAATCAGAATCTCGATTCATCGAACCCATGGTCTGGAACACTGCTATCATATTGATAAGCAAATGAATGGGTATGATGGATGGGCACATTTGGACTTAATGAATCGGTCTGGATCAGGACATAAGCGGCTTGGGGCATTCCGGTTTACCGCTGATATGATGGCACATTTATACAATGCTATGACTGGATGGCGAACGGTCTGGGCAGAAGACATGGAACAACCAGCTCCCCCGGGTGCTACAGCGGCACAGGTCGCTGCTCAAGAAGACGTCATTCAGAGACAGCAGATGCAGTGGGAGGAAACCATCACAGCAATTGGACAAGTGGTGGCTGGAATAGTCAATGAGTATTGACGAGCTAACCCTATACCGCCACCTGCACCTCTCACAAAGGCCGAAATGCCCGACTATTATGAAGGAGATCCTCGCATGGTGGATGGATGGCTAAGGCAGATGAGAACGTACTTCACACTCGCCCGCGAAACTCAGTTGGACCGAAAGATTTCCATTTGTTTATATCAAATTAGAAAAGGAAAAGACAACTGAGCAGGAGATTGGGCAGGAGTTAAACTCAAGGCAGTCCAGGACGCAGACCAAGAATATCAAAATGAAGTGGTTAATTCCGGATGGCTGACCAATCTATCTTGGGCATCACTAAATCAAGGCATAATAGTAAACGATCATGAAATCCGACGACCGTTGAGGAACCAATTTCCTTTTACTTCATGGGAGGATTTTGCCACGCAAATGCACGAGTTCTTCATGTCAACCGAGACACAAGAAAAAGCAACGGACGCAATTTTGGCATTAAAGCAAGGAAATACAATGATTGAGGATCATGTGGTCCAGTTCAACGCATTATTACTATTGGTCGGTTGGGACAACAGAGCGCTGATTGCGCTGTTTAAGCAAAACATCAACCCTGCATTGGGACGGGACTTGATCAGACATGGAAACTTAGGGGATGATGCAACCCTGAAGCAGATTCAGGATCGGGCAATGGAGCTTGCTCGAGCTTATCGTAAGGTAACGGAAGCATACGGGCCGGATAGACAGAAAGGCGGATACAAAGAAAAAACGGTTGCCAAGGATAGCAAACCAAACCAGTTCCAATATAGTACACCGACAACGTCCAAAGACCTGAATGCCATGGATGTGGACAAAAGTAAAAAACCAACTACCGGAGACTGTTACAACTGTGGCAAAGAAGGACACTTTGCACGAGAGTGCCCGGAGCCAAGAAAACCGAGGTGGAAGGATAAAGGGAAGTGGAGAGCAAGAGAGGTTAAAATAGAAGAGCTCACCGAGGAGCAATGGAAGGAACTTGGAAAGGAAAAGGGTTTTGGCGAAAGCCAGTAGGCGAGCGCTCAGCGCTGCTGGCTGATAGAGTTTCGAAAATGGACAATGACTCTTGTGTAAATGTACAAGGATTGTTATATGAATATTCTTCTCATATTCATCGGATTCGAAACTTAAGTGTGAGCGCAAAACCCAGGATTAAACAATGGACCCTTGCATGGGTAATGAGAAGGATATGGCAACAAAGCAAAGCTGTTGCTATAGACTGTTTAAGGGGATGGGTTCATGAAAAACGGTTATCTGAAGTAACACTGCAACTATTGAAGGAGCTGAACCAGCAATCAGAATCCGAAGCAATGTGGAATCTGGCACAGTTGCGGCAACAGATTGTCAAAGCTTCAGGAAAGCAAGAAATGAACCTAAAAGGAACTATAACTACTATGGATACAGGATCCACAATTCCTGTTACGGCTTTAGTTGACTCAGGATGCACAGGATCGTGCATCAATGACGAATTTGTGGAAAAGCATTGAATGAACAAACGACGTCTCTTACGACCAGTACCAGTCTATAATGCAGACGGAACCCGTAATACCATGGGAAATATTGAATATATGGTCCAGTTTAAACTACGCATTGGGGATCATGAGGAAGTTATGGATTGTTGTGTCGCATGATTAGGGAAGACAGACTTGTTTTTGGGTCATGACTGGCTACAACTGCATAATCCCAGTATGAATTGGAAGAAGCATGAAGTAACTTTCAGCCGTTGCCCGGGAACTTGTTGGAATCAGTCCAGTGTAAGCGAGCCTGAGGAGGAGGTGGATGAAACCGGATCCTTAGAAGATGGAGAACGTTTACTTGCTGTACATATAGGATTGGAAGAGTTGAAGTTACAACCACTCTCAACCAACATTGCAGCAAAAGAGGTGCTGGCTAGCAAAAAACGGTCTTTAGAAGAAACGGTACCAGGGCATTACCTCAAATATCGGAAGGTATTTGAGAAGGAAACTTTTGATGAATTACCACCAAGACGGCCATGGGATCATGCCATCAAGTTTATTCCTGGAGGACAGCCGACTGATTGTAAAGTGTACCCATTGAACAAAGAAGAACGGGAACAGTTGGATGAATTCCTGGAAGAAAACCTGAAATCTGGACGAATTAGACCAAGTACTTCTGAACAAGCGTCACCATTCTTCTTCGTTAAGAAAAAGGATGGTAAACTGAGACCAGTACAGGATTACTGGAAGTTAAATGACATCACGTGGAAAAATCGATATCCATTACCATTAATTGGTGAATTGATTGATTGATTATCAAAAGCCAAGGTCTTCTCAAAAATGGATATCAGATGGGGTTATAACAACATTAGGATCAAGGAAGGTGATGAGTGGAAAGCAGCTTTCAAAACTCACCGAGGCCTGTTTGAACCTCTGGTCATGTTTTTTGGTCTCTGTAATTCTCCCGCAACATTTCAGACAATGATGAACGATATCTTCAGGCAAGAAATTGCAGAAGGATGGGTCGTCATTTACATGGATGACATTTTGGTGTTCTCTCAATCACAGGACGCACACACGATGCATGTTAACCATATCTTAGCAAAGCTGGAGAATCACAAGTTATCTTTGAAACCGGAGAAGTGCTGGTTTGATCAACCTCAGATAGATTTCCTGGGACTTGTCATTAGCCAGGATTCCATCCAAATGGAGAAAGGCAAAGTCCAGGTGGTGGTTGATTGGCTGATTCCCACATGTAAACGCGAACTCCAGCAGTTTTTGGGCTTTATTAACTTTTACCGGCACTTTGTCCAAGGATTTGCTAAAATGGCAAAACCTTTAACAGGTCTTACTGGGAAGGTTGAGTGGCATTGGACGGATCAGCAGACGTGGGCCTTTCAGGGACTGAAAGACCTTGTGGCGAGGGAGGTAGTCCTCAAAATTCCTGATGACGATGGTCAATTTCGTGTCGAAGTAGATGCGTTTGATTTTGCAATTGGCGGAATTTTGTCCCAACAAAGCAAGGATGGCACATGGCGACCTGTGGCGTTTATCTCAAAGTCATTAAATGAAGCTGAACGGAACTATGAGATCTATGACAAGGAAATGCTTGCAGTCATGCATGCGTTTTATGAATGGTCTCATTACCTGAAAGGTGCAAAGGAACAGATTGAGGTTTTAACGGATCATCAAAACCTCACGTATTTCCGAAAACCGCAAAACTTGAACAGACGACAAGCGCAATGGGTCACTGACTTACAGGAGTTCAACTTTGTCATTAAACACCGGTCCGGGAAATCCAATTCAAAAGCAGATTTATTGTCGAGAAGAGCAGGACATGAAAAGGGACAAAATGATAATGAAGGAGTAATACTCCTAAAAGATCACTTGTTCGTAAGGGTCTATGATGATGACTGGGCAATCGAAGACATCATTAAGGAGATTCAAAGGGTTTCGGCTCAGCAATGGGAAACTCAGGTTTGACAAGGCATCGAACAACAAGACCCTGACTTTAAGATCGAGAAAGGATTAGTTGAGTGGAAGGGCTGAATTTATGTCCCTGCAGACGCGTGAATCAGGGGTGACTTGATTCAGATTCATCACTCCTGGGGGCATCCAGGGATAGTCAAAACCGTGGAAAGTCTCACTCGCAATTTCTGGTGGCCGCAAATGCGAAAGGATATTGAGCGCTTTATACGAGGTTGCGAAACATGCCAAAGAGCAAAGCCGGATCAACAGCCAAGAGCAGCACCATTGAACCCAAATGAAATCCCTGTTACGCCATGGGAGGTGATCTCAGTAGACTTGATCGGACCATTGCCGGACTCTAAGGGAAACGACATGATCATGGTCGTGGTGGATTGATTTACGAAAAAGGCTTATTTCCTCCCAACAACATCCTCAATCACGTCACAAGGAGTAGCGGTTCTGTTCTGGGACAACGTCTTCCGGGAACATGGTTTGCCAAGGAAAGTTATCAGTGATCGGGGACCGCAATTTGTCTCTAAATTTATGGATGATTTGTATGGGATCCTGGGAATACAGGCTAATAGATCCACGGCTTATCACCCGCAAACCGATGGACAGACAGAACGCGTTAATCAGGAAGTCAAAGAATTCCTGACAATGTTTGTCAATCATTGACAGGATAATTGAAGTGATTGGCTTGCAGTGGCTCAGTTCTGCCATAACAATCGGATACACTCGTCTACTGGGTTTTCCCCGTTTTTCATGAACTATGGAAGGCACCCCAATAAGGGGATGAATCCACTGTATCAACCAAAAACTGTGGTCATGGAGGAATTAGTTAAAGAAATTGAGGATGTCCATGCCAAAGCTAAAACTGCGCTGGAGAAAACTGCTGAAGTAATGAAAAAGCGGTGGGATGCTCACAAAACACCAGCACGAAACTATAAACCTGGTGACAAGGTGTACCTCAGCACAGAAAATTTGCCGACGCTCCGAGCCACTAAGAAGCTGGATGGCAAGTTTGTGGGACCCTTGGACGTGGTTGAGAAAGTTGGTCCATCCGCATACCGGTTAAAGATCCCCGCAGCCTGGAAAATCTACAACGTCTTTAATGAAGTACTCTTAAAACCATACATTACCCCAGAATTCCCCAACCAAATCGAAAAGATTGCCAAACGTAAAGAGGCACAGATGGTGGAGGAATCTGAGGATGACGAGTACGAAGTCAAAGAGGTCATGGACAGTAGAGTCAGCGGATGAAACAGTGGAATATTTGGTTAAATGGAAAAATTACCCAGTGGAAGAATCCACATGGGAACCTGCAGAAAACCTCGCCAATGCTAAGAAAGAGGTTCAGAAGTTTCACAGACAAAATCCAAGTGCTCCCCGGCGACTGGCAATCACAGACCTACGGTTTAAAAATTGGCATAACTACACGGATACAAAGGCTCCCAAACAGTTGTTTGGTTGGGAAGATGGCAAATTCGAGCGTGACTACCTCAACAGATTAAAACAGAATTGGCAACAGTGGAAAGGCAACCGAAAGCTCATTTACGCTGAACCCGACACGGAAGGGGCGTTCTCAAGAGACCTTGAGCGCGGTGGGCTGGTTAAACCCACGCTTGATTCCCCTAAGGCAAACCATTGCCTGATATAGTGCCCAGCGCTGAAGTGATTTACAATCAACGCATGACTTCCCGGGACGTGAAGTCTTAAGGAGGAGGTCATGTTACGACATGGACTTTTTCGTTATTTTTCTCTATTTTATTCAGAGGCCTACGGACATATAACAAGACGCTAGCATACGGCGCGGGACCCCTATCCAGATATGGCAGGAGGATTATATAACCCAGGGTGGCTATACGATCAGGGCTATTAGGGGATATTGGGTGAAACAGCATTCGCGGGAAGGGACCGAGAGTCTGGGTAAGTCCGGATAGGTCTGGGAGATGGGTCTGGGTCTTGTTGCTGCGCGTGTATAGCCTTAGCGGCTGCGCAGACTGTGCGCACAGACCAACGGCTCAGGTATATAAGGAGTGCGTCTGTAGGTAGGAGTCCTTAAGACTCTAGATTGTTTCCTCCTTGTAGGTTACAGACTACTGTGTCTTAGCTTCGCCTCAATTTATCTTTTCTCCTCTGAAGCTTGTGATTGTGTCAAGGATTAGTCCTAACACTAGTGAAGTCCCAGGCATCATGTCATCCAGTCAGTTGTTGGAATTAAATCGAAGACTCAAGTGTGGGTGCGTTATTGACCACATTGAGCTGTGGTTGTGTTAGGAAGCACAATCACCGATGAAGAGGCAGCATCTCTCCTGTCTAGGAGGCATCACTACATTTCAGGATAAGCCGAAGGAAGAGATTGATTGCTGGTGGAGTGCCCAGGATCAACTGAAGATGAAGGAAAGCAGATGTCAACTGCTGTAACAAATGGACATAGTTCTAGTCACCACAATCATTTAGTGGAAAGGAAAGGATCCGATGCAGCCCCAGTAGTTGTTGCAATATCCAGGAACACAAGAGTCACACAAAGCTCCCCACATGGTAGAGCAAGATCGTGATGAGTGTAATAGTGGATTGCTTGGGCCATACTGGTTGAGTGCTTGGATTAATTTTGGACCAATGGAAAGATGGATGCCAGAGAAAAGAACATCGCCACGCAACAGTCAGTTGCAGAATGCAGAAGCCACCTGCAGAACAAATGGGGCATACGTCATTCCATCAGGGAGATGGCCCTGGATAAGAAACCATCAAGGAGGGTTGAATAGATTGGCATCAGGATCATCAGCCAAGGAATGATAGCACCAGTAAAAGACTATCCTAGGAACCGGGGTATTAAAAGTCAAGAGAACCCTGAAGGGGCAACCTGAGGGGAAGGTTGTCCAGGATCTTATAGTTAAGGGGCAACCTGAGGGAAAGGTTGTCCAGGATCTTATAGTTAAGGAACAACCTGAGGGGAAGGTTGTTTATAATCACTGTTGTTAGGAGTGCGACATTAAAGATTGTTACGAGGTCGGTAGACCAAGTCGCACAACCAGAGGAAACAAGAAAGAAAAGAGGAAACTCTGTAGTTCTGTCTACAACAGTGACTATCAAGAGCCTGGGGGTTCTCAGGCTCTAACTACTACTATATACCCCTCGCCTCATGGTCCCCTCATGTCCGCCTCCCTTTAACCACATGCCCTGCTGATCTAAGCTAGGGTGCTACCATGGGCGCCTGTCTGTCACTTCCGTCACTCATTGTGACCAATAAACGTCAAGTCGTGACATTACCCCCCCCTTAAAGGTTCGGTTCCACACGAACCAAGTCAGGATCGTCATCCGGGAGGGCGTAAAGGGCTGCGCGATCGCCCTTCCACTTGCGCCATTTGCGCTCCAAGCGTTCCCGGTAGTCACGTTCGAACTTGCCATCTTCCCAGCCAAATAATCGTTTTGGAACATGCGTACTGGTATGGTTCTCATACCTCCGGAATGCGTCCCTGGGTAATCGGCGTGAGGCAGGGGCATTAGGATATTTCTGGTGAAACTCCTGAATAGCCTCCCCCGCATTCTCCAAATTCTTAAGTGGTTCCCAGGTGGACTCTTCAACGGGAAAACCTTTCCACTTGACGAGGTACCGAATACCTCGTCCTTGTACACAACTGTCCAAAATTTCTTCCACTTCGTACTCTTCACCCTGTATCTTCGCTTCCTCCTCTGCTCTCTTCGCACTCAACTCCTCATCCTTCTTCTTCTGTTCCGGAAAAGCCGGTGGTATGTAAGGTTTCAACAACACTTCGTTGAAAACATTGTACACCTTCCACGATTTAGGAAGATCCAGTCGATATGCAGCGGAACCAATTTTTTCCAACACCTTGTATGGTCCATAGAACTTGCCGTCAAGCTTCTTGGATGCTCGGACATGCGGAAGGTGTTCCGCATTGACATAGACCTTGTCCCCGACTTGATACTCTCTAGCGGGACGTTTCCCCTTGTCGTACTGTTTAGCCATGCACTCGGCTGTCTTTTCCAGATTCTCTGCCGCTATGTCGCATGCCTCTTGTGCGTTCGACACGAACTTCTCCACGTCCGCTACCTTGGTGGTGAGCTTTGGATCACTCCACTTCCTCGGGTGCTTTCCGTTGTTTAGATAGAATGGGGTGAAACCTGTGGCTGAGTTTTCCCTGTCGTTATGACAAAATTGAGCAAGCGCCAAATGCTCACTCCAGTCGTTCTGCTTGTCATTCGTATACATTGCCAGAAACTCGCGCACTTCTTGGTTGACCCGTTCTGTCTGTCCATCGGTCTGTGGGTGATACGCTGTAGAGGAGTTTCCCTCGATGTCCAACAACCGGAATAGTTCCTTCATGAACTGAGAAACAAATTGGGATCCCCTGTCACTGATGACCTTCTGTGGGAGTCCATGATCTCTGAACACATTGTCACGGAAAAGTCTAGCCACTCCTAGTGATGTGATTGTGGAATTTGTTGGCAAGAAGTATGCCTTCTTGGTAAAACGATCCACAACTACCATTATCATGTCAAAGCCTCGCGATTCCGGAAATGGTCCCATGAGATCCACAGACACGTCCTGCCATGGTTGACCAGGTACACTGTTAGGTCGTAGCGGTGCTGCCCTCTTCGTTCTGTCTGGTTTGACAGTTTGGCATGTCCTACACCCTGTAACATACAGTTTGACGTCCCTAGCCATGCGCGGCCACCAGTAATTCCGTGTAATGACCTCCAAGGTCTTGTCAATTCCGTAATGTCCCCACTCGTGATGGATATTGAGAATAGATTCTCGTACCCTTCGGTTTACTGGAACATAGATCCGCCCCTTCCATGTCACAATCCCTTGTTCCAATTTGAAGTCGGGATCCTCATTCTTGAGTCCTTCCACTACTTGTGACTCCCATTGCCGTTTATTGATCTTGGCAATCTTCTCTTCTAACTCAGTCAACGCATCGTCATCATCATAAAGACGAACGAAAAGATCATCTTTAAGGAGAATGACGCCTTCGTTGTCAATCTCCTCTCCCTTATGGTCTGTCCTCCGGGACAGAAGATCTGCCTTGCTATTGGACTTGCCCGAGCGATGCCAAATCACAAAATTATACTCCTGTAAGTCCAAGATCCAACGCGCCTGCCGGCGATTAATATTCTGCGGCTTGCGGAAGTACGTGAGATTCTGATGATCCGTCAAAACTTCGACCAGAACAGCCGTGCCCTTCAGGTAGTGAGACCATTCGTAAAAAGCGTGCATGACCGCCAACATTTCTTTATCATAAATCTCATAATTGCGTTCGGCCGGATTAAGAGATTTAAAAATAAAAGCGACAGGTCGCCACAATCCATTGGCTTGCTGTTGTGACAGGATACCACCTATGGCAAAGTCGGAGGCGTCTGTCTCGACCTGGAATTGTCCTTCATCGGCTGGAATGGCCAACACAACTTCCTCCGCAATGCATGCCTTAAGATCATCAAACGCGCGTTGTTGATCCAGAGTCCACTGCCACTCATTGTTGCCTGTGAGAAGGGTCAACGGCTTTGAGATGGAGGCAAAGCCCTTCACGAAGCGTCGGTAGAAATTGACAAACCCGAGAAACTGTTGAACATGTTTCTTGCAAGTAGGAACGGGCCAGTCGACAATAGCTTTGACCTTGGCTTTATCCATACTTATTGAGTCATGTGAAATAATCAGCCCCAAAAACTCAATGGTAGATTTGTCGAACCAACACTTCTCCGGCTTAAGCGACAGTTTATGCTCCCGCAACTTGGCCAATATTCGATTGACATGAACTGTGTGACTTCCCTGGTCCTTAGAGAATACCAGAATGTCGTCCATGTAAATCACGACCCATCCTTCCGCAATTTCTTCCCGAAAAATGTCATTCATCATGGTTTGAAACGTCGCGGGGGAGTTGGTGAGGCCAAAGAACATGACCAAGGGCTCGAAGAGTCCCCGGTTAGTTCTGAAGGCCGCCTTATACTCATCACCCTCCTTGATTCGGACGTTGTTGTAACCCCACCGAATGTCCATCTTAGAGAAAACCTTTGCATGTGACAGTTTATCCACGAGCTCCAAAATGAGTGGTAACGGATACCGGTTCTTAATGGTCATCTCATTGAGCTTGCGATAGTCTTGCACTGGCCGAAGTGACCCATCTTTCTTTTTAACAAAGAAGAAGGGTGATGCCATTGCCAATTTGCTTGAGCGGATGCGTCCTGTCTCTAGATTATCCTGGAGGAACTTCTCAAGTTCCTCCTGTTCGACACGGCTCAGGGGATAGATCTTACAATCTAGCATCTTGGCACTAGGTACCAATTCGATTGCATGATCCCAGGGTCGGCGTGGTGGTAATTCATCAAAGGTCTGTTTCTCGAAGACCTTCCGGTAACCTAGGTAATGTTTCGGCACGACTTCTTCCAGGGTCCGGGTAATCTTATTTTCTGCGGCAATTTTGGTTGCCGTAGACTCATAAGCCCTGATCCATTCAGAGTCAGCATCCTCTCTTTGTACCGCTAACAGTCGATCCCCTTCATCCCAATGCACGCTGTCTACTTCTTGCTCCTCCTCAGCGTCTTCGTCCTCGGGCTCCTGGGCTTTCGAATCTGGATAGCATGCACCTGGACAACGACTGAATCGGAGTACGTTCTTACTCCAATCTACGTCCGGATTATGGAATTTTAACCAGTCGTGTCCCAGGAACAGATCCGTCTTTCCCAGGTTTGACACCACTAGCAAGATAAAAGAAGAAAAAGATGCATTAGGATGGATTCCTAACAGATTGGTCCAGAAAGCTGCCTTGTGCTCGTCACCCTCCTTGATACGGACATTGTTGTACCCCCACCTGATGTCCATCTTTGAGAAGATTTTTGCATGAGACAGTTTGTCAACAAGCTCGGAGATAAGTGGTAATGGATACCAATTCTTAATGGTCATCTCATTGAGCTTGCAATAATCCTGTACTGGCCAAAGTGAGCCGTCCTTCTTTTTAACAAAGAAGAATGGTGACGCCATTGCCAATTTGCTGGACCAGATGCGTCCTGTCTCTAGATTGTCCTTGAGGAACTTTTCAAGCTCCTCCTGTTCTATGCGGCTTAGGGGGTAGATCTTGCAATCTAACATTTTGGCACCAGGTACCAATTCAATTGCATGATCCCAGGGTCGGTGTGGTGGTAATTCATCAAAGGTCTGTTTCTCAAAAACCTTCCGGTAACCCAAATAATGCTCCGGTATGACTTCTTCCAAGGTCCAGGTAATCTTATTTTCTGCGGCAATTTTGGTTGCCGTAGACTCATAAGCCCTGATCCATTCCGAGTCCACATCTTCCCTTTGTACCGCCAACAGTCGATCCCCTTCATCCCAATGCATGCCACCTATTTCTTGCTCCTCCTCAGTGTCTTTGTCCTTGGGCTCCTGGGCGTTTGAATCTGGATAGCATGTACCTGGACAATGACTGAATCGGAGTACGTTCTTACTCCAATCGACATCTGGGTTGTGGAATTTTAACCAGTCATGCCCTAGGAATAGATCTGTCTTCCCAAGGTTTGAGACGCCAAACTCCCAAGTCTCCTCATGTGTGTTGATTTTCACTTTCAACTGCACCATTTCTGACAATTGCCCATCGACGTTTTCTGAACCATTGGCATTGTAAACAGGAATCGGATGGGGGAGTTTTCTCATGTTGAGATTATTCTGCTTGACAAAATTCCTGTTCACACACAAACCCATACACCCCAAATCCAGCAAAGCCAATATCGTAATGGACTGTCCTGTTGTGATATCAGTAACCGTCATGGGTACATTTAGTTGTCTTTTCCCAGTTCCTATCACCTGCTTAGGTTTATTTCTTAAGTGGTTCAAGTACCAGGCCACTTGTGCCTCTGTCACGCTATTCAGACTCTGTATCAGATCTACCATCACCTCCCCCATCCTGGAGTCATGACTCCAGGATCAAAGAGCTTGAAGGGCTTGGCTCATGGGTTGTTCCCATATGCGCCTCACCATCCATGGAGTCTGCCAGGGCCTCAAGCAATCTTTTCCCATTGTGATGGGTTCACTCCTTAGTTTTTGTGTTCTTAGTTCGTAGTCAATGCAATTTAACTTATTAGATGAGATTGCATGACTATTAGTACACGTATTTGAACTAAAACTACAGGCCGTCCGGTCGGAATGATTTCCGGTTGGCCGCTTCAAAAACCCAAGGCCTCACTTATGGCCTTTTTGTCATCTTCAGTGGCATCATCTAGCAACTCCTTCCAGCCCATTTCTCATACACGGGTTTTCCCCTTCCAATTCTTGGGACTTTTGCAATCTCTGCTAATGTGTCCCGTCTTTCCACAGTTGTAGCACACTATTGTGCTCTTCTTTCTATCTACATCCATGGCGTTGGGGTCCCGGGTGCTCGACGTCGTTGCTGCTGCTGGTGGTGGACCTTGCGTTGCCCCACCAGCCCGAGTCGCAGGCGTTGGTGAAACCCTGTTATGGGTACCCTGCGTCCTCGCTGTCGATACCTGGGGTTGGTGCGACCCTTGCCCTGGATTCATATTGTAAAACTTCTTGGCATCCTGCCAAGCCTTGTTTAATTCCATCGCCTTCGTGTACCATTTTTCCAAATCCCCTGTAATGGTCCCATCTCCCGGCGCTCCTGTTTCCACAATCCTCAGTCCTAGCTGGGGATGTAGTCCTCTCCTGAATTGCGCAATGAGCGCAATCTCGTTATAGCCCGTAAGTTGGGCTAATCCCCTGAAGTCGACAATGTAATCTTCTACATTGCGCTTCCCTTGTTGTAAACCCTGAATCTTGCAAATCGCATCGTCTCGGGTTTCTGTTGTTAGGAAGAACTCGCGTGCTTCCGTATCAAACTCCTGCCAACTTGTGAAGGGTGGCTTGTGTATAAACGCCGCTTGTTTGACGTTCTCTATTCCATCTAGTAACGACACTATTCCGTGTCGTTCTTGTGTTAGGGTAGTTCCTGCCCTCCAGGTTTCTAACGTCTTCCGCTCTTCTTGCTCCAATACATTTTCCAGTATTTGTTGGAGCTTAACACCTGCCCAGTTCCCTGCACGGTTTGCTGATCCGCCCCAGATGCGCTGAAGTGCCATCGTCACCTGTCGCGAGACCGTCTTTTGCTTGGTTAACTGGAAGTAGATTGCCATGCTTCTTAACCAGTTGGCAATTAATTCCGGTTGACCTTTGTAGTACTCTGGCATATCCAACTTGACCGTGGGTGCAGTCTCCTCTCTTGGCGGACGGAACAGTGTTTCTGCGACTGTGCCTATGCCTTCTGCTAATGGTCTAACCCGGCTTCTACGGTCGTTTTCCGAACGTCCTTCCCATGTGGCATTGTCTGCCGTTGTCCCAAATACTGCGATGTATGCGGTAACCATCATGAGAATTGTGGATAAGAAGGCGTCGGTGACCGTGAAACCTACTCGGCGGTGGTCAGGTCCAAACCATCTCCATACTTCACGCGCTGGGGAACCCCACTCCTCGTCTTTCTCGACGTGGTAAATCTGACATCGTCAATCGTACGACACTGTCACTTGGATCTCGTCATTTCGCATGTCTCTTTCGTAAAGGGATATTTCAACCCATGAAGGGTTTGCCTTCCATGCGAAACTTGACCAATATTGTGGTTTGAACAACCACAAATAACAGTATCCGGGCGTCGTTGGCGATACCCCTAGATGTCCTCGTAGGGGGAGTGCATAACCATCCCATCGTTGTACACTCGACACCCAGTCTTCCACGTTGATGTCATATTGGGGAACGTCATCCAGCCACCTAATGCTGAATTCGTGTTCATCCCACACCCGCTCTACAGGTGATCTCCTTTGAATACTGACGTTAGTAACGTCCTGTAGTATTCTCCAGGGATACACCACCCTTTCTTCGGGTTCCGCGCCTAGACGTACTGTCCTCCATCCTGCACCCACGCTCCAGTGCGTCAGCTCCTCGATATCCTTCCATGTGTAGGTGTCGACGTCATCAACCTCTTCGGGTTGCGCCAATACTACGTGGAAGATTCCCTGTTCTGGTCCGTCCTGCAGTTTGAACCACGTCGTCTCGTCCCTCATTTCGACTTCCCAGGAGGAAATGTTGTATAGTGTAGGATATTTGGGCCAATCGAACTTGTCCCAAAACTCCCATTTGAATAATCGTAGGTAGCACCACCCACGGATCATATGTTTGGGGATCTTGACCGACATCCTCGCGGTTTGTTTTGTTTTTGCAAAATCCGCCTTGGTTTTTGCTGGACCAGGGAAGACTGTTTCCACTGTCTTCCTCCACTCTCACGTACGAGTACGCTGTTCTTTCAGCGACTCTTCCCCCATTTCCCGCAGGAACATGGTCATACTGAGTCCGACGGATCCGTCTAAGACTCCTTCTCCTTCATACTCGTTTGGTGTTGGGGGCGGCGCCATGTTGCGTGGCTTTGTCATCCTCAACGGGTCATACCGTTGAACTCGTAGGTAATGGGCCGAGTTCTTTATGTTTCCATTGAGTGCGTGGACTAGTCTATTCATGGCCTTCTGAGACAAATGCCAGTGACGACCCACCAATACCAAATCTCATTGCGTACAATCAAATGCACGCCTAATGTAGCTAGCCAAAACCTGGAAATCTAACTCGATTTCAAATACCAGGTTTTGCTCGTCGTCAAATCCCTGTCCTCCGACTTTCTTCAAGTTGATGAAAGTGGACTGTGACCACTTCGACTTCTCATCGTGGATCCACTTATTACTCCTTTGCATGTGAACCCGGTTGTAGAGTGATTCCTCCTGATCGCCCAACTCGATGTGAACACCCGGCATGTTTTCTAGCCAGTTGATCATCTCGTCGTACTTTGCGTAGACTTGCTTGTACAACGCTACTGCTGATTTTCGTTTATTATCCCAACTCGCTTTTGGGATAAACCTGCCAACAAGCTCGTCGGCCGTGTACTTGAACGTGGAGACCGTCTTGGTTCCACCCGGTGCGATAGTTGCCGGCGTCAAAGGTTTGACTTCCGCTACCTTCCTTGGTGTTACCGGCTTGATCTGATGCGCCCGCTGCGCCCTTTCTTGAACACGTGAAGCTTGCGCCTTTTCTCTTTCGAGACGCGCCGCCTCATCACGTTCCCTGCGCTCCCGTAGTAACGCTTCCCACGCCTCGGATTGTTCGGCCCGAGCCACTCTGTTGGCTTCGGCAAGGAGACGGCGTGTCTCCTCAGCCTCGTGCCTACGGCGCTCCGCGGCCTTGTGAATAATCCACCGACACACGTGCATGTTGTGGTCGGCAGGTACTGGCTGACGTGCCAGTCGTGCAAGCCGTCTTTGTTCGTAGGCTTGCCACCGTGCGTAGTTGGCGTTTTCACGAGCGCGCCACTCGTCCTCGATTCGGCTCTCAATGAGCCCCTGTAACAAAAACTCCGTCTTACTCAGATCCCACACCGATCTGACGTAAGGAGTTGTCCTGTTCATCTGCCGAGACGCCCTTACAGGGATGTCGCCAGATGGGTTTCCACCTACTCTCGGGGTCAATTTGGCATGCGCGGCCCGCACCCCCGCAGAGTTCTTCGATTTATTTCCACCATGTGACACAGGGAGGTGGTGCCCGGGTCTTCGGTCAGATGTCCTCGTGCTCAGGGAACTAGCCCCGATACGTGATTGGTATTCTGACACTGTGCATCCTTGATACACGGCACCCCCCTGCATTGTCTTCGGGTGTTTTCCCACCCTCTTCCGCTGCACCAGTTGCCATCCCTCCTGACCCACTATCCCGGGACAAGATGGCACTCGCACTGAGCGCAGTTTTGTAGCCTGAGATGCTACCTGTGTGAAAGAAACGGAAATGGAACTCATACCAGTTCCAGATACTGATGCGCTCTGCTGAGCGACTTGAGTGTGTGTTGCGTCGACGACGCCCTGAGTAATTGCGCTGTTAGCACTGAGAATCGATGTTGCCTGTGACGCTGGCATAGCGATTGTGTTTTGCAGTTGGTAGTCGGTACCTATGCGAGGTGGTCTTGGTAGGCTCTTGATTATGTTACGAGGTCGGTAGACCAAGTCGCACAACCAGAGGAAACAAGAAAGAAAAGAGGAAACTCTGTAGTTCTGTCTACGACAGTGACTATCAAGAGCCTGGGGGTTCTCAGGCTCTAACTACTACTATATACCCCTCGCCTCATGGTCCCCTCATGTCCGCCTCCCCTTAACCACATGCCCTGCTGATCTAAGCTAGGGTGCTACCATGGGCGCCTGTCCGTCACTTCCGTCACTCATTGTGACCAATAAATGTCAAGTCGTGACAAAGATAGACTCTGGGAACAAGGACAAGGACACCATACCAGCATGTGGGTCACAGTCGCAAGAAAACCCCAGTAAGGCGCTGGGATATCAAAAGCATTGTTCTCTTTTCAACTCGGCAATGGACAGTAACTTACATGTTATGTATGAACAACTCAAACTGTCGAGTCTACTATCAAATGAGTTGATTGCATGCCATCAGGAAGGAGTTAGCCAAACTGGTCAGATCAACATCGACTTTGGGCGATTCTAGATTCTAGATGGTAGCCTCTTTGTAGGCTATTGACTATTGTGTCTCAACATGGAGCTGGATATCTCCTTAAAAGGTCTACTGGTTGGGACACTCCAGTTGGAAAAAAGTGCAAGCATGAATGATTGCCGGAGATGGATCATGACCCAGCGGACAGATTATCTTGGCAGTTAATTTGTCAGGAAGGATTTCAAGGAAATTCCTTCAAGTGTTTTATGATGGAAATGCAGGTGCCAGTAAAGACCACAGTAGTTGGGAGCTATTCAAAAGTTAGAAAGAGAATAGCAAAAGTGGCTGGCAATTTAATTGGCATAAGAAGTAGTCTGGAAACCAAGGATAGGAGCAGGACAATGCTCTCTTTTTCATAAGAGATGATATTCAATGCATCCAAGAAAAATCTGTGGAATTACAGGACTAGAGTTGCCAGGAACAGTTGCAGTCACAGGAACAGGGCAGAGACTAACTGCCAGAACAAAGTCGCCAGCTGAAGGTTAAAAGCTGAAGGAGTAACCACTCAGGTACATCAGGATTGACAGGAGTAAAAGTTGATCAAGTAAAGGATGGGATCAGGCCTGAGGGGAAGGTTGACTCATTATTGTCAAAGATCAGAAGATCATCAGAGTCATAAAGCGATGACACCCCTTGATTAAGGGTGGGATGATTTATGTGGAAAGATCCTGGACATTTGAACATCCACTTAGGTTCAATCAATGAGGAAAAAGGTTTTGTTGCTACACATACACCAGTGGCTGTATGCACAGACCAAGAACTCAGGAAAGAATACATGGACAGAAGGAAATTGTCAACAGAGGATTGCTGGAGCTATACAGGAGATTTAGCAGAACAAAAGTAGTTGACAGGACAAAAGTCAACAAAACAGAAAGGGGTTGCCACCTTATAGCTATGGAAATACCAGAAATCGTGGAATTTTTTTCCTTCCTCAATGTTACTTGCTCACCCTTCTCAGTGGGGGGTGGGGGGTTTTGGTAGGATGACTGTGTTGTGGCTGTCCTCCTTGGTGTCGGCCAGCCTTCACACACCATCTGTTGAATGTGTCTGGAATCCACATTTTGAGGTGAAGGTGAAGAGGGAAAAGGAGACGAGATGAATGGAGGCAACCCGAGGGACTCCAAGGGCTTGCTGAACGAAGTGTGAGGCAAGATGAGGAGGACCGAGGATTGTGGAATGAATGAGTCTCTGTTCACCCTCTGAAATAACAGCCTGAGGGAAAATTTAATTTTTTCCACCATTTGATTTTTGGGATCCAAACCCAGTAAGGCGCTGGGTCATCAAAAGCAAGTCAAGGAGAAGTGCCAAGTTATCAGGGCATTTGTCATCCAGTATGCACTGGGTTACCAAAAGCAAGTAAAAGTCTATGACAGTGGGAGCCTTAAGCGAAGGCACTTAGGAAAGGTTGCTTAGGAAGGGCCGAGAGGATCGCAGTCAGGATGATTGGATCAAGTGCCAGAGGAGCAGACCAGGAATTTGTCAAAAGTCATATGATGTCCAGTAGGGGCTGGAGTATCAAAACTCAGTTAGGGCGAACTTGATGGACTAGTAGGAATCCGCATATTGGGATATGGATTCTTCTATGGAAATCAAGAAAGCCAATAGACTGACGTCCAAAGGTCTTTAAAGAACAAATAGTTAAGAAGTAGGGCAACAGGGCTAGTTGCACGCTGGCTTCTTGGGACAAGAAGCCTTGAGGGGAAGGTGATGTTAGGAATCCATCCTAACGCATCTTTTTCTTCTTTTATCTTGCTAGTAATCTGGGACCACTCTGGGACATCTATACATGATCTGGGATCATGGGAGGGACTATAGGAATACTTTGCGTGGGTTAGCGCATGGGAGCGCTCACTAGAAGACAAGACAATGGTTGGTTGGGCCAACCACCTACATGTTAGGAAGGAGATCGCAACCCTGGGTGGCAGTGCGCGCGGATCACATCAGCGCATCAGTACATCACCCCAATAAGGCATGGGATCAGTGGCAATGCTTGACAGCTTGATATGGCAATAGCAACTCCCTGTTGGGGATTGCGGGAGGCCTGTGAACAGTATGCCTCATGGAATAGGGCCCAGACGGAGACTGTGGGAGCGCCAGGCTGAGGGGAAGGTTCTAGGCCATGGGTGCATGTGGAACTGTCAAGGGCACACAGCATTGCTAAAGATAGATGAAGTCCAGAAGCAGCGCTCAAGGGTCTGGAAGCAGCACTCAAGCAGTATGAGTCACTGAGGATGTAGAGGTGCCAGTGGGAAGGGTTGCAAGGGGTCTTAGTAGAATAGTATATAAGACCAGCTGTAGGTAGTCTTGGTTCCCCAAGACTTAAGATAGTTTATCTTACGCTCATTGTATGGGCATTAGATTCTGTCTAATGTAGTCTCAATAACATTCCTTCTCTATGTTCTTATCCTCCTCCCTTCTCTGCAAGGCTTGTGGGTTTGTGTTGAGCATGAGCTCATAACACAATCGGGGGCTCTTTGAACCATTGGTCATGTTCTTTGGTCTCACCAATTCCCCAGCAACATTCCAAACCATGATGAACAACATCTTCAGAGAGGAAATTGCCAAAGGATGGGTGGTAATTTACATGGACAATATCTTGGTGTTCTCCAAGGATCAGCGGAGTCACACCATCCATGTAAATCATATCTTGGCCAAGCTGCAAGAACACAAGTTGTCACTCAAACCGGAAAAGTGTTGGTTTGACAAATCTACCATTGAGTTTTTGGGATTGATTATCTCCCATGACTCAATTAGTATGGATAAAGCCAAGGTCAAGGCCATTGTGGATTGGCCTGTTCCTACTTGCAAGAAACACATCCAGCAGTTTCTTGGATTTGTCAACTTTTACCAATGTTTTGTGAAGGGCTTTACTTCTATCTCGAAGCCATTGACCCTTCTCATGGGCAATAATGAGTGGCAGTGGACCCCTGATCAACAACAAGCGTTTGATGGTCTTAAAGCACGCATTGCGGAGGAAGTCATGTTGGCCATCCCAGCCGACAAAGGCCAATTCCGGGTCGAGACGGATGCGTCAGATTTTGCCATCGGCGGCATTCTATCGCAGCAGCAGAAGGATGGCCTTTGGTGGCCTGTGGCTTTTATTTCTAAATCTCTTACACCAGTGGAGCGCAACTATGAGATTTATGACAAGGAAATGTTGGCAGTTATGCATGCCTTTTATGAATGGTCTCACTATCTGAAAGGCATCGCTGTTCTGGTTGAGGTTTTGATGGATCACCAGAATCTCACGTACTTCCGGAAACCACAGAATATAAATTGCCACCAAGCGCATTGGATCTTGGACTTGCAGGAGTTCAATTTTGTTATTAGGCATTGCTCAGGCAAGTCCAACCACAAGGCCAATCTTCTGTCATGGAGGACAGACCATAAGGGGGAGGCAATTGACAACAAAGGCATCATTCTTCTGAAGGAAGATCTTTTCATTCATCTTTATGATGATGATGATGTGTTAACGGAGTTGGAGGAGAAAATTGCCAAGATTAATAAAAGGCAATGGGAGTCACAAGTAGTAGAAGGACTCAAGAATGAAGATCCCAACTTCAAGTTGGAACGAGGGATTGTTACATGGAAAGGTCGAATCTATGTCCCAATCAACCAAAGGGTGCGAGAATCTATTCTCAATATCCATCATGAATGGGGACATTATGGGATCGACAAAACCTTGGAAGTTGTCACATGGAACTACTGGTGGCCGTGCATGGCTAGGGACGTCAAACTGTATGTAACAGGGTGCAGGACATGCCAAACTGTCAAACCAGACAGAACAAAGAGGGCAGCACCACTACAACCCAACAGTGTACCTGGTCAACCATGGCAGGACATGTCTGTAGATATAATGGGACCATTTCCGGAATTGCAAGGCTTCAATATAATAATGGTAGTAGTGGATTGTTTTACCAAGAAAGCGTATTTCTTGCCAACAAATTCCACAATCACATCATTAGGAGTAGCCAGGCTTTTCCGTGATAATGTGTTCAGGGATCATGGATTACCTCAGAAGGTCATCAGTGATAGGGGATCTCAATTTGTTTCCCAGTTCATGAAGGAACTGTTCCGACTGCTGGACATCGAGGGGAACCCTTCTATGGCGTATCATCCACAGACTGACGGACAGACTTGCAATGTACACAAATGACAAACAGGATGACTGGAGTGAACATTTGGCGCTTGCCCAGTTTTGTCATAATGACAGAGAAAACTCGGCCACAGGTTTCACCCCATTCTATTTGAATAATGGGAAACATCCGAGGAAGTGGAGCAACCTGAAACTGACCACCAAGGTGGCAGATGTTGAGAAGTTTGTGGATAATGCACACGAGGCATGCGACTTAGCAGCCAAAAATCTGGAAAAAGCGGCAGAATGCATGGCTAAACAGTATGACAAGGGAAAACATCCTGCTAGGGAGTACCAAATCAGTGACAAGGTCTATGTGAATGCAGAACATCTTCCACATGTACAGGTGTCCAAGAAGCTTGATGGCAAGTTCTATGGACCATACAAGGTGTTGGAGAAGATTGGTTCCACTGCATACCAGTTGGACCTCCCAAAGTCATGGAAGGTGTACAACATTTTTAACAAAGTACTATTGAAACCGTACATGCCGCCAGCTTTTCCAGAACAGAAGCGGAAGGATGAGGAGTTGAGCGCAAAAAAAGCGGAAGAGGAAGCAAAGGTACAGGGTGAAGAGTACAAAGTAGAGGAAGTTTTGGACAGTCATGTGCAAGGACGAGGCATCCAATACCTTATTAAGTGGAAAGGATTCCCCGTTGAAGAATCCACCTGGGAGCCAGTTAAAAATCTTGAGAATGCAGGAGAAGCAATCCAGGAGTTTCATCAAAAACACCCAAATGCCCCTGCTTCTCAAAGATTACCCAAGGATACCTTCCAGCGATATCAAAACCATACCAGCACACATGTCCCAAAATGACTGTTTGGTTGGGAGGATGGCAAGTTTGAACGTGACTACCAGGAACGTTTAGAGCGCAAGTGGCGCAAGTGGAAGAGTGATTGAGTGGCACTCTACGCTCTCCCAGACAACAACCCCAACATGGTTCGTGTGGAACTGAACCCTTAAGAGGGGGGTAATGTTACGATTCAACAGTTTCATGTCACAATGGGTGACATGCGTGATGAACAGGCACCCGTGGTAGCGCCCTAGCTTATATCAGCAGGGCATGCAGTTGAGGGGTGGCGGACATGAGGGGGCCATGAGGCGAGGGGTATATAGTTGTAGTAGGAGCCTGAGAACCCCCAGGCTCTTGATAGTCACTGTTGTAGACAGCACTACAGAGTTTCTTTCTTTTCTCCTCTTGTTCCTCTGGTTGTGCGACTTGGTCTACCAACCTCATAACAATATCCTGTTTGATTCTCAAACAGTTTAACAAAGTCAACAAAGTGTTTAAAAGTTTCTGATTTTGATTGTAGGAATGCCAGAAAGGCATATGAAGAGTAATCATCAAGAATCATAAGACACCATTTTTTATGATGGTAAGATTTTTGTGGAAATTCCAACAAGTCAGCATGCAACAACTCTAATGGTTGTTTTGATCTTGTTTGTGATACAGGATAAGATTTATTATGCATCTTTCCTTGTTCACATCCTGAACAAATGGGGATTTCTGATGGTATTATTATTTTACCCTCAAAACCTTTTGTATGTTGGCTCATGTTTTTAATAACATTTTTGTTAGCATGAGCCATATGATTATGCCAGGTTGTAAAATTAGCCAAATTGACTGTTTTGTTCATTCTTTTTATAATTACTTCTGCCCAATGAATCAGTTCAAACTGATTTTTAGGTTCAGCAATTATAAGGTCATTTGCTTTTTTAGAGAATACCATACTATCACTGTTAGAGGCTTCAACATAACCAGCAATTTTTAATTGACCAGATGAAATAAGTTTGTGTGAAGCCTTTGGCATATAACACACTTCCAATTTAGCGATGTGTCTCTGTCCCATGGGATTTTTGAACTCAAGAAACATGGTTCCTTGTCCAAGTATGGTAGCAGCTGATTTAGAATCAGCTGTTTTAATTTCTTCAGGTTCAAGATATTGGGTATACTTGACAAAATCATTTTTGTCATTAGTAATGTGCACTGATGCACCAGAATCTATTATCCAATATTCCTTATTCTCACTTTTATCCATAGATCGAGCAGAGTGGAATACATTAGCAGCTATTAAGCTACTTTTACATCTGCTATCTACAGACTTACCATTACTAGAATCTTCCATCATCTGGGAAGTCTTCATAGTATCCTTCATGGTATCCATAGTCATCGTCACTACTGATTTCTTATCAGTATATGATTTATGACTAGTGAGAAAAACATACTTGGGCAGTTCATCCCAATAACCAGTTTCTAACTGTGGTATTTCCTCAGTTAGTTCATCCTCTTCAATATTTTCCAAGGCTTTATCATCATCAATACAATGTCCTTGAATAGAGTATGCTGGACCAAAGTTTTCTTTAAAGAATTCTTTGCCCTTTCCTTTAACATCTCTGATCTGATTAACTATTTGCATAGTTTCTTGATCAGTTTGATTGTTAAGAGGTGCAATTCTATCTATTAATTTTGAAGAAGATGATTGTGGAGAGTCCACATTCATCTTGTTATGGTCATTGGTTATAACCATATTGGCAAATCGTTTAAGATTTTGCCTATCCTTCTTGGTTTAATCCTCAGGATTATGGGTAGCTTTAGAGATTAGGTTCAATTTCTTTTGCCTGTTATCTCCATTACACTTGTTTTTAGCCCATTTTGGTCCTTTTTGGTTTCCAGGAGGTACATATGCAGGTTGATGACTTGGACCTGCTTGTGCATTATTATGCACAAATTTCCCTTTTGGCAGATTCACATGGGGTGTGAATGATTTTTTATAAGGTTTTTTTGCCTTTGGACAATTTGTATCCTCCTTTTAAAACAAAATGTGCAGAAGGAGCACCTTGGTCAGCTTTACAACGCTGCCACTCATTCTCTATTTCAGGAATGAGGTCATTTAACTTTGTTGTTCCCAAAACTTGTTTCAGGAGACAATAAGTTTTACATGAATCCCAAGATTGTGGTAATCGATCTAGGACTTCCATTACTTTGAAGTCATCATTGAAGGCTTCACCACATGCTTCCATTCTGGCCCATTTTTGCATCAGTTCATGAACTGATTCTGCAGGACTCTTTCCTTTTGGAAATTCCCAAGATTTTGCATCTTTATAAATATTAAAGACTCCAACTGCTCCAGGATTTGAAAATGCTGCATGCAGTGCATCCCAAGTTTCTTTTGATGTCTCTTTGACATAAATATTAAGAGACTGTGACAAACATAGGGAGATTATCCCATTTGCTTTGTTGTCATTTTCAAGAAATTCTTGGTGTAGCTTCCATTTTTGATTTAAAGCTGCTACATGTCCTGCTGTTACTGTAGCACTTCCTAAATCCGATTGATCTGCCTCAGTGAATGGCGTATGAGTTACTCCCTGTAACATATTGCCATACACTTTTGGACTGGAGCAATGCTCTCATTAATTGTTCCCAGATAGCATAATTGCTAGATCCTTTTAAAATGGGAACTTTGTCTTTATCATTATTGTCCACTGCAACTCTCCAATGGCTTTTATTTGTTTTAGCCATTTTATCCAAAGTTGCCCAACCATATTTTCCTTTATGAGCAATTTGGAGATGAAAATGATCATTCTTTTGTTCTGTCAGGATAAAACCAATGTCTTTTTGTAAGGCATGGCTTATTTCAGACAATTCCCTAATAGTAGGATATGTCTTCCACACATATTTTCACAATGCTTGTAGTTTTATAGCTGCCAAATAACACATGCCTGGTTTGCACCAAACAGGTTGTTCATATGTGTGTTACAATTCTCTTTTCCCTTTGTTAATGGACTACATTTACTTGTTACAAACCCATAGTTATGCTTGGACATTATCTCCTTTTGTAGCTACCTTCACCTTTCCTTTCCAGATAGCTATGCTCTTTCCCCTTTAGTCTCTATTGTTCTCTTAACGTATATAAACCCCTCTCATGTACCGTAGTTCTTTAGTTCCAACTTAGTCGAATCATATCCATAACTTGAATGCTCTTTCGCTTGTTGCCTCAACCACTCTCCTTGCTCTCTCTCTCTAGACTTTGTCATTGTCAGACTTAGTGCCTAGAACCCTCGTCCAGTGATTGGGAACAGACCGAGACTCTGTTTGTCGCTGTAGACTTGGACGCTGAATGATGTTGTGGACACTGACCGTAACATAAGTTGGAACTCAGGACTAGCTCAGGGTATCACCCCTAGCCGACACCATTGAGACCCACAGCTCTCAGGAACGACCCCCGAACAGATCCGTCACCTATAAGGGGAAATACTATCTTGGACGACGAGAAGTTTTTCTCTACAAATGAACCTGGTATTTTGTTACAGAAGGACGGAAACGAAATGAACCAGTCCCAGATAAATATTTTTCAGGAGATTTCTACTCAGGAGCCTTTGAATTCGATTTACCCGATCAAATCTACCTAGACTGGGGTAGTGAAGTACAAGGAGAACCGCTCTACCTTGTCAAGGAACCAGAAAACGACCCAGGAAGAACCCTCTACAGAGAATTCTTTAGAGACAGCAACCGACACAGAATCACAGCTAGCCTTTTAGCAGAGTGGGAGGAATTACTACAAATTGAACAAGCCAAGCTTGAGGAAAACCCATTTGATACAGATTACTCGAAACAAGGACCACCCCCATCTCCGAAACCCAGAACTCCAAGTAGAACCCCTACTCCAGAACCAAAACCAGTTACCAGAACACCAACCCCTGAACCGCCGATCAACCCTGAACCACCAATCACTCCTGAACCAAGAATGGCGTCTGAAACCAGTGCTAGCTCTAAAGGAGATATCAAACCACAGCCTATATGACCCTTTACAGGTAAAAGAATCGAAGCAAGATTGTTTTTAGGACAACTTGAGGATTACTTTACCCTCAACAAACAGAACTATGAAGGAAAAGACGAAAAGAAAATCAGGTATGCACTTGCATGCATGGGACCAGAGTTAGACGACTGGAAAACCATTATCCAAGGCGAATTGAACGACAACAGAGGCAGTACCACAGCCACATTCAAATGGAACAACTATGAAGCATTTGAAACACGTTTCATCAATGACTAGGGAGAAGTCAACAGCGCCCTTTGAGCCCTGAACAATCGATCCAAATTAAGAGTTGGAAATGGTGTTTCAGTCCCAGAATACATTAGGAAATTTTGTATGGATATAGGAACCTCTGGGCTCACAGGAATACCCACTCAGTTACAGGCATTTGTCAAAGGATTACCCTTAGAACTTGCTAGGACAATCTTACAGGACCAGAGGAAGATCAAAACGATGCAAGAAGCCTATGACAAGGCTGAGGATCACAATAATGCCTGGGATATGACAGGACAAGGAAACAGGAGAACCACTGATGGATCTGGAATGCGTTTCAATCGAAACAACAATTGATCCGGAGCAATCAGAGCTATAAATACCACGACTCCTAGCCGATTGACAGATGATCAAAAGGAGGAATACCAAAAGACTGGCAAGTGTTTCAGATGTGGAACACAGGGACACATCTCCAGGAACTGCCCAAAACGCAATGATGCGTCTTCATCCAGGTCTTCTTATCAGAATAAGGCTGTCTGTTCCGTCACTGAGGAACAACAGAAGGAAGAAGACGAACCAGCAAAGAAAATTAGAGCAATCTTTTCAGCAATGTCTACTGAAGAGAAGAACGCCCTCTTAAACGAATTCGAAAACGAGGGTTTTTAGTTAGGAAGCGTCACTCAGTGGTTGGCCCTTCCTTATTATCGAGATCTGAACAGTTAGCACTTGATTCTGTAATAGTATTATCCAACAATGACAAGCGCATTTCGTTAACTATCAAATTGACCAATTTACCTGCTGGAACATCTGCCCTAATTGATTGTGGAGCAGAAGGAAACTTCGTAGACGAGGGAGCAGTGAAGGAGCTCAGGAAAGAACGACTTAAGAAACCAATTAAAGTCAGAAACGCAGATGGAACAGTAAATGTGAAAGGAATGATCACACATCGGACCAAGATATGCTGCATGATCAAGGGACAGCAATTTATCAATTGGTTCTGGATCACTAAGCTAGGCGATCAATGAATGATTTTAGGAATACCCTGGTTAGAGGAAAATAACCTGATCATCAACTGGCAAGAGAAATCTCTGAAAATTGGAGATCTGGACACATTGCCAAAAGCAATCTGGCAGCTAGCCCTCGACTCCCAGCAATGGGGTGAAGATGACTATTGGATTAGAGTTAAAACATCAGCATCACAGGAACTAGAGCACAGGCTAAAGAAAGACAAACCATCTACCACTCTACCTACAGAATATGAGCAATGGTGCACCATCTTTGACAAGAAGGCATCAGAACGCTTCCCATCCAGTCGACCGTGGGATCACGCAATCAACACAAAGGAGGGTTTTGTCCCAAAAGCTAGTAAACTTTACCCTCTATCGATCAAGGAACAAGGACTGTTAGACAAATGGATTGATGAATAACTCAAGAAAGGATACATTAAACCATCTACATCACCACAGGCATCACCATTCTTCTTTGTAGCAAAGAAAGAAAGTGGAACACTCCGACCCTGTCAAGATTACCAATACCTGAATGAATGGACCGTCAAAAACGCATATCCCCTTCCCCTTGTTTCCAATCTCATGACTAAACTACGAGGTGCCAAGTATTTCACCAAACTAGACCTCTGATGGGGATACAACAATGTTCGCATCAAAAAGGGAGACGAATGGAAAGTGGCTTTTATTACCAATTGAGGACTCTATGAACCAACAGTAATGTTCTTTGGATTATGCAACTTGCCATCAACCTTCCAGACTATGATGAACGAATACTTTAGGGACATGATCAATGAAGGATGGCTAATCATTTACATGGACGACATGTTAATCTGCGCAGAAACACTGGAACAACTGGAAGAGCAGACAAAACAAATTTTACAACGGTTACAAGATAACGATCTATTCCTGAAATTAAAAAAATGCAAGTTCGCCACACAGGAAGTTGAATTCTTAGGAATGATCATCACCCCCGGACACATTCAGATGGACCCAATAAAGTTAGCAGGAATCGCCGATTGGCCAGTCCCTACCACAGTTAAACAAGTCCAATCATTCCTCGGATTTGGGAACTTTTACTGATGCTTCATTGGAAACTTTGCTGCCATCGCTAAACCACTCACCGACCTCACTAAGAAAACTGAACCATTCGACTGGACTACTGAACAAAACAATGCCTTCGAGATTCTAAAGAAAAAATTCGCGTCCATGCCAGTATTATTAATGCCAGATCCAATTTGACCCTTTATCCTTCAAACCGATGCATCAAATAAGGCAATAGGAGCAGTGCTGAAACAGGCTGATGAAACGGGGGCTTTACACCCTTGTGGATTCATTTCACATGCATTAACACAAACAGAGCAAAACTACCAGATCTATGACTGAGAACTCTTGGCAATCATCAAGGGATTAGTGACTTGGCGACACCTGTTACATGGATCACCCCATACCACCATAGTTCATTGCAATCACAAGAATCTGTCCTACTATCAAACTGCCCAACGCTTGACACCTAGACAAGCTAGATGGTTGTCCCTATTATCGGAATTTGACCTACGAATTGAGCATGTCCCTGGCACAAAGATGTTTGAGGCAAATGCTCTATCTCGACGCCCTGATCACATGGGAAATAATGAATCACAAGAAGATGTCATAGTCTTACCGGAGAATTGTTTTATTCGTCTTATTGCAGAAGACTTAGTCACAGAGATTCGGAAGGCAATGTCAAAAGACGTTTTTGGACGCATTCTAATAGAGGTTATCACCATGCATCGTGCCCCACCGATCAAATCGAACATACAGGATTGGTCTTATGCAAACGGAATTGTTTATTATCTCAGCAGAACCTACATCCCTGATCAAGACGGATTACGGACCAAATTGATCAAAGAAATGCATGAAGCATGATCATCAGGCCACCCTGGACAATTGAAGACTCTTGAACTCCTTAAACGTGATTACTGGTGGCCCGGAATGTTCAAACATGTCAGGGAATGGATAGAAGGATGCACCCTCCATCAGCAGATGAAGATTAACACACACCCAAATGTACCAGCCCTTCACCCAATTCCGTCGAAGGCAACCTGCCCCTTTCAGCAAGTAACCCTCGATTTCATCACTGATCTACCCCTTTCTGATGGCTTTGACTCGATCCTGGTCACGGTGGACCATGGTCTTACAAAGGGGGTAATTTTCACACCCTGCAAAAAGACAATCGATGCTCCAGGCACAGCAGAACTTTATGTCTCTGAAAGTTTCAAACGGTTTGGCCTACCTGATGTTTTAATCTCGGATCAAGGACCACAGTTCTCCGCAAAAGTATTTCAGGAAATACAAAAAGCATTAGGAATCGACCATAGAATGAGCACAGCCTATCATCCCCAGACTGACGGGGAAACAGAACGAGTCAACCAGGAACTAGAAGTCTACCTCTGAATGTTCTGCTCCAATGAACCGCATCTATGGAAACCACTTCTCCCAATAGCCAAATTTGCTCATAATAACCAACATCATGACACGATCAAGACTTCCCCATTCAGACTAATGTATGGAATGGACCCGGTTGCGCTTCCCACTGCTACAACACAAATGACTACACCAGCAGCAGAGGAACACCTTCAGTTCTTAAGGAAGGCCAGAGAAGAGGCGCTAGCAGCACATGAACTAGCAAGACAATTAGTGGCAAGACAACGCCAGGATAAAGCAGTACAATTCGAAAAAGGCACCAAAGTATGGCTTGAGAACAGAAATCTTCACATATTGTATCAGTCTAGAAAGCTAGCACCAAAACGAGAAGGACCCTTTGAAATCGAACAAGTGATGGGACCAGTAACATACAAATTGAAACTCCCAAAACAATGGCACATTCACCCTGTGTTTCATACATCACTCCTTACCCCATATAGGGAAACGACTGCACATGGCCCAAATTATGTGAAACCACCCCCTGATCTCGTAAATGGACAAGAGGAATTTGAGGTAGAGGCAATTCTAGCTCACAGGAAGCGAGGCGCAGGCTACCACTACCTAGTTAAATGGAAAGGCTATGGATCAAACAATAACTCTTGGGAACCCGCACGCAATCTTACAAATGCCACTGATATCCTATCAGAATACCAGCAACGCCAACACCTCTGAACCATGACTTGATACAGAAACCGCCATGTCTTGAAACAAAACTATCATTATATGAAACAAAATTGTTCAATACTCTCTCAATACACTATAGCTCTTAAAGAAAAAACCATCTATACTCGCATACAATACCTTCCCCTCCAACATACTCCTAAAGCACCAAATCTATCAGAAAAACCCACTCGGACAGTGGCAATGGTCACGTGATATTACCGCATCCCTCGACTTAACCGTGATCATCAGAAGAATCCGTCAGGAACAATGGAGATCCCCTGCAGAGCAGTACAACAATACCTCCCTGGATTCTATCAATTACGGTTCTCAATCAATGACCTACTGCCTTACTTGACAAGCCCACCCGTCTACCAGAATCTTGCAATAAAGAAAACCGATGTCTACAACACTTGCCATGGTAGACTCCTATGCCCAGAAGAATACAAAAACCTCGACAAACTCTCTAAAAAGATACAGAACCTTGGTGCACAAGTTTGGTTATCCAATCAAGGGATCACACTCCCAGGCAGACCAACCCTATTTATGGATGATTATACCAACGATCTTCGCTACTTGTTAGATGGGAGGAAAGACCTGGTACTCAGAGTCGTCAGGAAGATTAAGAGATTCCTCTCCACACCTGTCACTGACCTCAATACCTATCAGTTCATGGCTTTGGAAATGTTCATCAGGGAAAACCACGAGCTTCTCACAGACCCTGACATCCTGAATCAGTTAGAAGTGGACAATGCGGATCCAGACTTTGATGAAGATGACCTATAAAAGAACGGTCTACCCAATACCAATAATCATCTTACCCACGTCAGATATCATGTTCACTTCCTTCGCCCTTGCCGCCTACTTCACCACCCTCCTCTTTCTCTCCTGCGCCCATTGGCGCATAGACAAAGTCACCGCCGCCCTCTCCCCCTTCATCGCCGTCCCAGACCTCCCTCTCGAGGTCTTTATCGAAAACACCACCATCGTCCACTTCAAGGACAACGACCTTCACATCCACCCAGCAGACCTCCTTCCTCAGATCTACCCAGACAATCACCACCTTCCCCACTTCGCTCAATTTGTCAAAAGGAACACCACGCTCACCATAGTCGCTGACGCCCTTGCCGCCACCACCTGTTCCATCACTAACCTCTCCTCCGCAACTGACAACCTCACTGCGCTCACCCTCACCATTGACCCCCATGAGATGACTTATGAGGAGCGCAATTCATTCTTACGAAACACTCAAAATCTGCATCATGCTGCTGAAGCGCTCAAATGGAAGGTGGAGACCTCTACAAAGGAGTTGGACAACACCGTCAAATGGGCCGAATCCAGAACAGACCATGGCTGGATTACATCTGGCTGGTAGAAGTTGGTGACTTCTCACATACAAAGGGGGTAATGTTACAATTCTCTTTTCCCTTTGTTAATGGACTACATTTACTTGTTACAAACCCATAGTTATGCTTGGACGTTATCTCCTTTTGTAGCTACCCTCACCTTTCCTTTCCAGATAGCTATGCTCTTTCCCCTTTAGTCTCTATTGTTCTCATAACATATATAAACCCCTCTCATGTACCATAGTGCCTTAGTTCCAACTTAGTCGAATCATATCCATAACTTGAATGCTCTTTCGCTCGTCACCTCAACCGCTCTCCTTGCTCTCTCTCTCTAGACTTTGTCATCGTCAGACTTAGTGCATAGAACCCTCGTCCAGTGATTGGGAACAGACTGAGACTCTGTTTGTTGCTGTAGACTTGGACGCTGAACGACGTTGTGGACATCGACCGTAACAATGTGTGTTTCAGAACTTGATTTGTAGTGTGTACAAATAAAAGTTCTCCTGACTCTAAAGCTCTATTGTTTTGAGCATTTAGAAATGTCTCATTTTCATCATCAGATAATTCCCAATGAGAATTATCAGAGCCATATAATAAATCCTCAAAGGTCTGATCCTTTGATTCTTTTAATTCATCAGGTGTAGGAATACAATTCCTTGGCTCTTTGGAGCAGGCAGTAATAATGATTTTATCAGCTTCTTTCTTCTTTAGCCAATTTTTCTTCTGACATTGTTTCTTGAGTTGTCTCTTCTGATGAGCTAACTCAAGTCTCTGTTTGTCAGAATCTATCCAAGATTCCACTGCAGTAGCACAGTTCTTGTATTCTTGAACTTCTTGTTGTAATTTATTAATTACAACATTTGCCTTTGTTTTTTCTTGCATATGAAGCACTCGCTCCTTGAAATTTGCCTTTTGTTGGATCATAGTAAATTCTTGTAGATCCAATTTGTCATCCTTTAATATCTCATTCTGATCTATTAAAGTGTCACAAGTTTTTATGACATTTTTGACAGTTGAGGCAATTTCTTGAATAGTTTTTTGATGAGTAGCGACCATTATTTTCACATCCTCAACTAACTCATTTGCATCATATGCCATACGCAAGTTTTTATTGAGAAGTGTGGAATTACTCCTCCTATTCTTAACTACACATATTTTATTTGGGGATACTCCCAAATTTACAAAGGCAGTGGCAATATTCTGCCACTCCAAAGTTTCATGTGCCCATCTGGCACATTTATCTCGCATCTCTCCTTCACTGTTCCCATTATTGGGTTGTACCAAAAGTGGGTCCTCCTTGATTTCCCACTCTGACACATTGGTAACAACCCTTGCTCCCCATGTGGCAAGCCATTCATCATGGCGCCTATTCTGCTCTGCAGCAGATAATGAATAAACCTTGTTAGGATCTTTGTTTTTAGGGAAGCTAATGGGACCATGTACTTTCTCCATGCCCTTCTTTGCAGTGGTCCTAGATGGACCAGGAACAGGAATCGGTGTCCTGTTTTCAGTATTCCCTATAATAGGATAGGGAGTAGCAGGCTTGTAATTGCCACTGTGAATAGTGTTTAACAATTGCTGGTCAGCAATTGCTGTGGGCATAGTGTCACCACCAATTTCTCCAACAGGAACTGTTGTGGGTTTTGTATATTTACCCCTGAGTTCCTTGAAACAGCGAAGTTTTTATTTCTGAGAGATTGAGCCATATTTTGCTCATGGTCTTGCACTTGTCATGAAATCTTCTCAGCAATTCTTTTCTCTTCCTGTTTTTTGGCCTCCTCAATCTGCTTCTGTTGCTGGGCAATGATGTTTTGATTTTGCCTAAGTAAATCATCGGCAAACTGAACATCACAGGAGGTTGATGGCCCAGAGCCAGTGGCACAGTCTTGCTGGCACAATTTTTGTGCTCAACGGACACAAAGAGGTTGCCATGGAGAGGTGGTGACACGTATTCCTGTTTAATAACAGGAGAGGGTGATGGTGAGCAGAGAGTGGAGAGAGATGAGGTGGTGGAAATGGATATTGCTGGACTTGCCAGTGGCATTCTCTCTTTGCTGAAGTGGTGTTCCCGTTTTTGGCCAATCCTGAATCCATTATATTGCCCAATTTGAATTGGGCTGCAGTCTCTTTCCCTTTGTAGCATGATGCTACACCAAAAAGGGCTGCATTTTCTGATTTTTCATCAGAAATAATCATTGCCTCCTCAGGTAGGAGGTCAAAGTAGTTGATTCATTGACCCGACGAACCATTGCTAGATGGGGAGCTGGAAGACTGTCCAGCTATAGCAGCATATGAGCTGCTTTG
Organism: Amanita rimosa; assembly: GCA_023014395.1. Classification (NCBI taxonomy): domain Eukaryota; kingdom Fungi; phylum Basidiomycota; class Agaricomycetes; order Agaricales; family Amanitaceae; genus Amanita; species Amanita rimosa. Next base: position 51,584 of record JAEBUO010000046.1, read on the forward strand.
TCTGGCAATTTTGCCAGAAATGGGTTTGCCGATGCTTTTGCTGGTTGCCTTCTTTTTGCCGGTTGCCGAACTGGCAATAAAGGTTGCCTTGCCTGTACCAGCATGTTTGCTGGTTTTGCCAATAATTTTGCCAGGTTTTCCAGCAACTTGTCTTGATTTGCTGACAGTGAAGAAATCATTGTCAGCAACAACGCCAATAGTTTTCTTGCCAGTATTGGCAACAACTTATTTATAGATCCGGCAGACAAAGTCAAGGAAATTGAGATGGGAGACATTTTGCTGGAGACAGCAATGAATATTTTGCCAGCAGTGGCAAAAACAGTGGCAGAAGCAGCAGAGGCAGCAGAGACATTGGAGGAGGTAGAGGAAGACATTGTTATTTGCTATTTATATATTTATTTGTAAAAACAAGTAAATACGATGAGAGGGTTGGTTTGGTTTGATTTGAGGATCTGGAAAAAATCCAGTCAGCATTTGCTTTTCTAGACTAGTAGCAATGTGCATGTCTTTGATGCTCCCAGTTAGGGCAGCACAGATGCCTCCCTTGACAGGGACAGAGATTGCTTTTAGGTAATTCATTGTCATCAGGGAAGTATCCTCCTTCCCTGATTTATGGTTTTGGGGCTCCATCAAATCCTGACAACCCTAATCTAGATGGGATGCTAACCAGTGCCCATCAATGGTTTGTGTGTACCAAGGGACAATGCCCAAGCAGCACAACCTTCATATAGAAATAGACTACATAATCACAGAAAGATGGGATGAAAACCCATATAATGATACAAGCACATAATTATTCATGGCCAATAGGGGGGGGTGTAAGCCTTTTGATCATGACCATAACCATGATCTTTATCCATCATAAGATGGCCCTAAACCCAGAGGCGGTTGATAAGGGAGTATCCTCTGACTCCCCCAGACACCAAATCCTTGGGGACGTGTCCAGATTATGATTTTTGTATTACCAGGGTCATCAGAAACCTGGGGCTGGTGAGATGAGCCACACCAAGTATTATTCTCACACCTCTCCACATGGAGATCAGATTTGTTAGATCTGATCTGGCTCTTTGTTTGGTGAGCTCCAAGGTTACATTAGCCTTTTACAAACAGTTGATAATACATGGTATATACTACAGCTAGGGCTCCTTACCCAACAAACCTGATTTGTTTATTTTTGGTATAATTACCAAAAGCGATCCTTCCAGGGGCTGTGACAGCTATCTCCCTCCCTGTCCTTGAGACAGGGTTGTCAAGGGGAAGGGTCACCAGGTCTGCGAGCAGACGGGGCCCATAACCTGTCAAAGCAGAGCATGACAGGAGTGCAGTAGAATGGGTAGAGCTGGTGAGTAAATACTCACTTGTAGCTGTAGTTTAGTCACTTAGGTCCACTTGTGGCAATCACCTAGTAGAGCAGAGAACTGAACTGTAGATTGATGGCTACATACACAGGTATATATACTATCTATCTACATTCATGAGGTCAGCAATATTAGTATTGCTGACTGATGATTTATATTGCACTTGGTAATGCACAGTCGTGCACATGGTGCACTTATTGTCTGAGTATGACATGTGTCAAACTCTATAATATCTGTCCAACTCTATAATATATGTCAAAGATACTTTTTGTCCCATCACCATATTATCTACAAGGGGAATGGACTATTCTGGGACAGATAAGATAAGATCAGTTAAGATCAGAGTGATCCAAAATGTTATCACAATCTTTTCAGATCGTTTCAACACTTCCCTTTTCCCTTGGGCAGGGCCGCTTTCCTTCCCATGCTCTTCCCTTGCTTCCCTCCTTCCAGATGGCATTGTGAGCGTTGGTTTTCTTCTGTTTCTGTTTCTTCTGATTCCCATTCTTTCATGCAGGCAGCTCTTTTCGCGTGGACAATCTGGGATTCTTGGACTATGAAATGGAAGAGATCAGTCATGATAGGTGATTGATCATGGGCAGTACTTACAGAGTGTACATTTTTCAATTTTTTGACTTCTTGGTTGACTGCTTTCTGTACAATTTTAGCTAAATTACCAGAGTGCCAGCATTATCTCCCCTATCAACATCCATTGTTTTGGCTGCAACCTGAACCTCCCATTTCTTCTGTTTGTGCACCTGGGTGACATGAGCCTTTGCTTTGGCTATGAGGCAGGCCTGCAATGCAAGCGGGAGTAAGTCTTTGTTAATCTGTAAAAGCTCTCTGTCAAAAATGGGTGACAAGCTGTAGACAACTTGTCCATCCTGGTCAGATCCTTCCCACTTAGTGACCTTCCTCTTCTCTTTTATGAGTGGCACAGCTTTCTCAACCAAAGCGTGTAAATGACTGAAGATGCAAGCATCAGTTAACTGTTCATGGAGTACAGATACATACCTCAAGGGTAGCTACAGAGATTGTCTTGTCCAAAAGAGTAGAACACTGACAGTCTTCCACAGACTGAATTTGTTGTAAAGCAGCCTGTCCATCTACGGATTCTTGGACCTCTTTAGAGGCCTGGATTGCGGCTCGCTTCTTGGGGATTGAAGTGGGGAACGAGCCCTTAGCTTTGTGAGCCTGTAGGTTCATTAGCGCTTTGCGTTGTGCCACAAGGCTGCCAGCTAATCTGGCAATGTCCCGGATATCAGGACCAAGAAACTCAGCCCATCCGATTGGGATAAGGCCTACAACATCGTTGATGGTGTGACAAGCTGTAATGGCAGTGTGCCGGGCAAGTGTGCATTCCAGAGTGTCAGTATGAGTGGAGACAGAAAAAGTCTGATATGCAGCGGCAGCTGGAGAGAAAGCATGAGTAGACATGGACATTTTTGAGAACGTAGGTAGTGGTGGGTGTCAGTAAAGAATTTTAGAGTGGTGACAATTCCTCAAGAGAGGAACAAGTGTGTTGACAGTGGGCTGTAGGAATGAATACCAGTCCCTTTTTCATAGACTGAATATTTCACTAGAGCTCATCAGCATTCCCAAAGTGAATATATACCTTGCTGCTGTGTGTACTTGTTTGTGTCAGATATTTTTGCTATCTCTGAGCATTCACACAATAACTCCATCTTGACAGATTGCTGTACATGAAGGCTGGGCATGCCAAGGCTTGTCTGGCTGACCTGTCCTCATGGGGAAGGAGAAGCCAGAGGCCATAGTCAAAGACCACAGGAGCCCAAAAGGGGTACGTTATCAATTTGGACTGATCTATCCTTGCAGCATCCCCACTTAGCCATGTTTCATGTCAAACAATATATCCTGATGGAGCTATTAGGCTATGCATCCAAGATAGCAATTGGACCAGTGGAGCAAACCCAATCAGGTAAGCAAACCAGTTCAAAAGTGGGTGCTCATTGCATCAGCAGATCCACAGTCAAACCATGATTACTAAGGATGACTAATCTCACTGAGCGCTCAATGACTGAGTGGTGTGTGTCAGCATTAAGGTTATTTAGGGTTTAGGGTGGGATGAGGGCACTAGGAAATAAATCTGTAGCCACCTGATGGGGTGGTTGGAACAGATTTCACTAGAGCTCATCAGTATTTCCTCAGCAAATATATACATTGCTACTGTTTGCGTCTGTTGATGGCAATCCTTCAACAGTAACTCCAAATGGACAAATTGCTGTAATGATTGCTGTGTGGTTACCAAGGCTCCAACAGTCATGTATCCACATGGGGACACAGTGGACAGGAACCGTTGCCGCAGACCTCGGAGATGAAATCAACCCTTATCAATGCAGGCTGGATCATCCTTGTAGCAATCACATGTTACATTATCACATATCAATGACAATTTGACCAAATGGAGTTCTATCCCCAGATGGCAGTTGACCCACCAGCCCGGCTCAGAGAGCCAAGACCCCGTGCACCCCCACTTAGGGTTCTGCAGACCCTAAGTTGGCAGAGTGGCAGTTAGGTGCATCAAATCCCACACTCAATCCATGCTTACTAAGGGAGGACACAGCCACCATGTGATGTGTAACGTGGCATTAGGGCGTTTGGGATTTAGCTAAACACAACAAAAACAGCAATTTATTAGATCAGTCATGACTTTGCAGCTGGGTATACAGCTATGGAGAATAATGTATGGTTTAGGGTTTAGGGAACACTGTACTGCCAAATGTTGACAAGTTCAATACCTTGAGGCCATTAATGATTCCACAAATCAAATATGTTTACAAAGTTGTACACCATATTTGTCCATGAGCTTACTAAAGACAATGGTTAATCACACAATGAAGGACCAGTAGGAACAGAAAACTATCCTTGTCATTCTGCAGAAGGGTCTTTCTGTCATACATAATGAGTTATAAGCCCTGGTGGAGCAGATGGGCCAATTACTATGTCAGAGACAGTTCATCGACCCCACGTGGATTGAGTATGCACAGAAGATGAAGACTCACCACCCTCAGGCCATGGTCTCTTCCTTGATTCCTCAGAGAAATCCAGAGCATGAGGCCATTTGGTCCCATGGCATGCTCCACCATCCAAGAACTGCTCAGTTTCCTGGTAAAGACCATCAGCAAAATCCCCAGAGGGTGATAATGCCTGATCAATGTCAGGGTTAAAATCATTAAGTTCATTGAACAGAGTGTGATCCATACTAGTGAGCACAGTACACTTCCATACGTTAGCCAAATCAAACAGATTTTTAGTCCGTTTACAAGAGACTAACCAACATGCGTGCATCATTGAATTCAACTTGGTTACATCGGCAAGAGCCAAAGTGCCCTCATGACCTCCATCACTCCCCTTTTGGGTTACGACTTTGTTGACAAGGGTGGAACTAAGGCCAACATTGTTGAGTAAAGCCTGCCTTGCAATCACCCAGTCCTGAGTATAACACTCTGGGAGATCACCACGGGACCAAGACTTCATGGAGGCCCACAACAACAAAACAATGGCATCACTAAATTCTTTAGCTTTGAAGTAATTCAAGACTGGATTAAATTTGGACTTGAGGACAACAAATGTCACTTTTTCCCCATCATTGTTTGCTTTTGCATTCAATGAATCATATCATTTGTTCCATTTATCAAGAACTTGGCCCTTAAGCCACGACTTTAATAATCCAGGTGGATACCTGCATGCAGTGTATAACCCCTGTAAGTCATACATTGCTTTGTTGTAGTGCAGCATTGAAAACTGCCCAGAGTGGGACACAAACCATAACCGTTCTGTATTGGTAACTACAAGGTTTTTAATATCATTACAAAGATGACAAGATGATTGTAATACCATAGACACTGAGGCAACAATGGGCTTAAGAACCTTTGACACAAATTTTGCTGCTGGATTTTGGATGGTGGAGTGGCATGGAATAATTGGGTGCATGCTGGTGAGATTTTTGTGGATTTTGGGTACTCCATGAAATCCCAGCACATAGTGCTGTTTGCCACTCACCATAACAAGGTGCCAGAAGAATCCTGGCAGTTGTTGTGCTGCTGGCCAGCTTCCCCATAGTAAATTACTTTTGGCTGACAGCATTTCCATGTTGTGACAATCAGGGTCCAAACAGTTGTCCTGATACCACTACACTGTATGGGTGCAGGTCTTTCTCAGAGGCATGTGACCAAGCAGCAGCTACCTCCAAGGGGTACGGAAAAAGGTGTATTTATGTAGATTAAAACTATAGCCTTCAGAGGCCTAGGCCAGGGCAATTTAACACGCTAGGGGGGTGGCGAGCCTGGTCCCTAGATACAGATTGCATATTGTGCAATCACCCCAGCACTGGTATCCTGTGCACAGGTAACCCTATCTACTGGGTTAGGTACTTTGGTTTGCGTAGACTGGGAACATAATGCAAAGTAAGTCAAGGGCCACAATGCAGGGCCACAGGTGCGCAGTTTTAACAGTGTCTGGCGACTGGTACTGCAATTTTAACATTGGTGTATGATGGTGTGATTCCCCCTGTTCTCTGTCCACTTATCCCTGTGGTCCAGGAGTATGCAAGCATGGGGCTGGTAAGTGAGCTAGTCGAGTTCTACTATCAGGACTCCCTCAGCATGATGCCTAAGAACCCCAACTAGCGGACAAGACAGGAGGAAGAGAGGAGGGAGGGGAAACCCAAGAGAACTCAACTGAGGACTCTGGGTGCTGAATTGCACTCCTTATATACTATGACAGGTGGTCTGTGCACTACCCTAAGCCCTACTCTAAATATAGTACTTGTATGAGTAAGGCAACTGCACATGTAGTAATAGTAATGAGTCAGCCACATCGTAGTCTGATATCTTATCTACTATGTTTATCTAACCATGTTTATGAAGAAAATAAATAATAAAATTGAAATGACTTAGTGAAAAAGCTGAAGCTTTTCAGTTGGTCATGACAGTCACATGCTGTTACACTGTCATATTCGCAGTTGGTCATTGAGTGCAAGGTGCAGGTCTGACTGTTACAATATGGACTTTTTCTTTATTTTTCTCTATTTTATTCAGAGGCCTACGGACATATAGCAAGACGCGAGCATACGGCGCGGGACCCCTATCCGGATATGGCAGGAGGATTATATAACCCAGGGTGGCTATACGATCAGGGCTATTAGGGGATATTGGGTGAAACGGCGTTCGCGGGAAGGGACCGGGAGTCTGGGAGATGGGTCTGGGTCTTGTTGCTGCGCGTGCATAGCCTTAGCGGCTGCGCAGACTGTGTGCACAGACCAATGACTCAGGTATATAAGGAGTGCGTTCTGTAGGTAGGAGTCCTTAAGACCCTAGATTGTTTCCTTCTCATAGGTCACAGACTATTGTGTCTTAGTCTCATCTCTAATCTATTTACTTCTCTACAGAGCTTGTGATTGTGTGAGGATTAGTCCTAACATAATCTAGAGTCTTCTACATCACACCCTTTGTCGTTGGTCATAACGCGGAGCAAGTCTTGATCGTTGTTGCAGACAGTGACAAGGAGAGTTTAGTTTTCAAGTAAACCATCTGACTCTGTACACGTTACAACACGTGGCTACAGACAGCCTCAAGGAATCTAGGCAACATCGACTCCGACAACAGATAGCCTCATCTTACCGTTGTAAGGTGACTATGGCCAATTGGCTACTGGCAACCAAACAATACTAGACGAGAGCTTGGAGCGCGCTGTAGTCAACTGGGCAGGGTCTTGCAGGCACCAGCACTAGTATTGCGGAAAAGGGGGCGGAACCCTCGAAGACAATCCATTTGTGTGCTGTGTATCAAGGAGATACAGTCTGAGAATACCAATTACATATCGGATCTATTTGATCTGAGCACGAGGACATCTCAGTGAAGACCCAGGCACCACACACTTGGGTCATCTGGTGGAATTAAATTGAACATTTGAGTGCGGGTGCGCTATTGACCGCATCGGACAGTAGTAGTATTAGGAAGTACTATTACGGAAGAAGAGACGACATCCCTCTACTTGAGGCGTCATTGGAATCACGGATCTAGCAAGATCAAAACACAATCGGAATGGCAGGGCTGTTCAATTTCATATTGCCAAGGGCCAGCATGACCCTTGTTCAGATCGGGAAAGCATTCTCGATTGAATGGGCGCAGGGGTGCACAGAAAAGAAATTACCCATCAGATCAATTAAGGAGGTACGGACTGACACCCGACCTCGCGACGCACATGTCAGGGCTTGGCAGCACTGGCAGAAGGAACAGAGATGTCTTCAAAAGGAAATGAAACGTCAGGAGAAACTAGTGGCATGGCGCGCTGAAGAAGTGGCCATCAAGGAACAGGAAGATGCATGGCAAGAGTTGCTAAAAATATGCCATGAGCAACTACTACAAAAGCGCTGGTTCAAGGAACTCAAGCAGCAGATAGCAAGGGAAAGGAAGACCCTGGAGGATGTTTTAAATCAGTTAGAACCAGGATCAGTGGTGCGGGAGGCATTATTCAACACCCTCCAATATCGAATTATTGTTAATCAGTTTCAATGTATACACATTGAAACATGATGGGTTGGTTTTAACCACCAAAGAACAGAATTGGTTAATGCATGCTCTAAATGGAAATATAGAAGGAGCAGTAGAAGTTCATCGCCAATATAGTAATTTTTCAGTTCATCCTGATATCCCCGGATACTGTTATCTCAGTATGATAAAAGTGCAATATTGGAATCAATACAACTGGCCCACCTATCCTCAGATATTTGAACTGGTGTCATGGGATCCCAGATTGAGAAACACCAGAGCACAGATCACCATCAGACCCACTCAAGGAGTTGATAATTGTTATCATGTGGAGCCTTGTATGGATGGGCTTCAAGCCTGGAGATACATGTTCTTTTTGGAACAAAAAGGATCAGGACATAAACGGCTAGGAGCATTTTGGTTTAAAACTGATATGCTAGCACATATGTACAATGCATTAACAGGATGGCGAACTGTCTGGGCAGAGGACACGGAACTGCCAGCTCCTCAAGGTGCTACGGCAGCACAGATTGCTGCTCAGGAGGACATTATCCAAAGACAGCAGATGCAGCAGGAAGAAACCATCACCGCAATCGGACAAGTGGTGGCCGGAATAGTGAATGAATACCGACAAGCCAACCCTATACCACCGCCCACACCTCTCACTAAAGCAGAGATGCCAGATTATTATGAAGGAGATCCCCGCATGGTAGATGGATGGCTGAGGCAGATGAGAACATATTTTACACTGGCTCAAGAAACTCAGTTAGATCAAAAGATCTTGATCTGTTTATACCGGATCCGAAAAGGAAAAGATAATCGAGCAGGAGATTGGGCGGGAGTGAAACTCAAAGCAGTTCAGGATGTGGACCAAGAATACCAAAACGAGATGGTTAATTCTGGATGGCCAACTAACCTGTCCTGGGCATCGCTAAATCAAGGTGTTATTGTGAATGATCATGAAATCAGACGTCCCTTAAGAAATCAGTTCCCTTTTATTTCATGGGAAGATTTTACAATGCAGATGCATGAATTCTTCATGTCAACCAAAACTCGAGAAAAGGCGACAAATGCGATTCTTGCATTAAAACAATGATTGAAGATCATGTAGTTAGGTTCAACGCCCTGGTACCATTGGTTGTGTGGGACAATAGAGCTTTGATTGCATTATTCAAACAAAACATCAATCCTGCATTAGGACGAGATCTGATTAGGCACGGAAATCTAGGGGATGATGCAACCCTGAAACAGATCCAGGATCAGGCAATAGAACTAGCGAGAGCCTATTGTAAAGCAATGGAAGCATACGGGCCAGATAGACAAAAAGGCGGGTACAAAGAAAAAATGGTTGCCAAGGATAGCATACCGAACCAGTTCCAGTACAGTACGCCAACAACGTCCAAGGATCCGAATGCTATGGATGTTGATAAAAGCAAGAAACCTGTTACCGGGAGCTGTTACAATTGCGGCAAAGAAGGACACTTTGCCCGAGAATGCCCGGAACCAAGGAAACCGCAATGGAAGGATACTGGAAAATGGAGAACACGAGAAATGAAAATAGAGGAGCTCACTGAGGAGCAATGGAAAGAACTCAGAAAGGAGAAGGGTTTTGGCAAAAGCCAGTAGGCGAGTGCTCAGCGCTGCTGGCTGATAGAGTTTCGAAATCAAACAATGACTCTTGTGTAAACGTACAGGGATTGTTGTATGAATATTCTTCTCATATTCATCGAATTTGAAACTTAAGTGTGAGCGCCAAACCCAGGATTAAACAATGGACCCCTGCTTGGGTAATGAGACGTATATGGCAACAAGAGGAAACTGTTGCTATGGATTGCCTGAAAGGATGGGTTCATGAGAAACGCTTATCTGAAGTGACACCACAGTTGTTGAAGGAACTAAATCAGCAATCAGAATCAGAAGCAATGTGGAATCTGGCACAGTTGCGGCAACAAATAGTCAAAGCTTCAGGAAAGCAGGAAATGAACCTAAAAGGAATTATAACTACCATGGATACAGGATCCACAATTCCTGTTATGGCTTTAGTTGACTCAGGATGCACAGGATCGTGCATTAACAATGAGTTTGTAGAAAAACACCGGATGAACAAATGATGCCTTTTACGACCAGTACCAGTCTATAATGCAGATGGAACTCGTAATACCATGGGGAATATTGAATACATGGTTCAGTTCAAACTGCGAATTGGAGACCATGAAGAAGTCATGGACTGTTGCGTCGCACGATTGGGGAAAACAGACCTGTTCTTGGGTCATGACTGGTTACAATTGCATAATCCAAGTATGAATTGGAAAAGGCAAGATGGAATCAATCCAGTGTGAGTGAACCTGAGGAGGAGGTGGAAGAAACCGAATCCTTGGAAGATGGGGAGCATCTGTTTGCCATACATATAGGATTGGAAGAGTTAAAGTTACGACCACTCTCCACTGATATCACAGCAAAAGAGGCATTAACCAATAAAAAACGGTCCTTAGAAGAAATGGTACCAGGGCACTACCTCAAATATCGAAAGGTATTCGAAAAGGAAACCTTTGATGAGCTACCACCGAGGCGACCATGGGATCATGCCATTGAATTTATCCCGGGAGGACAGCCGACGGATTGCAAGGTGTACCCATTGAATAAGGAGGAACGAGAACAGCTAGACGAATTTCTCGAAGAAAACCTAAAGTCTGGGCACATAAGACCAAGTACTTCTGAACAGGCATCACCATTCTTCTTTGTTAAGAAAAAAGATGGAAAGTTGAGACTGGTACAGGACTATCGGAAGTTAAATGACATCATGAGGAAGAACCGATACCCATTACCTTTGATCGGTGAATTGATTGATCGGTTATCAAAAGCCAAGGTCTTCTCAAAGATGGATATTAGATGGGGCTATAATAACATCAGGATCAAAGAAGGTGATGAGTGGAAAGCAGCTTTTAAAACTCATCGGGGCCTGTTTGAGCCTTTGGTTATGTTTTTCAGTCTCTGCAACTCTCCGGCAACATTTCAGACAATGATGAACGATATCTTCAGGCAAGAAATTGCGGAAGGATGGGTTGTCATTTATATGGATGATATTTTGGTGTTCTCCCAATCACAGGACGCACACACGATGCATGTTAACTGCATCTTAGCGAAACTGGAGAATCACAAGTTATCGTTGAAACCGGAGAAGTGCTGGTTTGATCAACCTCAGATAGACTTCCTAGGACTTGTTATTAGTCAAGATTCCATCCAAATGGAGAAAGGCAAAGTACAGGCAGTGGTCGATTGGCCAATTCCTACATGTAAACACGAACTCCAGCAGTTTCTGGGATTTATTAACTTCTATCGGCGATTTGTACCAGGATTTGCTAAAATGGCAAAGCCGCTGACGGGTCTTATGGGCAAGGTTGAGTGGCTGTGGACGGATCAGCAGACCTTGTGGCAAGGGAGGTAATCCTCAAAATTCCCGATGACGATGGTCAATTTCATGTCAAAGTAGATGCGTCTGATTTTGCAATTGGTGGAATTTTGTCCCAACAAAGCAAGGATGGCACATGGCAACCTGTGGCGTTTATTTCAAAGTCGTTAAATGAAGCTGAACGGAACTATGAGATCTATGACAAGGAAATGCTTGCAGTAATGCATGCATTTTACGAATGGTCTCATTACCTGAAAGGTGCAAAGGAACAGATCGAGGTTTTAACGGATCATCAAAACCTCACATACTTCCGAAAACCGCAAAACCTGAACAGGAGACAGGCACAATGGGTCACGGACTTGCAGGAGTTCAACTTTGTCATTAAACATCGATCCAGGAAGTCTAACTCAAAAGCGGATCTATTGTCAAGAAGAGCAGGACATGAAAAGGGACAAAATGATAATGAAGGAGTGATACTCCTGAAGGATCATTTGTTTGTAAGGGTCTATGATGATGATTGGGCAATGGAGGACATCATTAAGGAGATTCACAAGGTCTCGGCTCAGCAATGGGAAGCTCAGGTTCAGCAAGGTATCAAGCAGCAGGACCCGGACTTTAAAATCGAGAAAGTGTTAGGACTAATCCTTACACAATCACAAGCTTCAGAGACGAGATTGAATTGAGACGAAGCCTATAGACACAATAGTCTGTGACCTACAAGGAGGAAACAATCTAGAGTCTTAAGGACTCCTACCTACGGAATGCACTCTTTATATACCTGAGTCGTTGGTCTGTGTGCACAGTCTGCGCAGCCGCTAAGGCTATGCACGCGCAGCAACAAGACCTAGACCCATCTCCCAGACCTGTCCGGACTTACCCAGACTCCCGGTCCCTTCCCGCGAACGCCGTTTCACCCAATATCCCCTAATAGCCCTGATCGTATAGCCACCCTAGGTTATATAATCCTCCTGCCATATCTGGATAGGGGTCCCGCGCCGTATGCTCGCGTCTTGTTATACGTCCGTAGGCCTCTGAATAAAATAGAGAAAAATACCGAAAAAAGTCCATATCGTAACATGACCTCCTCCTTAAGACTTCACGTCCCAAGAAGTCACATGTTGGTCGTAAATCGCTTCAGCGCCGGGCGCTATATCATGCGATGGTTTGCCTTAGGGGAATCAAGCGTGGGTTTAACCGGCCCACCACACTCAAGGTCTCTTGAGAACGCCCCTTCCGTATTGGGTTCAGCATAGATGAGTTTGTGGTCTCCTTTCCACCATTGCCAATTCCGTTTTAATTTGTCGAGGTAGTCATGCTCGAATTTGCCATCTTCCCAACCGAACAACTGTTTGGGAGCCTTTGTATCCGTGTAATTGTGCCAATTTTTAAACCATAAGTCTGTGATCGCCAATCGTTGAGGAGCACTTGGATTTTGTTTGTGGAACTTCTGAACCTCTTTCTTAGCATTAGCGAGGTTCTCTGCAGGTTCCCATGTAGATTCTTCCACCGGGTAATTTTTCCACTTGACCAAATATTCTAGTCTGCCACTGTTCCGCCTGCTGACTCTGCTGTCCATGACCTCTTCAACCTCGTACTCATTGTCCTCCGATTCCTCTACCATTTGTGCCTCTTTTCGTTTGGCAACCTTTTCAATTTGGTTGGGGAATTCTGGAGCAACATATGGTTTCAAGAGTACTTCATTAAAGACGTTATAAATTTTCCAGGCTGCAGGAATCTTCAACCGGTATGCGGATGCGCCAATTTTCTCAACCACTTCCAAGGGACCCACAAACTTGCCGTCCAACTTCTTAGTTACTCGAAGCGTTGGCAAATTTTCAGTACTGAGGTATACCTTGTCACCAGGTTGATAGTTTCGTGCCGGTGTTCTATGAGCATCCCACCACTTCTTCATTGCTTCAGCGGTTTTCTCCAGTGCGGTTTTAGCATTGGTATGGACATCCTCGATTTCTTTGACTAGTTCCTCCATGACCACAGTTTTGGGCTGGTATAACAGATTCATCCCCTTGTTGGGATGTCTTCCATAGTTCATGAAGAATGGTGAAAATCCCGTAGACGAATGTACTCGGTCATTATGGCAAAATTGTGCTACTGCAAGCCAATCACTCCAATTGTCCTGTTGATGGTTGACAAACATTGTCAGGAATTCCTTGACTTCCTGATTGACACGTTCCGTTTGTCCATTGGTTTGCAGGTGATAAGCTGTGGATCTATTAGCTTGTATTCCCAAAATCCCATATAGGTCGTCCATGAACTTGGAGACAAACTGCGGTCCTCAATTGCTGATGACCTTCCTTGGCAAACCATGTTCCCTGAAGACATTATCCCGGAATAAGACCGCTACCCCTTGCGACGTAATGGACGACGTTGTTGGGAGGAAATAAGCCTTCTTTGTGAACCGATCTACTACGACCATGATCATGTCATTTCCTTTGGAGTCTGGTAATGATCCAATTAGGTCTACTGAGATTACCTCCCATGGCGCATTGGGAATTTCATTTGGATTTAGCGGTGCTGCTCTTGGCTGTCGATCTGGCTTTGCTTTTTGACATGTTTCACATCCTCGTATAAAGCACTCAATGTCCTTTCGCATTTGCGGCCACCAGAAGTTGCAAGTAAGACTTTCCACGGTTTTGACCACCCCTGAATGTCCCCAGGAGTGATGAATTTGAATCAAATTGCCCCTGATTCGCATGTCTGCTGGGACATAAATCCGACCCTTCCATTCAACTAGTCCTTTCTCGATTTTAAAGTCCGGGTCCTGCTGTTCAATCCCTTGCCAAACCTGATTTTCCCATTGCTGAGCCGAGACCTTCTGGATCTCCCTGATGATGTCTTCGATTGCCCGATCATCATCATAGATCCTTACGAACAAATGATCCTTCAGGAGTATTACCCCTTCATTGTCATTTTGTCCCTTTTCATGTCCTGCTCTTCTCAACAATAAATCTGCTTTTGAATTGGATTTCCCGGACCGATGTTTAATGACAAAGTTGAACTCCTGTAAGTTGGTGACCCATTCTTGTAAGTTGGTGACCCATCGCGCTTGTCGCCTGTTCAGGTTTTGCAGTTTTCGGAAATATGTGAGGTTTTGATGATCCGTTAAAACCTCAATCTGTTCCTTTGCACCTTTCAGGTAATGAGACCATTCATAAAACGCATGCATGACTGCCAGCATTTCTTTGTCATAGATCTCATAGTTCCGTTCAGCTTCATTTAACAATTTTGAGATAAACGCCACAGGTCGCCATGTGCCATCCTTGCTTTGTTGGGACAAAATTCCGCCAATTGCAAAATCAGACACATCTACTTCGACACGAAATTGACCATCATTGTCGGGAATTTTGAGGACTACCTCCCTTGCCACAAGGTCTTTCAGTCCCTGAAAGGCCAACGTCTGCTGATCCGTCCATTGCCACTCAACTTTTCCAGTAAGACCTGTCAGAGGTTTCGCCATTTTAGCAAATCCTTGGACAAAGCGCCGGTAAAAGTTAATGAAGCCTAAAAACTGCTGGAGTTTGCGTTTACATGTAGGAATCAGCCAATCAACCACCGCCTGTACTTTGCCTGTCTCCATCTGAATGGAGTCCTGACTAATGACTAGTCCCAGGAAGTCAATTTGAGGTTGATTGAACCAACATTTCTCCGGTTTCAATGATAACTTGTGATTTTCCAGTTTCGCTAAGATGCGGTTAACATGCATCATGTGTGCGTCCTGTGATTGGGAAAACACCAGAATATCATCCATATAAATGACGACCCAACCTTCCACAATTTCTTGCCAGAAGATATCGTTCATCATCATTTGAAATGTTGCTGGAGAGTTGCAAAGGCCGAAAAACATAACTAAAGGTTCAAATAGGCCCCGATGAGTTTTAAAAGCCGCTTTCCACTCATCTCCTTCTTTGATCCTAATGTTATTATAGCCCCATCGAATATCCATTTTGGAGAAAACTTTGGCTCTCGATAACCGGTCAATCAATTCTCCGATCAAAGGTAGCGGGTATCGGTTCTTCCTCGTGATGTCATTTAATTTTCAATAGTCCTGTACTGGTCTCAATTTACCATCCTTCTTTTTGACAAAGAAGAATGGCGATGCCTGCTCGGAGGTGCTTGGCCTGATCTGTCCAGACTTCAAGTTTTCTTCTAAGAACTCATCCAATTGTTCCCATTCTTCTTTATTCAACGGGTATACTTTACAATCAGTTGGCTGTCCCCGTGGGATAAACTTGATGGCATGGTCCCATGGCCGTCTCGGTGGTAATTCATCAAATGTTTCTTTCTCAAATACCTTGCGATATTTGAGATAATGTCTGGGTACCGTCTCTTCTAGCAACCACTTCTTACTAGCCAACGCCTCCTTTGCTGCGATGTCAGTTGAGAGTGGTCTTAGTTTTAACTCTTCTGGTCCTATGTGTACAGCAAACAGACGTTCCCCCTCTTCTAAGGATTCGGTTTCATCTACCTCCTCCTCAGGTTTGCTTACACTGGACTGATTCCAGCAAGTTCCCGGGCAACAGCTGAAAGTTACTTCATGCTTCTTCCAATTCATACTGGGATTATGCAATTGTAACCAGTCATGACCCAAAAATAAGTCTGTTTTCCCTAGTCTTGCGACACAACAATCCATAACTTCTTCATGATCTCCAATGCATAGTTTAAACTGAACCATGTACTCAATATTTCCCATTGTATTACGGGTTCCATCCGCATTATAGACTGGCACTGGTCATAAGAGGCGTCGCTTATTCATCCGGTGTTTTTCTACAAACTCATCATTGATACACGATCCTGTGCATCCTGAGTCAACCAAAGCCATTACAGGAATTGTGGATCCTGTATCCATAGTAGTTATAACTCCTTTTAAGTTCATTTCTTGCTTTCCTGATGCCTTGACAATTTGTTGCCGCAACTGTGCCAAGTTCCACATGGCTTCTGACTCCGATTGTTGATTTAATTCCTTTAGCAATTGTGGTGTTACTTCAGCTAGGCGTTTCTCGTGAACCCATCCTTTCAGACAATCTATAGCAATGGTTTCATTTTGTTGCCATATACGCCTCATTACCCAAGCAGGGGTCCATTGTTTAATCTGGGGTTTGGCGCTCACACTTAAGTTTCGAATCTGATGAATATGAGAAGAATATTCATATAACAATCCTTGTATATTTACACAAGAGTCATTGTCCATTTTCGAAACTCTATCAGCCAGCAGCGCTGAGCGCTTGCCTACTGGCTTTTGCCAAAACCCTTCTCTTTTCCGAGTTCCTTCCATTGCTCCTCAGTGAGCTCCTCTATTTTAACCTCTCTTGCTCTCCACTTCCCCTTATCCTTCCATCTTGGTTTCCTTGGTTCTGGGCATTCTCTTGCAAAGTGTCCTTCTTTGCCGCAATTGTAACAACTCCCGATTACTGGCTTCTTGCTTTTATCTACATCCATGGCATTTGGATCTTTGGACGTTGTCGGCGTACTATATTGAAACTGATTTGGTTTGCTATCCTTAGCAACTGTCTTTTCTTTGTAACCGCCCTTTTGTCTATCCGGCCCGTATGCTTCCGTTGCTTTACGATAGGCTCTTGCTAATTTGATCGCTCGATCTTGGATCTGTTTTAGGGTTGCATTGTCCCCTAGGTTTCCATGTCTTATCAAATCTCGTCCTAATGCAGGGTTGATATTTTGCTTAAACAACACAATCAGCACCCTATGATCCCAACCAACCAATGGTAGTAATGCATTGAATCTGACTACGTGATCCTCGATCATGGTATTTCCTTGCTTTAGTGCCAAAATCGCATCCGTTGCTTTTTCTTGTGTCTCGGTTGACATGAAGAACTCGTGCATTTGCGTGGCAAAATCCTCCCATGAAGTAAAAGGAAATTGATTCCTCAACGGTCGTCGGATTTCATGATCATTTACTATCACGCCTTGATTGAGTGATGCCCAAGAAAGATTGGTCAGCCATCTGGAATTGACCACTTCATTTTGATATTCTTGGTCTGCATCCTGAACTGCCTTGAGTTTAACTCCTGCCCAATCTCCTGCTCAGTTGTCCTTTCCTTTTCTAATTCGATACAGACAAATGGAAATTTTTCGGTCCAACTGAGTTTCACGGGCCAGTGTAAAATACATCCTCATCTGTCTCAGCCATCCATCTACCATATGAGGATCTCCTTCGTAGTAGTCGGGCATTTCGGCTTTAGTAAGGGGTGTGGGTGGCAGTATTGGGTTAGCGCGTCGGTATTCATTGACTATCCCAGCCACTACTTGTCTGATAGCTGTGATAGTTTCCTCCCGCTGCATCTGCTGCCTCTGAATTACATCCTCCTGAGCAGCGATCTGTGCTGCTGTTGCTCCCTGAGGAGCCGGCAACTCCGTTTCCTCTGCCCATGCAGTTCTCCAACCGGTTAAGGTGTTATACATATTAGCGAGCATATCGGCAGTGAACCGGAAGGCCCTGAGTCTCTTGTGTCCTGAACCAGACCTATTCATCAGGTCTAGATGCGCCCATCCGTCATACCCATTCATTTGCTTATCGATATGATAACAGTGTTCCAGACCATGGGTTCGACGAATCGAGATTCTGATCTGTTCGTTTCGTAGATTAGGATCCCAGGATACTACTTCATGAATTTGTGGGTATGCTGGCCAATTGTATTTGTCCCAGTATTGTGCTTTGATCAGGAATAGATAACAGAATCCAGGAATGTTGGGATGGAGCATGTGTCTGTTGTAACAGGGTTTCGGATACGGGTAGGGAGTAGAGATATCTTTTTTAATCTCCCTTCTCCAATTATCGATCTCCCGTTTTCGTGCCTCCGTGTTGGACGAGCTGGGTGCATTGAGATCCTCTTTCATCCAGTCCAAAGGGTTGGCAACTGATCCTCCATTCCAGGTCCAATCTGCTCCCTGAGTTCGGGTCAACGCTGTTACAATTCTCTTTTCCCTTTGTTAACGGACTACATTTACTTGTTACAAACCCATAGTTACGCTCGGACGTTATCTCCTTTTTATAGTTACCTTCACCCTTCCTTTCTTAGATAGCTATGCTCTTTCCCCTTATATTCTTATTGTTCTCTTAACGTATATAAACCCCTCTCATGTACCGTAGTTCTTTAGTTCCAACTTAGTCGAATCATATCCATAACTTGAACACTCTCTTTTGCTCGTCGCCTCAACCGCTCTCCTCGCTCTCTCTCTAGCCTTTGTCATAGTCAGACTTAGTGCCTAGAACCCTCGTCCAGTGATTGGGAACAGACCGAGACTCTGTTTGTCGCTGTAGACTTGGACGCTGAATGACGTTGTGGACATCGACCGTAACATAAGTTGGAACTCAGGACTAGCTCAGGGTATCATCCCTAGCCGACACCATTGAGACCCGCAGCTCTCAGGAACGACCCCCAAACGGATCCGTCACCTATAAGGGGAAATACTACCTTAAACGACGAGAAGTTTTTCTCTACCAACGAACTTGGTACTTTGTTACAGAAGGACGGAAACGAAACGAACCAGTCCCAGACCAATACTTTTCAGGAGACTTTTACTCAGGAGCCTTCGAATTCGATTTACCCGATCAAATCTACCTAGACTGGGGTAGTGAAGTACAAGGAGAACCGCTCTACCTTGTTAAGGAACCAGAAAACGAACCAGAAAAGACCCTCTATAGGAGATTTCTTGGAGACAACGACCAATACGGAATCGCAGCTAATCTTTTAGCAGAGTGGGAGGAATTACTACGAATTGAACAAGCGAAGCTTGAGGAAAACCCGTTTGATACAGATTACTCAAAACAAGGACCACCCCCATCCCCGAAACCCAGGACCCCGAGTAGAACCCCTACTCCAGAACCAAAACCGATCACCAGAACACCAACCCCCGAACCACCAATCAACCCCGAACCACCGATCACTCCTGAACCAAGAATGGCGTCTGAAACCAATGCTAGCTCTAAAGGAGATATCAAACCGCAGCCTATACGACCCTTTACAGGCAAACGAATCGAAGCAAGGTCATTTTTAGGACAGCTTGAGGATTATTTTACCCTCAATGAACAGAACTATGAAGGGAAAGACAAGAAGAAAGTTAGATATGCGCTCGCATGCATGGGACCAGAACTAGATGATTGGAAAACGATTATCCGAAGCGAATTGAATGACAACAGAGGCAGTACCACAGCCACGTTCAAATGGGGCGACTACGAAGCATTTGAAACACGTTTTATCAATGACTGGGGAGAAGTCAACAGCGCCCTTCGAGCCCTGAACAATCTATCCAAATTAAGAGTTGGAAACAGCGTTTCAGTTCCAGAATACATCAGAAAATTTCGCATGGACATAGGAACCTTCGGACTCACTGGAATACCCGCTCAGCTGCAGGCATTCGTCAAAGGACTACCATTAGAACTTGCTAGAACGATCTTACAAGACCAAAGAAAGATCAAGACGATGCAAGAAGCCTATGATAAAGCCGAAGATCATCATAACGCGTGGGACATGACAGGACAAGGAAACAGGAGAACCAATGATGGATCTGGAACACGTTTCAATCGAAACAATAACAACCGATCTGGGACAATCAGAGCTATAAATACCACGATCCCTAGCCGATTGACAGACGACCAAAAAGAGGAATACCGAAAGACCAGCAAGTGTTTCAGATGTGGAACACAGGGACACATCTCCAGGAACTGCCCGAAACGCAACGATGCATCTTCATCCAGGTCTTCTTACCAGAATAAGGCAATCCGTTCCGTCACTGAGGAACAACAGAAGGAAGAAGACGAACCAGCAAAGAAAATTAGAGCCATCTTTTCAGCAATGTCTGCTGAGGAGAAGAATGCCCTCTTAAACGAATTCGAAAACGAGGGTTTTTAGTTAGGAAGCGTCACACAGTGGTTGGCCCTTCCTTAATATCGAGATCTGAACAGTTAGCGCTTGATTCTGTAATAGTATTATCCAACAATGACAAGCGCATTTCGTTAACTATCAAATCGACCAATTTACCCGCTGGAACATCTGCCCTAATTGATTGTGGAGCAGAAGGAAACTTTGTAGACGAAGAAGCAGTAAAAGAACTCAGGAAAGAACGACTTAAGAAACCAATCAAAGTCAGGAACGCAGACGGAACCGTAAATGCGAAAGGAATGATCACACATCGGACCAAGATATGCTATATGATTGAAGGACAGCAGTTTATCAATTGGTTCTGGATCACTAGGCTAGGCGACCAACGAATGATTTTAGGGATACCTTGGTTAGAAGAAAATAACCCGATCATCAATTGGCAAGAGAAATCTCTGAAAATTGGAGACCTAGACACACTGCCAAAAGCAATCTGGCAGCTAGCCCTCGACTCCCAGCAATGGGGCGAAGATGACTACTGGATTAGAGTTAAAACATCGGCATCACAGGAATTAGAGCACAGGCTAAAGAAAGACGAACCAGCCACCACTCTACCAACAGAATATGAGCAATGGCGCACCATCTTTGACAAGAAAGCATCAGAACGCTTCCCATCCAGTCGACCGTGGGATCATGCGATCAACACGAAAGAAGGTTTTGTTCCGAAGGCTAGTAAACTTTACCCTCTATCCGTCAAAAAACAAGGGCTGTTAGACGAATGGATTGATGAACAGCTCAAGAAAGGATACATTAAACCATCTACGTCACCGCAGGCATCACCATTCTTCTTTGTAGCAATGTAGCAAAGAAAGAAAGCGGAGCACTCAGACCCTGTCAGGATTATCGATATCTCAATGAATGGACCATCAAAAATGCATATCCCCTCCCCTTAGTTTCCGATCTCATGACTAAACTACGAGGCGCCAAATACTTCACCAAACTAGACCTCCGATGGGGATACAATAATGTTCGCATCAAAAAGGGAGATGAATGGAAAGCGGCCTTTATCACCAATCGAGGACTCTATGAACCCACAGTGATGTTCTTTGGATTATGCAACTCGCCGTCAACCTTTCAAACCATGATGAACAAATACTTTAAGGACATGATCAACGAAGGATGGTTAGTCATCTACATGGATGACATGCTAATTTGTGCAGAATCACTGGAACAACTGGAAGAGCGGACAAAACGGATTCTACAACGGTTACAAGATAACAATCTATTCCTGAAATTAGAAAAATGCAAGTTTGCCACGCAGGAAGTTGAATTCTTAGGAATGATCATCACCCCTGGACGCATTCAGATGGAGCCAATAAAGTTAGCAGGGATTGCTGATTGGCCAGTCCCTACCACAGTCAAACAGGTCCGATCCTTCCTCGGATTTGGGAATTTTTACCGACGTTTCATTGGAAACTTTGCCGCCATCACTAAACCGCTCACCGACCTCACTAAGAAAGCTGAACCATTTGACTGGACTACAGAACGAAACAATGCTTTTGAAATACTAAAGAAACGATTCGCATCTATGCCAGTATTATTAATGCCGGATCCTACTCAACCCTTCATCCTCCAAACTGATGCATCAAATAAGGCGATAGGAGCAGTACTGAAACAAGCAGATGAAACAGGATCTCTGCACCCCTGTGGATTTATTTCACATGCGTTAACACAAACAGAACAGAATTACCAGATCTATGATCGAGAACTCTTGGCAATTATCAAAGGATTGATGACTTGGCGACATCTACTGCATGGATCACCCCACACCACGATAGTGCACTGCAACCATAAGAACTTGTCTTATTATCGAACGGCCCAATGCTTAACACCCAGACAAGCTAGATGGTCATCCCTATTATCCGAATTTGACCTACGTATTGAACACGTCCCCGGCACGAAAATGTTTGAAGCAGATGCCCTATCCCGACGCCCCGATCACATGGGAAACAGCGAATTACAAGAGGATGTCATAGTCCTACCGGATGATCATTTTATTCGTCTTATTGCAGAAGATCTGGCTATGGAAATTCAGAAGGCAATGTCAAAAGATGATTTTGGACGAATTCTAATTGAGGTTATCACCGCACATCGTGCTCCACCAATCAAATCGAACATACAGGATTGGTCTTATACAAATGGCATTGTTCACTATCTTGGGAAAACATATATCCCCGATCAGGACGGATTATGAACCAGATTGATTAAAGAAACACATGAAGCACAATCATCTGGTCACCCTGGACGATTGAAGACTCTTGAACTCCTTAAGCGTGACTACTGGTGGCCCGGAATGTTCAAACATGTCAGAGAATGGATAGAAGGATGCCCCCTCTGCCAGCAGATGAAAATTAACACACATCCGAATGTACCAGCCTTTCACCCAATTCCGTCAAAAGCAACCCGCCCCTTTCAGCAAGTGACCCTTGATTTCATCACTGATTTACCCTTTTCCGATGGCTTTGACTCGATCCTGGTCACAGTGGACCATGGCCTTACAAAGGGGGTAATTTTCACACCTTGCAAAAAGACAATCAATGCACTAGGTACTGCGGAACTTTACGTATCTGAAATTTTCAAACGGTTTGGCCTACCCGACGTCTTGATCTCGGACCGAGGACCACAGTTCTCCGCAAAAGTATTCCAGGAAATACGAAAAGCACTAGGAATCGACCATAGAATGAGCACAGCCTATCATCCTCAGACGGATGGGGAAACAGAACGAGTCAACCAGGAACTAGAAGTTTATCTCCGAATGTTCTGTTCAAATGAACCGCATCTATGGAAACCGCTTCTCCCAATAGCCGAGTTTGCCCACAATAATCGACATCACGACACGATCAAAACTTCTCCATTCAGACTAATGTATGGAACGGACCCTGTTGCGCTTCCCACAGCTGCTACGCGAATGACCACACCAGCAGCGGAGGAGCGCCTTCAGTTCCTAAGGAAAGCCAGAGAAGAAGCGCTAGCAGCACATGAACTAGCAAGACAACTAGTGGCAACACGACGCAAAGACAAAGCAATACGATTTGAAAAGGGTACCAAAGTATGGCTTGAGAACCGAAATCTTCACATACCATATCAGTCCAGAAAGTTAGCACCAAAACGAGAAGGACCCTTCGAAATCGAACAAGTGATGGGACCAGTAACGTACAAATTGAAACTCCCAAAACAATGGCGCATTCACCCTGTGTTTCATGCGTCACTCCTTACCCCGTACAAAGAAATGACTGCGCACGGCCCGAATTATATGAAACCACCCCCTGATCTCGTAAATGGACAAGAGGAATTCGAGGTAGAGGCAATTCTAGCCCACAGGAAACAAGGCGTAGGCTACCATTATCTAGTTAAATGGAAAGGCTACGGATCGAACGATAATTCTTGGGAACCTGCTCGCAATCTTGCAAACGCCACTGATATCCTATCAGAATATCAAAAACATCGACACCTCTGAACCATGACGCGATATAGAAACCGCCATCTCTTGAAACAAAACTACCACTATACAAAACGGAACTGCTCTACACTCTCTCGATATACCATAGCCCTTAAAGAAAAAACCGTCTATACCCACATACAATACCTCCCTTTCCAACACGCTCTTAGAGCACCAACCCCGCCAGGAAAACTTACCCGAACTATGGCGTTAGTCACACGATATTATTGCACCCCCCGTCTCGATCACCGTCACCAAAAGAATCCTTCAGGGATAACAGAATTCCCCTGCAATGATGCCCGGAATTATCTTCCCAAGTACCACGACCTACGATTTTCAACCGATGATCTACCTCTCTACAATGAGAATCCGCCTGCCTACCAACTTTTAGCCGTCAAAAGCAGTGATGTTTATAAAAGCGCTCATGGAAGACTGCTTTGCCCAGAAGAATATAAACAGATGGATGAAATCACTAAACAGACACGGGAGTGTAGCGCGCAGATCTGGCAAATTAGCCGAGGAATCAGAATACCAGGAAGACCTCGCCTTTTCATGGAAGACATCCTCGACGAACTTGATTATCTATCTCTCGCGATGGTACAGGTAATAGTGGATATCGTCAAGCAAATCAGAAAATTCCGAATTACACCGACAACGACACCAGGGATTGAACATTTAAATTCACTAACCATATTCATGAGGGAAGAACAAGAGCTCCTCACTGACCCTGCAATCGAAGACCCGTTGAATACAGAAAATTGGCCCTCCGACTCGGAAATCAGCGATTCGGAATGAATATAAAACTCTCCTGGCATTGTCACCTAACGACAATAAACGGATCATACTACTATGTTCACCTTCTTCGCCCTCGCCGCCTATTTCATCGCCCTGGCTCTCCTCTCTTGCGCCCATTGGCACATTGACAAAACTGCCGCCGCCTTTTCTCCCTTCCTCGCCGTCCCAGATCTCCCACTCGAGATCTTTATTGAAAACACCACCGTCGTCCACTTCGAGGACGACGACCTACATATCTACCCGGCCGCCCTACTCCCCCAGATACACCCTGACGACCACCACCTCCCCCATTTCGCCCAATTCATCAAACGGAACACCACGCTCACCGTTGTCGCTGACGCCCTCGCCGCTGCCACCTGCTCCATCACTAACCTCTCCTCTGCCACCGATAACCTCGCCGCGCTCACTCTCACCATCGACCCTCATGAAATGACTTATGAGGAACGCGATTCATTCCTGCGGAACGCCCAGAATCTGCATCGCGCCGCGGAGGCACTCAAATGGAAGGTGGAGACCTCCACAAAAGAATTGGACAACGCCGTCAAGTGGGCTGAGTCCAGAACGGATCACGGTTGGACGACCTCAGGATGGTAGAAGTCGGTGACTTCTCGCATACAAAGGGGGTAATGTTACAATTCTCTTTTCCCTTTGTTAACGGACTACATTTACTTGTTACAAACCCATAGTTACGCTCGGACGTTATCTCCTTTTTATAGTTACCTTCACCCTTCCTTTCTTAGATAGCTATGCTCTTTCCCCTTATATTCTTATTGTTCTCTTAACGTATATAAACCCCTCTCATGTACCGTAGTTCTTTAGTTCCAACTTAGTCGAATCATATCCATAACTTGAACACTCTCTTTTGCTCGTCACCTCAACCGCTCTCCTCACTCTCTCTCTAGCCTTCGTCATAGTCAGACTTAGTGCCTAGAACCCTCGTCCAGTGATTGGGAACAGACCGAGACTCTGTTTGTCACTGTAGACTTGGACGCTGAACGACGTTGTGGACATCAACCGTAACAAACGCTTTGCTCGGCCCGAATGCACTAATAACAGCTTGAGAGTATGATTTTTTGACCATGACCTGTCCTAATTCTGGTAGAGATCGGATGGATGGATTTTTGGAATCTCCTTGTACAAACGAGGATATGGTTGCAGGGGATTTGGATTTTGGTTTCTTTGATTTCCCTTGTCCTCCAAATCTAGCTCATTTGTTAAATTTACCATGCTGCTCCAGGCGTTCCAGATCTTTCCAAGTGTAGATCTCATCCTTCTTGAGACTTAATTCTGCCCATTCCAGTACATGAAATTTATCCGGCTTTACATTATCCTGCAAACCAAAGACTGCGGAGTAATTCCTGAGTTCAGGTTCCCAAGAAAGAATTCTTTCCAGCGTAGGCCACTCCGGCCAATGGAATTGGTTATGGAATTCCTTTTTAAATAGATACAGGTAACAGTATCCGTCCACCTTCCAGGGTGCCACCGTGGGAATTGCCGTTGTATAGGATCCAGGTAACACCGGTTTCTCCTTTGAGATTCCTTGGACCCACCGCTGTGTGAACTCAACGTCCTCTCCTAACTTAGACAGGAAGTAGTCATGATCTGGTGGTGTGAAGATTTCGTCCTCTCCAAACTGGGATATGCGGGGTGGAGTATAATTCCTTGGCATTCTCCATTGGATATATGCGGAAAGATATGGGTCATATCTTTCTCCTCGGAGACGTTCCTCATTTTGGAGTCGCCGTTCGTTCCTCATGACTTGCCCTGCATTCATGATATTCCCGTTCAAGGCATGCATCAGCCTATTCCGTTCTTTGGTTGTCAGCACGAGCCCATCATGTTTCAATGTATAGACATTAAAACTGATCAATAGTAATTTGATATTTGAAGGCATGTTGAATAGTGCCTCCCTGACTGGCGATCTGGGTTCTAGCTGATTCAGGACATCTTCCAGGGTTTTTCGTTCCTTGGCAATTTGCTGCTCCAGCTCCTTGAACCAGCGCTTCTGCAATAATTGTTTGTGGCGTATTTTTAGTAATTCTTGCCACACGTCCTCTTGTTCCCTGATGGCCGCTTCTTCAGCGCGCCATGCCACTAATCTGTCTTGACGCCTTTGTTCCTTTTCAAGACATCTTTGCTCCTTGACCCAGAGCCTCCATGTTCGCACGTGAGCATTGCGTTGCCGGTTGTTGGTCCGGACTCGTCCTGTTTTGGATGATTTCTCTTCTGCACATCCCTGCGCCCATTCGATCGAGAAAGCTTTCCCGATTTGAACAAGGGTCATACCGGCCCTTGGCAATACAAAGTTAAACAGCCCTGCCATTCCTATTGTGTTTTTGATCTTGTTAGATCCGCAGTTCTAATGACGCCTCAAGTAGAGGGATGTCGCCTCTTCTTCCGTAAACGTACTTCCTAATACGTTCACTGTCTGATGCGGTCAATAATGCACCCGCACTCAGATCTTCGATTTAATTCCTTCAATTGACCCAGATGTGTGGTGCCCAGGTCTTCACTGAGATGTCCTCGTGCTCAGATCAATAGATCCGATACGTAATTGGTATTCTCAGACTGTTTCTCCTTGATACACGACACACAAGTGGATCGTCTTTGAGGGTTCTGCCCCCTTTTCCGCAATACTAGTGCTGGTGCCTGCAAGACCCTGCCCGGTCAACTACAGCGCACTCCAAGCTCTCGTCTAGTATTGTTTTGTTGCCAGTAGCCAATTGGCCATAGTCACCTTATAACGATAAGATGAGGCTATCTGCTGTCGATGTCGATGTTGCCTAGACTCCTCGAGGCTGTCTGTAGACACGTGCTGTAACGTGTACAGAGTCAGATGGTTTTACTGAAATGAAACTCTCTTTGTCACAGTCTGCGACGATGAGCAAGACTTGCTCCGCACTGTGACCAACAACGAAGGGTGTGATGTAGAAGACTCTAGATTATGTTAGGACTAATCCTTACACAATCACAAGCTTCAGAGACGAGATTGAATTGAGACGAAGCCTATAGACACAATAGTCTGTGACCTACAAGGAGGAAACAATCTCGAGTCTTAAGGACTCCTACCTATGGAATGCACTCTTTATATACCTGAGTCGTTGGTCTGTGCACACAGTCTGCGCAGCCGCTAAGGCTATGCACGCGCAGCAACAAGACCTAGACCCATCTCCCAGACCTGTCTGGACTTACCCAGACTCCCGGTCCCTTCCTGCAAACGCCGTTTCACCCAATATCCCCTAATAGCCCTGATCGTATAACCACCCTGGGTTATATAATCCTCCTGCCATATCTGGATAGGGGTCCCGCGCCGTATGCTCGCATCTTGTTATACGTCTGTAGGCCTCTGAATAAAATAGAGAAAAATACCGAAAAAAGTCCATATCGTAACAGAAAGGACTAGTGGAATGGAAGGGTCAGATTTACGTTCCAGCAGACGCGCGGATCAGGGGTGACTTAATTCAGATTCACCACTCCTGGGGGCATCCAGGGGTAGTCAAAACCGTGGAAAATCTCACTCGCAATTTCTGGTGGCCGCAAATGCAAAAAGACATTGAGCGTTTTATACGAGGATGTGAAACATGTCAGAAAGCAAAGCTGGATTGACAGCCAAGGGCAGCACCGCTAAATCCAAATGAAATTCCCAATGCACCATGGGAAGTGATCTCAGTAGACTTAATCGGACCATTACTGGACTCCAAAGGAAACGACATGATCATGGTCATAGTAGATCGGTTCACAAAAAAGGCTTACTTCCTCCCAACAATGTCGTCAATCACGTCACAAGGAGTAGCGGTTCTATTCCAAGATAATGTCTTTAGGGAACATGGTTTGCCAAGGAAGGTCATCAGTGATTGAGGACCACAATTTGTCTCTAAGTTCATGGACGATCTACACAGGATTCTGGGAATACAGGCTAATAGATCCACAGCTTATCACCCGCAAACCGATGGACAGACAGAATGCGTCAACCAGGAAGTCAAAGAATTCCTGACAATGTTTGTCAATCATCGACAGGATAATTGGAGTGACTGGCTTGTGGTAGCTCAATTTTGCCATAATGACCGGGTACACTCGTCTACTGGGTTTTCACCATTTTTCATGAACTATGGAAGACATCCCAACAAAGGGATGAATCCGCTGTATCAACCAAAAACTGTCGTCATGGAAGAGTTGGTTAAGGAAATCAAGGATGTTCACGCCAAAGCTAAAATTGCGCTGGAGAAAACCACAGAAGCAATGAAAAAGCGGTGGGATGCTCACAGAACACCAGTGCGAAACTACCAACCAGGAGATAAGGTATACCTCAGTACAGAAAATTTGCCAACGCTTCGAGCAACTAAGAAGTTAGATGGCAAATTTGTAGGTCCCTTGGAAGTGGTTGAAAAAGTTGGCACATCTGCATACTGATTAAAAGTTCCTGCTGCATGGAAAATCTACAATGTCTTTAACAAAGTACTTCTGAAACCTTACACTGCTCCAGAATTCCCCAACCAAATTGAAAAGATTGCCAAATGCAAAGAGGCGCAGATGGTGGAGGAATCCAAGGACGATGAGTACGAAGTTGAAGAGGTCATGGATAGTAGAGTCAGCGGACGAAATGGTGGTAGACTGGAATACTTGGTCAAATAGAAAAATTACCCAGTGGAAGAGTCTACTTGGGAACCAGCAGGGAACCTGGCTAATGCCAAGAAAGAGGTTCAGAAATTCCACAGGCAAAACCCAAGTGCACCCTGACGACTGGCAATCACAGACTTATGGTTTAAAAATTGGCACAATTACATGGATACAAAGGCTCCCAAATGGTTGTTCAGTTGGGAAGATGGCAAATTCGAGCATGACTACCTCAACAGATTAAAACGGAATTGGCAAAGGTGGAAGGGCAACTGCAAACTCATCTACGCTGAACCCAACATGGAAGGGGCATTCTCAAGAGACCTTGAGCGCGGTGGGCTGGTTAAACCCACGCTTAATTCCCCTAAGGCAAACCATCACATGATATAGTGCTCGGCGCTGAAGCAACTTATGACCAATGCGTGACTTCCCAGGATGTGAAGTCTTAAGGAGGAGGTCATGTTATGATATGGACTTTTTCTTTATTTTTCTCTATTTTATTCAGAGGCCTACGGACGTATAACAAGACACGAGCATACGGTGCAGGACCCCTATCCGGATATGGCAGGAGGATTATATAACCCAGGGTGGCTATACGATCAGGGCTATTAGGGGATATTGGGTGAAACGGCGTTCGCAGGAAGGGACCGAGAGTCTGGGTGAGTCTGGACAGGTCTGGGAGATGGGTCTGGGTCTTGTCGCTGCGCGTGCATAGCCTTAGCGGCTGCGCAGACTGTGCGCACAGACCAGCAACTCAGGTATATAAGGAGTGCGTTCTGTAGGTAGGAGTCCTTAAGACTCTAGATTGTTTCCTTCTCATAGGTCACAGACTATTGTGTCTTAGTCTCGTCTCTAATCTATTTACTTCTCTACGGAGCTTGTGATTGTGTGAGGATTAGTCCTAACAAAAACTCGACATCAGAACAATGACGTATGAGCAGATGAAGGCATTCTTTGCAAATGGGCAACAAGCAAAGATCAAGATATCAGTGAGTCCTGTGTTAGACTCTAGGAATCAGTCCAAACTATTGGCCAGAAGGATGAAATTTTTATGGAGATTGGGTTGGAGACGTTGGACACTCATGAGCAAATGCAGCAGAAGGCTTTGCTAGACTCCGGTGCCACTGGATTGTTTATGAATGCCAAATACACAAAGGAAAAAGGGTTCAGACTTATCTCTTTAACACATCCCATTCAAGTACGGAATGTGGATGGAATAAATAATGAAGGAGGAATGATCACCCATGAGGTTGATCTTCTGCTTTCCTTTAAAGGTCATAAGGAACGAGCTACCTTCGATATTTGCGAGTTAGGCAAAACAAATGTAATCATTGGATCTACATGGTTATGAAAGCACAATCCAGAGATCAATTGGGAAACTGGACAAGTAAAGTTAACTCGATGTCCATGGTCATGTGGACATAGGCAAAGGGAGTGGACCAAACGTCAAGAAAAGAAAGTGCACACAGCTGAACATTGGCAGGTGTTGCAATATTTGTGGGAACAGGAAAAGGAGTTGGATTTTGCTCATTGGCTTGAGGAGAAAGAAGAGGAAGATCAGAACCTCACATATTTGGAACAGATGAAACATCCAAGGGACTATAAATATGGGGAAAAATACCCATTTTTACCTTTGTTTCCATCAGGATCCACTGGACCAAAAGCAGGATCATCCTTACGTGTGCAGGAGCTAGCAGAAGTTACTGCTAGTGAGATGGTACCTAAACAGTATCATCAATATCTTCAAATCTTTGAAAAGAAAGCCTCTGAAAGAATGCCAGTGCAAAAGCCATGGGATCATGCTATTGACACTAAGCCTGGGTACCAACCAAAAAAGGCTAAAGCATGTCATAGTCTTACTGGAGGATCGTTTTATTCATCCTATTGCAGAAGATCTAGCCACAGAAATTCAGAAGGCAATGTCAAAAGATGATTTTGGACACATTCTAATCAAGGTTATCACCATGCATCGTGCCCCACCAATCAAATCGAACATACAGGATTGGTCTTATACAAACAGAATTGTTCATTATCTCAGCAGAACCTACATCCCTGATCAAGATGGATTACAGACCAAATTGATTAAAGAAACACATGAAGCATGATCATCAGGCCACCCTGGACGATTGAAGACTCTTGAACTCCTTAAACGTGATTACTGGTGGCCCGGAATGTTCAAACATGTCAGGGAATGGATAGAAGGATGCGCCCTCTGTCAGCAGATGAAGATTAACACACACCCAAACGTACCCACCCTTCACCCAATTCCGTTGAAAGCAACCTGCCCCTTTCAGCAAGTAACCCTTGATTTTATCACTGATCTACCCCTTTCTGATGGCTTTGATTTGATCCTGGTCACGGTGGACCATGGTCTTACAAAGGGGGTAATTTTCACACCTTGCAAAAAGACAATTGACACTCTAGGCACAGCAGAACTTTATGTCTCTGAAATTTTCAAATGGTTTGGCCTACCTGATGTTTGAATCTCGGATCGAGGACCACAGTTCTCTGCAAAAGTATTTCAGGAAATACAAAAAGCATTAGGAATCGACCATAGAATGAGCACAGCCTATCATCCCCAGACTGACGGGGAAACAGAACGAGTCAACCAGGAACTAGAAGTCTACCTCCGAATGTTCTGCTCCAACAAACTGCATCTATGGAAACCACTTCTCCCAATAGCCAAATTTGCTCACAATAACTGACATCATGACACAATCAAAACTTCCCCATTCAGACTAATGTATGGGACGGACCCGGTTGCACTTCCCACTGCTACAACACAAATGACTACACCAGCAGCAGAGGAATGCCTTCAGTTCCTAAGGAAGGCCAGAGAAGAAGCACTAGCAGCACATGAACTAGCAAGATAACTAGTGGCAAGACGACGCAAGGATAAAGCAATACAATTTGAAAAAGGCACCAAAGTATGGCTTGAGAACAGAAATCTTCACATACCATATCAGTCCAGAAAACTAGCACCAAAATGAGAATGACCCTTTGAAATCGAACAAGTGATGGGACCAGTAACGTACAAACTGAAACTCCCGAAACAATGGCGCATTCATGTTACGATTCGACGGTTTCATGTCACGGCGGGTGACAGGTGTGATGAACAGGCGCCCATGGTAGCGCCCTAGCTTACATCAGCAGGGCATGTGGTTAAGGGGAGGCGGACATGAGGGGGCCATGAGGCAAGGGGTATATAGTATTAGTAGGAGCCTGAGAACCCCCAGGCTCTTGATAGTCACTGTCGTAGACAGCGCTACAGAGTTTCTTTTCTTTTCTCTTTGATCCTCTGGTTGTGCGACCTGGTCTACCGACCTCGTAACATAATCAAGAGCCTTCAAGATCACCTCGCACAGGTATAGTCTACCGACTGCAAACTACGACCGCTATGCCAGCGTCACAGGCAACTCAGAATGCAGGCGCTAACAGCGCTACTCCTCAAGGCGTCGTCGACGCAACATACACTCAAGTCGCTCAGCAGAGCGCATCAGTCATCGGAACCGGTATGAGTTCCATCTCAGTTTCGTTTAAACAGGTCGCAGCATCTAAGGCGACAAAACTCCGTACGGTGCGAGTGCCGTCCTGTCCTGGGATAGTGGGTCAGGAGGGATGGCAACTGGCGGAGCGGAAGAGGGTGGGAAAACACCCGAAGACAACGCATGGGGGTGTCGTGTATCAAGGATGCACAGTGTCAGGACACCAATCACGTATCGGGGCTAGTTCCCTGAGCACGAGGACACCTGACCGAAGACCCGGGCACCACCTCCCTGCGTCACATGGTGGATTAAAATCGAAGAGTTCTGCGGGGGTGCGGGCTGATCGTGCCAAGTTGACCCCGGGAACAGGTGGAAACCCTCTTGGCGACATCCCCGTAAGGGCGTCTCAACGGAGGAACCGGACTGCTCCTTACGTCAGATCGGTGTGGGATCTGAGTAAGACGGAGTTTTTGTTGCAGGGGCTCATTGAGAGCCGAATCGAAGACGAATGGCGCGTCAGGGAGAATGCCAACTACGCACGGTGGCAAGCGTATGAACAGCGACGGCTTGCTAGACTGGCTCGTCAGCCAGTACCCGCCGACCATAACATGCACGTTTGTCGGTGGATCATCCATAAGGCCGCGGAGCGCCGTAGGCATGAGGCTGAGGAGACACGCCGTCTCCTTGCCGAGGCCAACAGAGTGGCTTGGGCCGAGCAGACCGACGCGTGGGAGGCACTTCTCCAGGAGCGCAAGGAACGTGCTGAGGCGGCGTGTCTCGAAAGAGAAAAGGCGCAAGCTCAACGTGTTCAGGAAAGGGCGCAGAAGGCGCATCAGACTAGGCCGGTTGTGCAAAGGAAGGCAGTGGAGGTTAAGCCTTCGACACCGGCAGTTACGACACCGAGCGGGACCAAGGCGGTTCCAAACTTCAAGTATACGGCCGACGAGCTTGTTGGCAGGTTTATCCCAAAAGCGAGCTGGGATAATAAATGAAAATCAGCAGTGGTGCTATACGAACAGGTATACACCAAGTACGACGAAATGATCAATCGGCTAGAGAATATGCCGGGTGTTCATATCGAGTTGGGCGACCAGGAGCAGTCGCTCTATAATCGGGTTCATATGCAACAGTGCAACAAGTGGATCCATGACGAGAAGTCGAAATGGTCCCAGTCAACTTTCATCAATTTGAAGAAAGTCGGAGGACAGGGATTCGACGACGAGCAGAACCTGGTGTTTGAAATCGAGTTAGATTTCCAGGTTTTAGCTAGCTACGTTAGGCGTGCATTTGATTGCACCCAACGAGATTTGGTACTGGTGGGCCGTCACTGGCACTTGTCACAAAAAGCAATGAACAGATTAGTTCATGCACTCAACGGAAATATAAAGAACTCGGCGCATTACTTACGAGTTCAGCAGTATGACCCGTTGAGAATGACGAAGCCGCGAAATATGGCGCCGCCCCCGACACCAAAGGAATATGAAGGGAGAGGAGAGCTCGACGGTACTGTTGGGCTCAGCCTAACCATGTTCCTACGGGAAATAGGAGAAGAGTCGCTGAAGGAACAGCGTACTCGTACGAGAGAATGGAGGAAGACAGTGGAGACGGTCTTCCCTGGTCCAGCAAAAACCAAGGCGGATTTTGCAAAAACAAAACGAACCGCGAGGATGTCGGTCAAAATCCCGAAACATATGATCTGCGGGTGGTGTTACCTACGGCTATTCAAGAGGGAATTTTGGGACAAGTTTGAGTGGCCCAAATACCCTACGTTATACGACATTTCCACTTGGGAAATTGAAATGCAGGATGAGACGACGTGGTTCAAACTACAAGACGGACCAGAACAAGGGATCTTCCACGTAGTACTGGCGCAGCCTGAAGAGGTTGACGACATCGACACGTACACATGGAAGGACATTGACGAACTGACTCACTGGAGTGTGGGTGCAGGATGGAGGACAGTGCGCCTGGGCGCAGAACCCAAAGAAAGAGTGGTGTATCCACGGCAAATATTGCAGGACGTTACTAACGTCAATATTCAAAGAAGATCACCAGTAGAGCGGGTCTGGGGTGAACATGAATTCAGCATCAGGTGGCTGGATGACGTTCCCCAATATGATATCAATGTGGAAGATTGGGTGTCGAGTGTACAACGATGGGACGGTTATGCACTCCCCCTACGAGGACATCTAGGGGTATCGCCAATGACACCAGGATACTGTTATTTGTGGTTGTTCAAACCACAATATTGGTCAAGTTTCGCATGGAAGGCAAACCCTTCATGGGTTGAAATATCCCTTTATGAAAGAGACATGCGAAATGACGAGATCCAGGTGACAGTGTCGTATGATTGACGACGCCAGATCTACCACATAGAGAAAGATGAGGAGTGGGGCTCCCCAGCGCGCGAAGTATGGAGATGGTTCGGACCTGACCACCGCCGAGTGGGTTTCACGGTCACCGACGCCTTCCTATCCGCAATTCTCATGATGGTTACTGCATACATCGCAGTATTTGGGACAACGGCAGACAATGCCACATGGGAAGGACGTTCGGAAAACGACCGTAGAAACCGGGTTAGACCACTAGCAGAAGGCCTAGGCACAGTAGCGGAAACACTGTTCCGCCCGCCAAGGGAGGAGACTGCACCCACGGTCAAGTTGGACATGCCAGAGTACTACAAAGGTCAACCGGAACTAATTGCCAACTGGTTAAGAAGCATGGCAATATATTTCCAGTTGACCAAGCAAAAAACAGTTTCACGGCAAGTAACGATGGCACTTCAGTGCATCCGGGGCGGGTCGGCAAACCGTGCAGGGAACTGGGCAGGCGTCAAACTCCAACAGATACTAGAAAACGTATTGGAGCGTGAGGAGTGGAAGGCATTAGGGACGTGGAGAGCAGGAACCACCCTAACGCAAGAACGACATGGAATAATGTCATTACTCGATGGAGTAGAGAACGTCGAACAAGCAGCGTTCATACATAAGCCACCTTTCACAAGTTGGCAGGAGTTCGATACGGAAGCACGTGAGTTCTTCCTAACAACGGAAACCCGGGACGACGCAATTCGCAAAATCCAGGGACCCCAACGCCATGGACGTAGATAGAAAGAAGAGCACCATAGTGTGCTACAACTGTGGAAAGACGGGACACATTAGCAGAGATTGCAAAAGTCCCAAGAATTGGAAAGGAAAGACCCGTGTACGAGAAATGGGTTGGAAGGAGTGGCTCGATGATGCCACTGAAGACGATAAAAAGGCCATCAGTGAGGCCTTGGGTTTTTAAAGCGGCCAACCGGAAATCATTCCGACCGGAAGGCCTGTAGTTCTAGTTCGAATTCATGTAATAATAGTCATGCAATCAAGTCTACTAAGTTAAATTGCATCGATTACGAACTAAGAACAACAAAAATAAGGAATGAACCAATTACAACGGGAAAAGATCGCTTGAGGCCCTGGCAGACTCCATGGATGGTGAGACGCATATGGGAACAACCCATTGGTCAAGCCCTTCAATCTCTTCGATCTTGGAGTCACGACTCCAGGACGGAAGAGGTAACAGAAGATCTGGTACGGAGTCTAAATAGCGCGACGGAGATACAAGCGGCCTGGTACTTGAACCACTTAAGGAATAAGCCTAAGCAGGTAATAGGGACCGGGAAAAGACAGCTAAACGTACCAATGACGGTTACTGATGTCACAATGGGACAGTCCGTTACGATATCGGCTCTGTTGGATTCGGGATGTACGGGTTCGTGCGTGAATAGGAATTTCGTGAAGCGGAATAACCTCAACACCAGAAAACTCCCCCACCCGATTCCTGTTTACAACGCCGATGGGTCAGAAAACGTTGATGGACGACTAGCAGAAATGGTGCAGTTGAAAGTGAAAGTCAACACGCACGAGGAGACTTGGGAGTTCGGCGTGTCAAACCTGGGGAAAACGGATCTGTTCCTGGGCCACGACTGGTTAAAATTTCATAATCCGGACGTGGATTGGAGTAAGAACGTACTCCGATTCAGTCGTTGTCCAGGTGCATGCTATCCAGATTCGAAAGCTCAGGAGCCCGAGGACGAAGACGCTGAGGAAGAGCAGGAAATAAGCGGCGTGCATTGGGATGAAGGAGATCAACTGTTGGCAGTACAAAGAGAGGATGTTGACTCTGAATGGATCAGGGCTTACGAGTCTACGGCAACCAAAATTGCCACGGAAAATAAGATTACCCGGACCCTGGAAGAAATTGTGCCGAAACATTACCTAGGTCACCGGAAGGTCTTCGAGAAACAGACCTTTGATGAATTACCGCCACGCCGACCCTGGGATCATGCAATCGAATTGGTACCTGGAGCCAAGATGCTAGATTGTAAGATCTATCCCCTGAGCCGTGTCGAACAGGAGGAACTCGAGAAGTTTCTCAAGGACAATCTAGAGACAGGACGCATCCGCTCGAGCAAATCGGCAATGGCATCACCCTTCTTCTTTGTAAAAAAGAAAGATGGTTCACTTCGGCCAGTACAAGACTATCGCAAGCTCAATGAGATGACCATTAAGAACCGGTATCCGTTACCACTCATTTCGGAGCTCGTGGATAAACTGTCACACGCAAAGGTTTTCTCTAAGATGGACATTCGGTGGGGTTACAACAACGTCCGAATCAAGGAGGGTGATGAGTATAAGGCGGCCTTCAGAACTAACCGGGGGCTCTTCGAGCCCTTGGTCATGTTCTTTGGCCTCACCAACTCCCCCGCGACGTTCCAGACCATGATGAATGACATTTTTCGGGAAGAAATTGCAGAAGGATGGGTCGTGATTTACATGGACGACATTCTGGTATTCTCTAAGGACCAGAGAAGTCACACAGTTCATGTCAATCGAATATTGGCCAAGTTGCAGGAGCATAAATTGTCGCTTAAGCCAGAGAAGTGTTGGTTCGACAAATCTACCATTGAGTTTTTGGGGCTGATTATTTCACATGACTCAATAAGTATGGATAAAGCCAAGGTCAAAGCTATTGTCAACTGGCCCGTTCCTACTTGCAAGAAACATGTTCAACAGTTTCTCGGGTTTGTCAATTTCTACCGACGCTTTGTGAAGGGCTTTGCCTCCGTCTCCAAGCCGTTGACCCTTCTCATGGGCAACAATGAGTGGCAGTGGACTCTAGCTCAACAATGCGCATTTGATGATCTTAAGGCGCGCATTGCGGAGGAAGTGGTGTTGGCCATTCCAGCCAATGAAGGACAATTCCGGGTCGAGACGGACGCCTCCGACTTTGCCATAGGTGGTATCCTTTCCCAACAGCAAGCCGATGGATTGTGGCGACCTGTTGCTTTTATTTCTAAATCTCTTAACCCGGCCGAACGCAATTATGAGATTTATGATAAAGAAATGTTGGCGGTCATGCACGCTTTTTACGAGTGGTCGCACTACCTGAAGGGCATGGCTGTTCCGGTTGAGGTTTTGATGGATCATCAGAATCTCACGTACTTCCGGAAGCCGCAGAATATTAATCGCCGGCAGGCACGTTGGATCTTGGATTTGCAGGAGTTTAATTTTGTGATTCGGCATCGCTCGGGCAAGTCCAATAGCAAGGTGGATCTTCTGTCCCGGAGGACAGACCATAAGGGGGAGGAGCTTGACAATGAAGGCATCATTCTTCTTAAAGAGGATCTCTTTGTTCATCTCTACGATGACGACGACGCGTTAACAGAGTTGGAGGAAAAGATTGCCAAGATCAACAAGCGGCAATGGGAGTCACAAGTGGTGGAGGGACTCAAAAACGAAGATCCTGACTTCAAGTTGGAACAAGGGATTGTGACATGGAAGGGTCGAATTTATGTCCCAGTAAACCGAAGGGTGCGAGAATCTATTCTCAATATCCATCACGAGTGGGGACATTACGGAATCAACAAAACCTTGGAGGTCATTACACGAAATTACTGGTGGCCGCGCATGGCTAGGGACGTCAAACTGTATGTCACAGGGTGTAGGACATGCCAAACTGTCAAACCAGACAGAACGAAGAGGGCAGCACCGCTACGACCTAACAGTGTACCTGGTCAACCATGGCAGAACGTGTCTGTAGATCTGATGGGACCATTCCCGGAATCGCGAGGCTTTGACATGATAATGGTAGTTGTGGATCGTTTTACCAAGAAAGCATACTTCTTGCCAACGAATTCCACAATCACATCGTTAGGAGTAGCCAGACTTTTCCGCGACAATGTATTCAGGGATCATGGACTTCCACAGAAGGTCATCAGTGATCGGGGATCACAATTCGTCTCCCAGTTCATGAAGGAACTGTTCTGATTATTGGCCATCGAGGGAAATCCTTCCACGGCGTACCATCCACAGACTGACGGACAAACGGAACGGGTCAACCAGGAAGTGCGCGAGTTTCTCGCAATGTATACAAATGACAAACAGGATGACTGGAGCAAGCATCTAGCGCTTGCCCAGTTTTGTCATAATGACAGAGAAAACTCCGCCACAGGTTTCACCCCGTTCTATTTGAACAATGGGAAACACCCGAGGAAGTGGAGCGATCCGAAGTTCACCACCAAGGTTGCGGATGTGGAGAAATTCGTGTCGAACGCACAAGAGGCGTGCGACATAGCAGCAGAAAATCTGGAAAAAGCGGCGGAGCGCATGGCAAAGCAGTACGACAAGGGGAAACGCCCCGCTAGGGAGTATCAAATCGGTGACAAGGTCTATGTAAATGCAGAGCACCTTCCACACGTACGAGCATCCAAGAAACTTGATGGCAAGTTCTATGGACCATATAAGGTGTTGGAAAAGATCGGCTCTGCCGCGTACCGATTGGATCTCCCAAAGTCATGGAGGGTGTACAACGTTTTTAACGAAGTATTGTTGAAACCTTACGTACAACCGGCTTTTCCAGAGCAGAAACGGAAGGACGAGGAGTTAAGTACAAAGAGGGCGGAGGAGGAAGCAAAGGTGCAGGGCGAAGAGTACGAAGTCGAAGAAATTTTGGACAGTCGCGTACAAGGTCGAGGTATTCAATACCTCGTTAAATGGAAGGGATTCCCTGTTGAGGAATCTACCTGGGAACCACTCAAGAATTTGGAGAACGCTGGAGAGACAATTCAGGACTTTCACCAGAAACATCCTAATGCCCCTGCTTCGCGATGACTACCCAGGGACGCATTCCGGAGGTATCAAAATCACACCAGTGCGAGTGTCCCAAAACGACTTTTTGGATGGGAAGACGGCCGTTTTGAACGTGACTACCGAGAACGCCTAGAGCGCAAATGGCGCAAGTGGAAGGGTGATCGAGCGGCACTCTACGCTCTCCCCGATGACGACCCCGACATGGTTCGTGTGGAACCGAACCCTTAAGAGGGGGGTAATGTTACGATTCGACGGTTTCATGTCACGGCGGGTGACAGGTGTGATGAACAGGC
Organism: Amanita rimosa; assembly: GCA_023014395.1. Lineage (NCBI taxonomy): Eukaryota > Fungi > Basidiomycota > Agaricomycetes > Agaricales > Amanitaceae > Amanita > Amanita rimosa. Next base: position 91,534 of record JAEBUO010000046.1, read on the forward strand.
GCCCATGGTAGCACCCTAGCTTACATCAGCAGGGCATGTGGTTAAGGGGAGGCGGACATGAGGGGGCCATGAGGCAAGGGGTATATAGTATTAGTAGGAGCCTGAGAACCCCCAGGCTCTTGATAGTCACTGTCGTAGACAGCGCTACAGAGTTTCTTTTCTTTTCTCTTTGATCCTCTGGTTGTGCGACCTGGTCTACCGACCTCGTAACAATTCACCCTGTGTTTCATACGTCACTCCTTACCCCGTATAGGGAAACGACTGTGCATGGCCCGAACTATGTGAAACCACCCCCTGATCTCATAAATGGACAAGAGGAATTCGAGGTAGAGGCAATTCTAGCTCACAGGAAGCAAGGTGCAGGCTACCACTACCTAGTTAAATGGAAAGGCTACAGATTGAATGATAACTCTTGGGAACCCACATGCAATCTTGCAAACGCCACTGATATCCTATCAGAACACCAACACCTCTGAACCATGACTCGATATAGAAACTGCCATGTCTTGAAACAAAACTACCATTTTACAAAATGAAATTGTTCAATACTCTCTCAATACACTATAGCTCTTAAAGAAAAGACCGTCTACACTCGCATACAATATCTTCCCATCCGACACGCCCCTAAAACACCAAACCTGTCTGAAAAACCTATCCGAACGATGGCACTGATCACACGATATTACCGCATTCCCCAACTTAACCACCACCATCGGAAAAACTCTTTAGGAACAACAGAGCTCCCCTGCAATGTTGTCCGGAGCTATCTTCCCAAATACCACGATTTACAATTCGCAGAAACTGACTTACCTAACTATAATGAAGATCCACCAGTCTACCAACTTCTAGCCATCAGGAACAGTGATGTTTATGAAAGCGCTCATGGGAGACTGCTATGTCCGGAAGAATATAAACGAATTGATGAAATCACTATACAGGCATGGGAGTGTAGCACACAAATTTGGCTACTTGGACGAAGAATCAGAATCCCAGGAAGACCTCGTATCCTTATAGAAGATATCCTCAATGATCTTCAGTATTTGTTTGACGAACAAAGAGAATTAATAGCGGACATTGTCAGAAGAATCTGGAGATTTTTAGTCACCCCTACCACAGTACCAGGAATTCAGCATCTGAATTCGTTAACCAGGTTCATTGCGGAAGAATGAGAACTCCTTACTGACCCTACAATCGAAGATCCACTAGATATAGAAAGTTCAGATTCAGACACAGAAATCAGTGATCTGGAATACGTATAAATTCTTCAAGTATCACCACCTAACATCTGACTCACATCGTAACAAGAAACCATGTTCACCTTCTTCGCCCTCACCGCATACTTCATCACATTGGTCCTCCTCTCCTGCGCTCACTGGCACATCAATGAAGCCATCACCACCCTCTCACCTTTCCTTGCCGTCCTGGACCTCCCGCTCAAGGTCCTCATCAAAAATACTATGGTCATCCATTTCGAGGATGACGACCTCCACGTCCACCTGGCTGACCTCCTTCCTCAGATACACCCCAATGATCATCACCTCCCACATTTCACCCAGTTTGTCAAAAGGAACACCACTCTCACCATCGTCGCTGACGCTCTTGCGGCCGCCACATGTTCTATCACCAACCTCTCCTCCACAACCAACAATCTCGCCGCCCTCACCCTCACTATCGATCCACACGAGATGACCTATGAGGAACATGACTCCTTTCTCCAGAACACGCAAAATCTGCATTGAGCTGCCGAAGCTCTCAAGTGGAAGGTGGAAACATCGACAAAAGAACTAGACAACACTGTCAAATGGGCTGAGTCTGGGACGGATCACAGTTGGACGACTTCTGGCTGGTAGAAGTTGGTGACTTCTTGCATACAAAGGGGGTAATGTTACAGTTCTCTTTTCCCTTTGTTAACAGACTACATTTACTTGTTACAAACCCATAGTTACGCTTGGATGTTATCTCCTTTCATAGCTACCTTCACCTTTTCCTTTTCTAGATAGCTATGCTCTTTCCCCTTTAGTCTCCATTGCTCTCTCATGTACCATAGTTCTTTAGTTCCAACTTAGTCAAATCATATCCATAACTTGAATGCTCTTTTGCTCGTCATCTCAACTGCTCTCCTCACTCTCTCTCTCTAGCCTTCATCATCATCAGACTTAGTGCCTAGAACCCTCGTCCAGCAATTGGGAACAGACTGAGACTCTGTTTGTCGCTGTAGACTTGGATGCTGAATGACATTGTGGACATTGACCATAACAGGTGGCACTATTTGGAAGGTGCAAAGGAAACGTTTGAGATTTGGACAGATCACAAGAACCTCAAGTATTTTATGGGTGCCAAGAAGCTCAATCGGCACCAAGCTCGGTGGTCCCTTTATCTCAGTCGCTTTAATTTTGTGTTGTTGCATAAGGCTGGGACTTCCATGGGCAAAGCGGATTCTCTGTCCAGGAGGCCAGATCACAAAAAGGGGGTGGATAATGATAATAAAAATGTCACCCTTTTGAAGCCTGATTTTTTCAAAATTGCTGCCCTACAGCATGGTCATGTGCTCACTGACAGTTCAGAAAAGGCATTACTGAACAAAATCAGAATGTTGGAAGCATGAGATGAACAAGTGGTAAAAGCAGTAGAAGCAATGAAAAAGGCAGGTGTGAAAACCTTGAACAGCAGAGAATGGCAGTGGGAGCAAGGACTTATCCTCTGGCAGGGAAAAGTCTATGTCCCAAAAGATGAGAAGTTACGAATGGAGATAGTCCGTTTACACCATGACGCACCCATTGCAGGAATTTTATTACAAAGTTGCCAGAATCACATGGTCACAATGCGATTTTGGTAGTTTGTGATAGAATGTCCAAAATGGCTCATTTTATACCCACATCAGAAGAGACATCAGCCCAAGGGTTGGCAAGTTTATTCAGGGATTACATTTGGAAATTACATGGACTCCCTGAATCCATTATTTCAGATAGAGGTCCACAATTTGCAGCACAAATGATGAAGGAGTTAAATCAAATGCTGGGGATTTCCATGGACCTGTCCACTGCATTCCATCCACAAACTAATGGACAAACGGAAAGGATGAATCAGGACTTAGAACAGTTCCTGAGAATATTTGTAGACCATAGACAAGAAGATTGGTCTGGATGGCTGTCTATTGCCGAATTCAGCTATAATAACAAGATACAGGCATCTACAAAACAGACACCATTTTTTGTGAACTACAGAAAACATCCACAAATGGGAATAGAGCCCAGACGAGAAGGAAGTCATCCAGCAGCAGAGGAGTTTGCTCAGAAAATGAAAGAAATACATGAGGAAACCCAAGCTGCGCTTTGAAAGTTGCAGGATGAGATGAAATTATATGCAGATCGACATTGGTCAGACATTCCTGAGTACAAAGTTGGTGACAAAGTATGGTTGTCAACCAAGGATTTACAGTTGACAGACCGACCAACCAGGAAATTGGCAGAACAATGGATTGGTCCGTATCCAATCAAAAGAATTATTTCATCAAATGCTGTGGAATTAGACCTCCCCTTCTCACAACATATACACCCAGTTGTGAATGTGTCTAGAATACGTCCTTGGAAATGACCAATGAGAGGACAAAAAGCTCAACCACCTCCTCCAATAGAGATTGAAGGAGAGAAGGAATATGAAGTGGAAGAAGTTTTGGATGTACGATTAAAAAGGAATAAACTGGAATATCTGGTCAGGTGGAAAGGATACACTGCAGAACATAATTCTTGGGAACCAAAGGACAATTTGAAAAATGCAAAAAAGAAAATAAAACATTTTTACGATAAAAACCCTGGAGCTATCAGAAGGCTTGATAAGGCCACCTTTGATGGTTTAGCTTTCAAAACTTATGAAAACTTCACTGAATCCTTGGACAAAGCTGTGTCTAGAATCGATATCAATGCAGTTGCACCAGCTGCAGAATGGGAACAGAATTGGCAAAAATGGAAAGGCAAGAAAGGCCTGGAAACCTTGGCAACAGAATCTGGAGAAGAGAAAGGACCATGTACTTGTAACATGTGTCTTCGACAACAGTTGCATGATATAGTGCAACGCGCTGAAACAACTACTCAAAAACTCCAAGCCAAGTATGATTTGCCAGAAACACCGCCGTCATGGCCATTATCACCCATTATCGAAGAAGTAGAGGATGACAATTCATCATGAGTCAATGTCTTGACTCATTGCACAGCCATGTGCAGCATGCGCAGTGCCTCACCATTACCTCATGTAGTGTACGCACAGACCATGTACCTAGGTATATAAGGAGTGCAACTAGCACCCAGAGTCCTCAGCCAAGTTCTCTCGAGTTTCTTCCCTTCCTCACTCCTCCTCTTCTATAGTCTACTGAGTGGGGCCCTGAGTCATCTCGATGAAGGGTTCCTGATAGTCTTAGTAGAATAGTATATAAGACCAGCTGTAAGTAGTCTTGGTTCCCACAAGACTTAAGATAGTTTATCTTACGCTCATTGTATGGGCATTAGATTCTGTCTAATGTAGTCTCAATAACATTTCCTTCTCTCATTCTTATATATCCTCCTCCTCTCTCTGTGAGGCTTGTGGGTTTGTGTTGAGCATGAGCTCATAACATCTTAGGCATAAGAGCAGATCAATGACAGGAAAAAATGTGAGAAAATCCAGAAGGGGTGAGGAAGGAAGATGTCATCAGTAATGAGCCCACTGATGGATGATCAATCCCCAAGTGGAGTGTCAAGAAATGAGAGAGTCAAGCAACAAGGAGCACCAAGACCATGGGAAAACCTGGGTGAGGTGGTGGTACCAAATCAAGGAGGACTGGCCATGTCTCACATGCTTTCCATCATTTAATATTCTTCTTTTTGATTTATTCTGATATGGTTGGCCTCAGGCACACCCCCTTTCATCACTTTTCCCCCTTTTCATATAGGATGATGTATCATACAAAAAGAGAGGTAGCAACATTGGTGACATGTATTGGGAATTATATATTAATTTTATAAATCTTCATAAATTATTTTTAAAATGAATTATTTTTAAATGTAATGAATTTTTTGGTTAAATTATTTTAAATGTTGACAAATGCATTTATTTATTTGATAATTACAATATTTGATTAGTAAAAGTTTTCATGACGCAGTTGCTCTACCCATGCCATGATGAAATACATCAAGCCAGCAGGCAGGAGGCACTTGCTGCCCACCTCCTTCCAGTCCCACCGTCGCCCACCCCATTTCCCACCCCATCTGCGCCAGTAACCACGTCGAGCGTGAATGCGTGCTACATCTTCTTTGATTTCGCCTTCGTGTCTTGTGCTTGCAGCAGGTCCAGAGGTAGCGGACGGAGATACCACTTCTTCTGCTCCAGGAGGACCATCCCACCAAAGATTACTGGTTACCCATATCTGAACGCTGCGACTCATGCACGTCGTCGTCCCGATCAGCGCCCAGACGATGACAGGCCGTTTTTCATGTTCAAAGATAGATAGAGTGAGCTGCGTTGCGGGCCAGCAGATGCCCTGGAGGGCCAGGAGACGAATGAGGGTTGACAAAGGCGGATAGTACAGGCGCCAGCGCGTGAGGAGGCCGGTTGTCAGCGCGAGACATTGGTAGCCGGTGAGGATAGCCTGCGATGGATGATGATGAACGAGCGAGGGGTAGAGAAGTATGGTCGTACCCATAAAGCGGAGACGAGAAAATCGATGCGTTCTGGCGGTTTGCGGCCCGGGAAGAGAGAATCGGTGGGAGGGTTGTAGAGCCTATAGAGATTGTACAGAGTTCCTACAAGGGCAGGAACGACGGCAAGGAGACGAGAGATTTCAAAGAGAAGAGGCGTTAGGCGCTGCTGGAGGGTGTTTGGGGGGACGATGGGGGCTGAGGCGGGGACGATGCGTGCGGTGGGTAAGCGACGGGATGGTTCGTCTGCCTCTGTTTCTGTTTCACCTGCGCAGAGTTGGCCGGGTGCAGTTGAGATGGATTTGAATTTAGAGCCACGCGGTGGAGTGCCGAGTTGTTTGAGACCATTGAAAAAGCGGGAACGGATGTCCTGGCGAGAGCGGGAGGTTGCAGTGTATATGGCACTGTGGCTGTCGGAGTCGCTAGAGTCTCTATCTCGAGGCGGTGGTGGATTGGGATACATGGGGGAGGAGTAGGGCGGGGGCGAACCGAGAGGGAGAGGAGAAGAGGCGGATTTGCCAGGTGGTGGGTTGGAGTCCATGAAAGTCAGATATACATTTGAATTCAAAGTTACAATAATCAGATATACATTTGAATCCAATGATCAGATTTACTACATTTGAATTCAGTTACAATAATCAGATGTGCGTTTGAATTCAATGTTACAATAATCAGATTTACATTTGAATTCAAAGCTACAATAATCAGATTAGCATTTGAATTCAAAGTTACAATAATCAGATTAGCATTTGAAATCAGTTACAATAATCAGATTTACATTTGAATTCAAAGTTACAATTTTTGTAACGCTCTGCATTATGCTGCCTCCTGAACTCATCATCCACATTCTTATCCACCTCGACACCCACACCCTGCTTACCTGCCGGCTCCTCAGCACGGACCTAAACGCGCTCATACATTCGTCCGCAGTCCTACAGTACCTCATCGCTTGTGACAAGGCCGGTGTTAGAGATAACCCTGATCCTCGCTGTACCCTGTCCTACGCAGAACGCCTTGCCGCTCTCCAAAAACGTGAACATGCTTGGGCCTATCTCCAGCCTCAATTTACGACCAGATTTCACGTCACGCATGAGCCCTCTACCATATACGATCTGACGGCTAGTGCTTATCTACTTGGTGACTCCAACCTTCGTGATCTATACTACTGTCGACTGCCGTCCACCTTGAGCGATATCCCGCGCTGGACATGCATTAACGGACACGGCCCCAAAAAGGGCTGGCACGGAATTGTCGTCGATATGGGTATGGCCGTGTATGAGCACGACCTCGTTGTCAATGTCATCTCGTGCGTATCCACTTCTTACTCTTTCCTTCCTGTTCACTCACGACATTGTACAGATCCCTCTCAGTCCGCGGATACGCTCTGGACTTGGTTCTACTTCAGTTCTCGACCGGGACCTATCACCCCCTCGCACGACATCCACGAATCAACGTCCAAACTTCGTTTGTGGTCCGCCCCGCTATCGCACTCGAAATCGTTGGCGACAACCTCGCTCTAGCCATCAGCCATCGGCACGCGCGGGATAAGCTCTTTATTTTTGACTGGAAATCAGGCGACAAACGGCTACAGCACGAAACATTAGAGAATGCATATTCTAGCCTGACATTTATCTCTTGTGAGCTCCTGCTCGTTCCAAACCTCGTACAGGCCCAATATGAAGTATGGTTTATACCCCCGCGTGCCGACGGCACGTATCCCCGACAGATTATGAGCCTCCGATTCCCCGCCCTATCCAAAGGGTACTTTATGTTGACTCTGAGCTGTAGAGCGGAGCCGAATCCGTCAAGACACGGTCTACTGCCTCACGCACCTCTCCGGCCTTTTTATCCATCAGACGAAGGCGCGATCATCATCACCAATATGAGGGTAGCGACTTTTCCTGGGATGATGGGTGCCGCGTTTAGCCTGTTCATGCATCGCCGCTCACTGTGCGAGATGATTTCGAGCCTCGATGTGGGCATCCGGGAGGAGGATCACTGCTACTACAACACAGTCTCCATCGCGGTGCAAGATTCATCCTGCAAGCGGCAGTACGCATATTCGTCCTTCACCGCAGAGCCGGTGGGCGAACATGCCGGTGCCCCTGGGAAGACCTATGCGGTCCATTCAATTCCCTGGTCGGATTGGGGTCCACCGATCTCGAGGTGGTTCAATGTGGAAGTGGCTCAGACAAAGTGGATCACGACAACGACTGGGCAGCGATGGGCACTGTTGGAGCCAGCCATAACCACAGCCACAGATACGGGAGAAAATCCTGATGGTGATGCTCAGGTAAGGATCACCCTGGTGGATTTCAATCCATACCATACATGGCGACAAGGGCCTGTGGGTGATGGTGAAGAGCTAAATCACCGAGGAGTGTTTGCGGAGGATGTGAGGATGAAACTGGCGTGTGTGATGTGCTATGGACAGGAAGTGTATGGATTTGATGGACTGATGATGGACGAGGAGCGTCTTCTTGGACTCGAGTCAGACGATGAAGGGACAGTTCGTCGGGTAACTGTCTTGTATTTCGGATAAGATAACATTTTGTAATGTCATTGTACTAGTATTACTATTAATGTAATGATGGAGCGACCCTAACCCTAACAGTGACGTGATGTCTGACAACGACTCCTTGCGCACCGAAAATTGGGACGATGATTTCGAGTTCAACATGAGCACGGAAAGCCCTGGTGCGCTCATCAGGCGTATCTCCGTCACTGAGAACTGGGATGACGACTTTGAAGACAAGAACGAGACCCTGTTGCGGCAGTATGACGCAGAAGAAGACGCCGAGTTCGGATTCACTGTCATGGACAGGCTTGAAGATGAGGATCAGACAGTCACTAGCCGTGCTTCACATGCTTCACACCTGGCATTGCGTCGGAATTTATCGCATTCGCCTCCGCCGGTTCTGCACCCACAATGTCCAAGATCACCCTCCTCGGTCTTTTCCCTGCCAACAACAATTGCAAGTGATTCGACGTGTTACGGCTCAAATACCCATCTTTACCCCAAACCACCTCTTTCATCCCTCAAAGTACGTGATAAGGACCGTGAACAGCGACGGCTGAGGAAGAAAAGCAGGCCACAGTCTCAGGGCATCTTTGAACTTGTTCCCGTCCACCGGAATCACTCCAGATCATCTGGACTAGTCATGCTGGACCAATTTGTAAATGGGAAGGAGGACCAACATCCCTCTTCCTCCTCCTCTCCCTCCCTGTCTTCTACGAGGTACAACACGCAAAGTGACGCTCATTCACGACCACAAACAGCCCCTTCAAACACACCCCTAGACTTGTTGTCACCTTTCGAAATTCAAGACACCCCGCCATTACCTCCAATACCACCGCGTCCACTACCACCAAAGTCGATACCCGTACTCTCACCTGAAACAGAAGCCACTGCTGATCTACAAACGCCTCGCAAGGCAATGCCTTCTTCACCAAACAATCCCACCACTCCTCCTTCCTCTCCAAAACGGCCAGGTTCTGTCACGAGGTCGCCCACGTCGTTAGGCCGGTCCACCTACTTGGCGTCGCCAACTCAGAATAAGTCTAGTCCAGAGGAAAAATCAGTTCCTAGGAGAAACTCGCTTGGCGATCTCAAGATACCTGCTAGGATCAGTCTAGCACAGGTAGGACTGAGACGAGACTTGGGAATGGTGAAAGAGTTTGCGAACAGTGTCGAACGTGAGTCTCGCACTTTCTGCCTTCCTTTTTCCGTGACATTATCGTCTGATTTTTTGTTTTGTTTTTTGTGTTTAAGAGTTGAGAGAGATGCAGAGTATATTTCATGGATTGGTCGTCGAGATCCAAGCGCTGTTGGATGATCAAGCTCACCTCCACGCAGTTCAGCAGCAGGCCTCACGGAGCGTGTCCCCTAGTTTCTTTTCGCGCCCTGTAGGGCGGAAACGCTCAAATACCAACCCGCCGCCGCGGCGCGTGCATGTCCCGCCTCAGCACCTGGCCTACAAGCAGCTCGCTTCTGCATTTTACACCATCAATTCAAAGTACCGAATCACATGGGAATGTGCTGAATTGTTGATCGAGCTAGGCCGCGGAACCCCGAGTGGAGGAGGTTCTGTTCTTGGTCCAACAACGAGCATGTCTGCTCCTGTGATGGGCCAGGGAAGAGTGGGCGGTGACGAGCTGTTGTCTTCTCCGTCCGCGTCCTGGGCTAAGAGGAAGGGAAGGGAACGAGCAATCACACTAGCTGGTGACGAATCGAAGCCACCTTCTCCATTAGAGGGCATGAAAATGCTAGAGGGCTCTAGCTCTAGCGCTGCGCTTTTGTCACATACTTCTTTTTCTTCCGGCTCTGGAACAGTTGCGTGGCGCGCGTCAACTGGTCGGCATGATCTCAACCAGAGACAGATGATCCTGCTCAAGGAGCTTCTGAATGGAGCGGATTCGAATTTGGCATTGGTGGACAGGCTGAGGCTTGGGGATGGAGGGATTCCTGAAGAGCATTTATCATCGCCAACGGACACTACTGTGAACAGAGAATGGAAATGGGGGGATCCGTCCAATTCGACTTTGACGCTCCCACCTTCGGAGAGTAGTGATGCTAGTGGAGGTGGGACTCGACCACCATCGTCCATGGCTGCGGTTGGAGTTGATGGAAAGAAGCGTCGCGCGAGCAAGCTTGGCATGGCAGGACTCCGTGATTTGCTCAAAATGCTCAAACGACACCATACCGCTCATCCTGTACACCCTATGCCCACATTTGGGTTTATTTCACCCTCTACCTCATCACTCGCGAGTGCGACCAACTCCTCTTCTGACATTCACCACCAGTACAGTAGTGGAGGCCACTATGAAAGGCCGGTGACTCCCGGACGGAGGAGGGCAGAAACGAGTTTTGGCCCAGAGTCGTTGGCCTCCTCGACTCGCGACCTGCCGTTTTTGCGTGAAGATGTGGCCACGCCAATGCCTGTGCGACAACGAGGGCGGCCATCCCTTGCGGCGATTTTCAGGATTCCGAATATGTTGAAGCCGGGCAAGGTATCTTCCATCCAGTCGGATAGTCCTGTTAATGGAGACTGGAACAAGGTTGATTCTCCTGTCGAGTTGGGGAAGGGGGCCAAAATGCGGAGTGTGGCAGAAGAGATGACGGTCCGTGGCAAAAGCCGGTCGCTGTACCTCCAGCAAGCAACTCCATCCTTCGGAGGCTATGATGGCGGGGCGAGACGTTCACCAAGTACGGCTAGCAACAGGCTACCACGAGCGACGGCGGACAGCTCTCAGACATCGCTGTATGAAGATTCGCCGGGGAGTAGCTCGCATAACATGATGCAGGTTCGGTTGTCGAATGTGGATGAGGATGGAGGTGGCAATGGACGCGATGCTGTGCAGGCGCGAGCGCCGTCGAGACCCCCGCCTTCGCCTTCCAGCAGCTTGAATGTAGGGACGCCCTTGACACTCCCACCTTGGGCATCATCACGGTATGCTGGAGGAAAGCCCAAGGTACTCAAGAATGGATCAGTGCGGTCGATGCCGCCGCAGCCAATGCCAGAGCTGAGATTGGCGATGACACCGGAAAACATCAAGCCACTGGTTGAGAACGCGAAAGAGGTGCACGCCACGTTGGCAGAGTGTATTGCAGAGCTTCGGTCTTTGCTCGGGAACAACAGGCTTGCTCCTGTCAACGGACGCTAGACTATTTATCATGATTTGTCTCTTTTTCTTTTATCATTCATTGGTTGCGCTCGTTGCATTGCTAGTGTTTGTGTTCGTTCGCTTTCAAAGTGATGTCGCAGTTCTGCTAGCTCATCATTCAGACTCAACATACTATACCAATCACATAGTCATCAAAATGTTCTCACTACTTGATTTCTGACAAGAGAACAAACATCGTGTTAAGTGAAGCATACATAATGATAAATAAAATAAAATAAATCCGTTATCGTCCAAGTCAGCTCGCTGACTTTATCCAGTGTGAATGAGTGTGATGTAGGTTGTTCGTAGAAAAGTAAAGAAATCAAGGAGCGGAAATGCTTGGAATGGGCGCCATCAACGGAGATGACTGAGGCGTTGCTGAAGAGCAGCGAGTCTGGGACCTCTTTCTGCCGTGCTTTGCTGTAGAAATGGGGGAGCAATAGATGGACGTGATTGTGCCCGAGTCCGAGGGCGTTGGCGTCTGTGGACGAGCGTACGGACTTGATGGTGGGTCAGTCGAGAATGGGTCCAAGTCTGAATCAAACGCAGTGGAAGTAGGTAATTCTTGGACCGTATCCGAGAGGGAGAACAGGCCCTTGATAGGCGAGCGCGCTCGAGTACCGTCCCTTTTCCCACACCTCAGCGCCGGGGTCAGGAAATAACTGTTATGCTGTGACTGCGGCGTTTCCTGCACACCTTGTGATGGGCGCGCCCGAAGCGCTGAGGGACGAATGGTGTCTTCTGGTGCAAACGAAGCCAGATCTGCCTTTGTGAGCATCACAAAAGGGGGCTTACTCATGACGGCCTTTGCATCCTGAGGTGGGCGTCAAGATACATTGAATAACGCACTGCCAGAGGTGCCACTCACCTGTCGTAGCTTGTGGCGGACCGAGTCCGTCCAGGAAAGACCGTCCAAATCATAAAATTCAAATTTTACAGACTGAAATGAGCGTAAGAGTGTCTGATGTTGCTCCTGCACATAAAAAATAAGTTGGATATGGAGTTCATCAAACTAATCTGAAGTGAGACGTACGTCGGTCATTTTAAGAGCCTCATCGTCCTCCAGACGTTGCTGCTTTTCGATTTCGAGCTGCCTTAGTCTGCGCTGTTCAGAACGCGTGGACATGGTGGGCGTCAGAGGCAAAGCTGGTTAGGTGACGCCAGCCGACATACAAATCGGTGGCTGGCAGGGGAGGCGTGACACGTGACAAACAGCGCTGTGACAGAACGTGGATTCAATCTCCGCCTGAATAATCGACGCGTTCTAACGCGCTCGCGCACAGCTCGTCCCACTGCCTTTAGATTCTGACCATCATCATGCTCGAAGCCAAGCTAGTCGAAGCCGGACTCCTGAAGAAAATGCTTGACTGTGAGTTGCTCTACTCAGGTGTTTCTATTCAGAATGAAGACTAACCGCCTTTTGTTAGCTGTCAAAGAGCTCGTAACAGACGCCAACTTTGAATGCAATGAAGAGGGAATCAACTTGCAAGCCATGGACAACTCACACGTCGCGCTCGTCTCTGTTCTGCTCCAGGCAGGCGAGTTTGAAAACTATAGGTGTGATCGCCCGATGCCGCTGGGCGTGAACCTCAGCAGTCTCTACAAAGTTCTCAAGTGCGCCAAAGACGATGACATATGCACACTCAAGGCCTTGGATGATGCAGATACCCTTAATCTGATCTACGAAGCTAAGCGTGCGTGACATTCCTGAGGCGGAGCTGTACCACCGCGCACTGAGCTGACGTTGCGCAGATTCTGACCGTGTTGCCGAATATGACATGAAATTGATGGACATTGACACCGACTCACTGGGAATTCCAGACACAGAGTACGAGGCTCGCATAACTATGCCCTCGTCAGATTTTGGACGTATTGTGCGCGACCTAGCCTCGCTAGGCGAAAGCGTACGTATTGACGTGAGCAAGGAAGGTGTCCGTTTCACTTGTGATGGTGAAGCGGCCAATGCCAACATCTTGCTTCGTCAGTCTGACGAAAGCGGTCCAATTGGCAAAGTTAAGAAATCGGGGGACGGAGAACCCAGCTCTTCTAAAAAGGTGAAAAAGGAGGATGGTGATGTGGATATGGAAGATGAAGAGGCTGAAAAGCCCACATCAGACGGCGAGGAAGAACAAGAACGAGAAGACGATGATGACGAGGAAGAGACTGGACAGAAGCGAAAAAAGAAGGTTGGTCCTGGGGTCCCAGCTGCTAAAGTACAACATTGATGATGAGATCAGGCCAATGGCACCAAAAAAGTGGCAAAAAAGGCCAAGACCTCCAAGTCAAAGAATAAAGACTCTGATGACGAAGATGATCAGGGACCTGGAGCGTCCGGAGTGATCATTGAGCTCAACTCACATGTGTCACTGACGTTCTCGCTCAAGTACCTCGTCAACTTCGCCAAAAGTTCCAATATTAGCAACAAGGTGCAGCTCATGATGAGCAATGACGTGCCATTACTAGTGAGGTGGCTTCAAGTAACCGAGAACATCGCTAACACATGAAATAGGTCTCTTATGACTTTAAACAAGGTCACATCCGGTATTACTTGGCGCCAAAGATTGGAGACGATGCGTAAATTTGGTTTGCCCTGTATATACACATCTAATCTTGCGTTGTTTTTCTCTCGCGAATTAAGTATGCCCTGGACATGTTCGTAGTCACATTTCACCGCACTCTATCCAGCTTCGATTAGTGCTCATCCACACCACCAAAGAACTTCACGTACCCACAATCTTGACTGTTAACTTGGGTCTGTTGTTGGCTCCAGTGGATACATGCTCGATCTTGCGCAGCGTAAGCATGCCATCGATTACCCGACCAAATACGACGTGTTTGCCGTCGAGAAAATCGCACTTGGCGGTTGTGATGAAGAACTGCGAGCGTTCGTTATTTATGCACTTGATAGAAGCACTACACCGGGATGCTTACTTGGCATCCGTTTGTGTCTGGGCCGGAATTGGCCATGGAAAGCAGACCAGGGCCGGTATGCTTTTCCTGAAAATTTTCATCCTTTCGATTTGATTAAGTGGGTATGAGTGACAAGATTGCAGGCATGCGCACCGGAAACTTGTCACCGTAAATGGAAAACGACCCAGTTCCATCACCTTTTATAAAGTCTCCTCCTTTCATAATGATAAGAGTGGTGGAGATACTAGTTATGAGCTTTTTACCTTGGCACATAAAGTTGGGCACGCTGCACCCGTCTTGGTGAGTTTTAGCAGTACCAAAAAGCTTTCAAAACTCACACTCTAAATGGTTGTATTCGCTCATCAGCATGCTACCTTTTCGACAAATTACACAGACCTATGAAACGTCGCATGCTTGTACCCTTGAGGTCTCGAATTGACCCTGCGTATCTCCGCATCAGGGAGAACCTCGCTCTGGGATGCAAGAAAGAACGAACCTAAACTCGCCCGTGCATAGCTGTCTGAAATTTTCTGCGGTCCTATATCATACTTGACTGATCACTCGCCGTTATCGTGCGGGGAAGATGCAAGACATACTTGGGCACAATATCGCTGAAGAGCTCCATTTTGAGCCTGCCTCCGGGTGTTTCTCCAATCTGAATGTCCATAAAGACAATGGGTCGGGTGGTGGTGGTGGTGGACGTCGACATTAAGAGTAACTTCCTTATGAGGCAAATGGTTTGTATTCACTTTCTAATGCCTCGCATACACAACAGGGATGAAAACAGAGCTTTAGCAAAGGGGGAAATACGATTCAAGCAAAGAATCCAACAAGCGCGTGCATGGAATGAATCAGATGTATTGAACTCATTAAGATATCCACGGTTACCACCGTTTGGCGATGCCATTATATACCTACTATGCTATTATGATACATACTTCTATATGCCTCACGGCTCAGGTTCACTGTTTGCGTGTTTGCATTGAGCTCTCTGCGGGCTCGTGCACCACAGGCTCGCGCTGCTGTATCTGGAGATCTGGGAACGTGCTTGTAGGTGACAGATTGCATGGTAGTGGCATCAACGACTTGTGGGACGCCGTGCCTCGGTAGCTCTCCAACTGCGTCTCTGTCACGGCACGCCTCCGCGAAGGCAAATCAGGGAACGTGCTTGATGGTGAAAGTTCGCATGGTGGCAGTGAGGCCTCACGCATGAACCCACGAGGTGCAGCGCTCCGAATCGGCCCTGCTCGGCTCCCATCCATAGACATGGACACCATCGTCATCTCGATCCGCGTCACTGCTGGCCCGCTTTGACGCGTGGGTGGTCGTCTGCGGGACCGTGTGACATCCTCCGGCTCTTCGGTGACGGTGGTCTCTTCGGCGTTCCCTCGGATCCGACGATAAAGGAAAGTGACGAGAACAAGCAGATTGCATACAAAAAGAGAGGTAGCACACTGATGGCGATCGATCGATCAGTCCGCCTGTCACGGACAAGGTTGAACGACAAACCTGGACATTGGCAGCGATGAACGAGGCCTGATTCTTACGTAAAAGCAAGAGAGTGGAATGAACAATGCTTGCAAACGAGGTCAGGATGTTCAACATAAAAATGGCCACAAGCATGCGCAGGTGTCGGCCAGGGAGGCGCATGCGGCACAGCATATGTATAGGAGCGCCAACCAGCCACGAATCAGCAATAATATCACCTAAGAACACAGTCAGCATGCGTTGAGGTCGGACACAGCAGAATCAACCGACAAGAGATCTCAACTACCCCAACTACCGTGTTGAAAGCGCAAAACTCGACACCGCCAGAATCACGCAAGTCACAGACGATAGTTTTGTATAAAACGAGGGTGAAGGATGCAAGGCCGAATAGGACGGCGACGGATTTGCAAACAGTACGCATCGTGCCTTGAGGACACAACCGTACGATGGTGACGGCAAGGCTCAGCCGTGCGGCCCTACAAATGCCGTTGAGCATCCTTACCTCTTACAAAACGGAGAAAACATACCACAGAGAGATGAGGTACAGTGCCTGATACGAAACTAACCACATATTTGTGGTATTCTTGTCTACACCCATCAAGTCAGACTGAGTGATGGGATAGATTGCGTCGAATAAACAGACCCTTAGGACTGGGCAGATCGACGGCGGAGACCCATTGCGCCACGAGCACAACGAGACTGACAAGTGCCCAAAAGTCGTCCCACCACAGGCGGTGTTTAAGCGTCTTGAAAACGAGACGAAGGCAAGTCGAGACGACGGCAATGGCATGGCCTATAGATATTCCAACAGTATACCCTTATCGTCACGCCATCCAAGTTAGAACACAAATTTATGAGAACAGACGGAACACACCTGTAGTTGCCACTAGAGTAGCCATCACCGTGGAACAGGGCTGCTTGTCCTCGGTCGCATGTAGTGAATAACGTGATCAAGCTGTGTCGGAGGGGGAGAAAAAGGGAAGGAAAAGGGAAAAAAAAAAGACGCGTAACAAGAATAAAGCGCCTTCAAGTGGGTAATGGTAAGGGACTGGTTGTTTTTGCGCCACCAGCGCCTCCGAGATCGTGTATCAACTAACCCCATGTGGGTTGGGGCTTTGCTGTAAGCCGGGCTCAATTCTAAGCCACGTTTTCTGCGGGGCTAACCAGATCCAGCCTTCTCGTTCAATTCCGAACCAGATTGCATCATGGAAGAACAAGAAAAAAAAGGGTCAGCCAACTTAGTCAGGTACGCGCAGCATGTGACGTTAATTTTTTTTTCCTGAAACGCCCACGAGGACCCTGGAAGCCGTTGAACTACACAACTCTGTCCTAACCCATACCTGAGATAACCCATAACCCGTCGCCTTTAGAAATACAGATTTGCTCCAGACTTGTACCTGGCGGCATCTCGGCTCATTCTGAATCTGATGTTTCAAACTGTGACCATGTTCTAGATTTATTACCACTAGGTAGATCATGATAATTGATAAGTTATGACATCATGCTTGACATTGAAAGCCTGCTGCATTTTCAGCAGTACCTCCTTGAGGAGGAGGAGGATGCCAAAGAGCAGCTTGAGTCCTTAGGTCTTGCTGCAGGGCTCCTTGTATTGCATGAAATCAAAGAATCTCATTGCTTGCACACACAATGCCACCATGATTGCCACCATTACCTTCATCATTCCCATCTACTTCCAAACCCTTGTAAAAATACACTGTGGCAGGTTTTATATGCAAGTGCCAGTGACCAGGCCTTCATCACAGCCATGGGTTTTGATGTCAGGGGGTTTTGGATGCTTTTGGAGGCTGGATTTGAGGAAAAGTTGAACAGCAGGGCCATTCCATGTCCTGATGTCAGCACCAGTGCAGAACCACTTATCAATCATTGCTTGCTAGATGCTGCTGGAGCGTTGGGACTCATCCTTCATTATCTCAGCTTGACAATGCAAAATACTAGCCTGATGCAAATTTTTGCCCTAATTCCAACTGTATCCTGATACCTTGACTTTGCACTAGAAGATCCAGCTGCCATTTTTGCTCTAACAGCATCTGGGCACTGCAGGAGCTTGTTTCATCAGCATGCTATCCAAGCAATAGGTGATGAACACACTTACTTTGCCCAAAATTGGCAGAGAAATTTGTTAGTGAGGACCAACAGCCATGTCATTAGGCTTAAATGGACTAAGCAATCAGTGCCATATCAGAGATCACTGGTACTATAGAAAAGATTGAAAGAGCCATTCAAGCAGGACTGGAGGAATGGGATATCCTGGCCATCATGACTAAAAACAAGAGCAAGCTGGTAAGTACTACACAATGGGAAAGAAGCTGATGACCAAACATTCTACTGTTATGGTCAATGTCCACAACATCATTCAGTGTCCAAGTCTACAGTGACAAACAGAGTCTCAGTCTGTTCCCAGCCACTGGACAAGGGTTCTAGGCACTAAGTCTGACAATGACAAAGGCTAGAGAGAGAGAGCAAGGAGAGCAGTTGAGGCAATGAGCAAAAGAGCATTCAAGTTGTAGATATGATTTGACTAAGTTGGAACTAAAGAACTATGGTACATGCAAGGGGTTTATATACATTTAGAGAACAAAAGAGACTAAAGGAGAAAGGGCATAGCTATCTAGAAAAGGGAAGATGAAGACAGCTATGAAAGGGAGATAACATCCAAAGCATAACTATGGGTTTGTAACAAGTAAATGTAGTCCATTAACAAAGGGGAAAGAGAATTGTAACATTACCCCCTTTGTATGTGAGAAGTCACCAACTTCTACCAGCTAGAGGTAGTCCATCCATGGTCCATTCTGGATTTTGCCCATTTGACAGCATTGTCAAGTTCTTTTGTGGATGTCTCCACATTCCATTTGTGTGCCTCAGCAGCATGGTTCAGGTTTTGTGCATTCCATAAGAAGGAGTTGTGTTCCTCATAGGTCATCTCATGTGGGTCGATGATGAGGGTAAGGGCAGCAAGGTTATCAGTGGTGGAGGAGAGGTTGGTGATAGAACAAGTGGCAGCAGTGAGGGTGTCAGCAATGATGGTGAGCATGGTGTTTGATTTAACAAACTGGGCAAAGTGGGGAAGGTGATGATCCTCAGGGTGTACTTGAGGGAGGTTGGCTGGGTGGATGTGAAGGTTGTCATCCTCAAAGTGGATGGTGGTGGTATTTTCAATGAAGACCTTGAGCAAGAGGTCTGGGATGGCAATGAAGGGCGAGAGAGTGGTGGCAGTTTTGTTGATGTGCCAGTGAGCACAGGAGATGAGGAGGAGGATGGTGAAGTAGGTGGCAAGGGCAAAGAAGGTGAATATTGTGTACTGGAGTGAGTAAGATTATTGCTTGATACTGGGTGAACTGTCCTTTATAGGTTGTCCTCATCAAAATCCAGGTCTAGGTCCAAATCAGTCATTTCTAATTGATTCAGGATGTCAGGGTTTGTGAGAAGTTTGTGATCTTCCCTGATGAACATTTCCAAGGCCATGAACTGATAGGTGCTAAGGTCAGTGACAGGTTTGGAGAGGAATCTCCTAATCTTCCTAACAATGTCAAGTACTATGTCCTTTCATTCATTGAGCAGGTAGCAGAGGTTGTCAGTGTAATCATCCATAGATAGGATTGGTCTTCCTGGGAGTGTGATTCCTTGGTGAGATAACCAGATCTGTGCACCGATTTCTTGTGCCTTTTTGGAGATCTTGTCAAGTTTTTCATATTCTTCTGGGCATAAGAGTCTGCCATGGCTTGTGTCATAAATGTCAGTTTTCTTTATTGCTAGATTCTGGTAGATCGGTGAGCTCATCATACTGTAGAATGGTAAGTTGTTGACTGAGAATTGTAACTGATAAAATCCAGGGAGGTATTGTTGTACTGCATGGCAGGGGATCTCCATTGTTCCTGATGGATTCTTCATGTTATGGTCAATGTCCACAACGTCATTCAGCATCCAAGTCTGCAGCAACAAACAGAGTCTCGGTCTGTTCCCAATCACTGGACAAGGGTTCTAGGCACTAAGTCTGATGATAACGAAGGCTAGAGAGAGAGAGCAAGGAGAGCGGTTGAGGCGACAAGCGAGAGAGCGTTCAAGTTATGGATATGATTTGACTAAGTTGGAACTAAAGAACTACGGTACATGAGAGGGGTTTATATACGTTGAGAGAACAATAGAAACTAAAGGGGAAAGAGCATAGCTATCTGAGAGAGGAAAGGTGAAGGTAGCTATAAAAGGAGATAATGTCCAAGCGTAGCTATGGGTTTGTAATGAATAAATGTAGTCTGTTAACAAAGGGAAAAGGGAATTGTAACATTACCCCCTTTGTATACAAGAAGTCACCGACTTCTACCAGCCAGAGGTTGTCCAACCATGATCTGTCCTAGACTCAGCCCATTTGACAGTGTTGTCTAGTTCTTTTGTTGACATTTCTACCTTCCACTTGAGAGCTTCAGCAGCTCTATGTAAGTTTTGTGCATTCCGAAGGAAGGAATTGCGTTCCTCGTAGGTCATTTCATGTGGGTCAATAGTGAGGGTGAGGGCAGCGAGATTGTCGGTGGCAGAGGAAAGATTGGTGATGGAGCATGTGGCAGCGGCCAGGGCATTGGCGACAATGGTGAGCGTGGTGTTCCTTCTTACAAACTGGGCAAAGTGGGGGAGGTGATGGTCATCTGGGTATATTTGAGGAAGAAGGTCGGCTGGGTGGATATGAAGATCATTGTCTTCATATTGGATGACAGTGTTTGTTACGGTCGATGTCCACAACGTCGTTCGGCGTCCAAGTCTACAGTGACAACAGAGTCTCGGTCTGTTCCCAGCCACTGGACGAGGGTTCTAGGCACTGAGTCTGACGATGACAAAGGCTAGAGAGAGAGAGCGAGGAGAACGGTTGAGGCGACGAGCAAAAGAGCGTTCAAGTTATGGATATGATTCGACTAAGTTGGAACTAAAGAACTACAGTACATGAGAGGGTTTATATACGTTCAGAGAACAATAGAAACTAAAGGGGAAAGAGCATAGCTATCTAGAAAAGGAAAGGTGAAGGTAGCTATGAAAGGAGATAACGTCCAAGCGTAACTATGGGTTTGTAACAAGTAAATGTAGTTCACTAACAAAGGGAAAAGAGAATTGTAACATTACCCCCTTTGTATGCGAGAAGTCACCGACTTCTACCAGCCAGAAGTTGTCCAACCGTGATCTGTTCTAGACTCGGCCCATTTGACGGCGTTATCTAGTTCTTTTGTTGACGTTTCCACCTTCCATTTGAGAGCTTCGGCAGCTCTGTGTAGATTTTGTGCATTTCGGAGGAAGGAATCGCGCTCCTCATAGGTCATCTCATGCGGGTCAATGGTGAGGGTGAGGGCGGCGAGGTTGTCGGTGGCGGAAGAGAGATTGGTGATGGTACATGTGGCGGCAGCGAGGGCGTCAGCGACGACGGTGAGTGTGGTATTCCTTTTGACGAATTGGGCGAAATGCGGGAGGTGGTGGTCGTCGGGGTATACCTGGGGAAGCAGGGTGGCAGGATGGATGTGTAAGTCGTCATCCTCGAAGTGGACGACGGTGGTATTTTCAATGAAGACCTCAAGCGGGAGGTCTGGAATGGAGAGGAAGGGTGAGAAGGCGGCAGCGGTTTCGTCGATGCGCCAGTGAGCGCAGGAGAGGAGGGCCAAGGCGATGAAGTAGGTGGCGAGGGCGAAGAAGGTGAACATGGTTCTTTGTTTGCGAGGTAGGTTGGGTGTTAAGCAGTGATTCTTGAAAATTTATATGGATGCCAAGTGGCTGATTTCCGCGTCGGAAGGCCAATTTTCTGTATTTAGTGGATCTTCGATTGCAGGGTCGGTGAGGAGTTCTCGTTCCTCTCTGATGAATCTGGTTAGTGCATTTAAATGTTCGATCCCTGGTGTCGTTGTTGGGGTGATCAAGAATTTTCTAATTCGCCTAATAATGTCCGCTATTACCCTTGCCATGGCGGTAGACAGGTAATCAAGATCGTCAAGGATGTCTTCCATGAGAATGCGAGGCCTTCCTGGTATTCTGATTCTTCGGCTGATTAACCAGATTTGTGCGCTACACTCCCGTATTTGTTTAGTGATTTCATCCATCTGTTTGTATTCTTCTGGACATAGCAGTCTTCCATAGGCGCTTTTATAAACGTCACTGTTTCTGATGGCTCGAAGTTGATATGCAGGTGGATCGTTGTTGTAAAGGGGTAGCTCGTCGGCTGAAAATCGTAAGTCGTGGTACTTGGGAAGATAATTCTGGATATCATTGCAGGGGAACTCTGTTGTTCCTGAAGGGTTCTTTTGGTGACGGTGATCGAGTCTAGGGGTACGATAATATCGTGTGACTAATGCCACAGTTCGGGTGAGTTTCCCTGGTGGGTTCGGTGCTCTAGGAGCGTGTTGGAAGGGGAGATATTGTATGTGGGTGTAGACGGTCTTTTCTTTAAGAGCTATAGTGTATCGAGAGAGTGTTGAGCAGTTCCGTTTGGTATAGTGATAGTTTTGTTTCAAGACGTGGCGGTTTCTGTATTGAGTCATGGTTCAGAGGTGTCGACGTTGTTGGTATTCAGATAGGATATCCGTGGCATTTGCAAGATTGCGAGCGGGTTGCCAAGAATTGTCATTCGATCCATAGCCTTTCCATTTAACCAAGTAATGGTAGCCTGCGCCTCGTTTCCTGTGAGCTAGAATTGCCTCAACCTCAAATTCCTCTTGTCCGTTTACGAGATCAGGGGGTGGTTTCACATAGTTCGGCCCATGCGCAGTCGTTTCCCTGTATGGGGTAAGGAGTGACGTATGAAACACAGGGTGAATGCGCCATTGTTTCGGGAGTTTCAATTTGTATGTCACTGGTCCCATCACTTGTTCGATTTCGAAGGGTCCTTCTCGTTTTGGTGCTAGTTTTCTGGACTGATATGGTATGTGAAGATTTCGGTTTTCAAGCCATACTTTGGTGCCTTTTTCGAATCGTATTGCTTTGTCTTTGCGTCGTCTTGCCACTAGTTGTCTTGCCAGTTCATGTGCTGCTAGCGCTTCTTCTCTGGCTTTCCTTAGGAACTGGAGGCGCTCTTCTGCTGCTGGTGTGGTCATTCGTGAGGTAGCAGTGGGAAGCGCAACAGGGTCCGTCCCATACATTAGTCTGAATGGAGAAGTTTTGATTGTGTCATGATGTCGGTTATTGTGAGCAAACTCAGCTATTGGAGCAACTCGGCTATTGGGAGAAGCGGTTTCCATAGATGCGGTTCATTGGAGCAGAACATTTGAAGGTAGACTTCTAATTCCTGGTTGACCCGTTCTGTTTCTCCGTCAGTCTGAGGGTGATAGGCTGTGCTCATTCTATGGTCGATTCCTAACGCTTTTCGTATTTCCTGAAATACTTTTGCGGAGAACTGTGGTCCTCGATCTGAGATTAGTACGTCGGGTAGGCCAAACCGTTTGAAAATTTCGGAGACGTAAAGTTCCGCAGTGCCTAGTGCATCGATTGTCTTCTTGCAAGGTGTGAAAATTACCCCCTTCGTAAGACCATGGTCCACCGTGACCAGGATCGAGTCAAAGCCATCGGAAAGGGGTAGATCAGTGATGAAATCAAGGGTTACTTGTTGAAAGGGACGGGTAGCTTTCGATGGAATCGGGTGAAGGGCTGGTACATTCGGGTGTGTGTTAATCTTCATTTGTTGACAGAGGGCGCATCCTTCTATCCATTCCTTGACATGCTTGAACATTCCGGGCCACCAGTAGTCACGTTTAAGGAGTTCAAGGGTCTTTAGTCGTCCAGGGTGACCTGATGATCGTGCCTCATGCGTTTCCTTAATCAATTTGGTTCGTAACCCATCTTGGTCAGGGATGTAGGTCTTTCCGAGATAGTGAACAATGCCATTGGTGTAAGACCAATCTTGTATGTTCGATTTGATCAGGTGGGGCGCGGTGCGTGGTGATAACCTCGATTAGAATACGTCCAAAATCGTCTTTTGACATTGCTTTCTGAATTTCTGTGACTAGATCTTCTGCAATAAGACAAATAAAACGATCCTCTGGTAGGACTACAATGTCTTCTTGTAATTCGCTGTTTCCCATATGATCAGGGCGTCGGGACAAGGCATCTGCTTCAAACATTTTTGTGCCAGGGACGTGCTCAATGCGTAGGTCAAATTCTGATAACAGGGATGACCATCTAGCTTGTCTGGGCGTTAAGCGTTGGGCGGTTCGGTAGTAGGATAGATTTTTGTGATCGCAATGAACTATAGTGGTGTGGGGTGATCCATGTAACAAATGTCGCCAGGTCATCAATCCTTTGATAATTGCCAAGAGTTCCCGGTCATAGATCTGGTAATTCTGCTCCGTTTGTGTTAATGCGTGGGAGATAAATCCACAAGGGTGTAGAGATCCTGTTTCATCTGCTTGTTTCAAGACTGCTCCTATTGCCTTATTTGATGCATCGGTTTGGAGGATAAAGGGTCGAGTAGGATCTGGCATTAATAATACCGGCATAGATGCAAATCGTTTCTTTAGAATTTCGAAAGCGTCGTTCCGTTCAGTGGTCCAGTTAAATTGTTCAGTTTTCTTAGTGAGGTCGGTAAGTGGTTTAGCGATGGCAGCAAAATTTCCAATGAAACGTCGGTAAAAGTTCCCAAATCCGAGGAAGGATCGGACTTGTTTGACGGTGGTAGGGACTGGCCAATCGGCTATTCCTGCTAGCTTTATCGGGTCCATCTGAATGCGTCCAGGGGTGATGATCATTCCTAGGAATTCGACTTCCTGCGTGGCGAACTTGCATTTTTCAAGTTTCAGGAATAGATCGTTATCTTGTAGCCAGTTGTAAAATTCGTCTTGTCCGCTCCTCCAGTTGCTCTAATGTTTCTGCGCAGATTAACATGTCGTCCATGTAAATGATCAGCCATCCTTCGTTGATCATGTCCCTAAAGTATTCGTTCATCATAGTTTGAAAGGTTGACGGCGAGTTGCATAACCCAAAGAACATTACTGTTGGTTCATAGAGTCCTCGATTAGTGATAAAGGCTGCTTTCCATTCGTCTCCCTTCTTGATGCGAACATTGTTGTATCCCCATCGGAGGTCTAGTTTGGTGAAATATTTGGCTCCTCGTAACTTAGTCAGGAGATCGGAAACAAGGGGAAGGGGATATGCATTTTTGACAGTCCATTCATTCAAGTATCGGTAATCCTGACAGGGTCGAAGTGCTCCACTTTCCTTTTTTGCTACGAAGAAGAATGGTGACGCCTGTGGTGATGTGGATGGTTTAATGTATCCTTTCTTGAGTTGTTCATCAATCCATTCGTCTAACAGCCCTTGTTCCTTGACCGATAGAGGATAAAGCTTACTAGCTTTTGGAACAAAGCCTTCTTTCGTGTTAATTGCGTGATCCCATGGTCGACTGGATGGGAAGCGTTCTGATGCCTTTTTGTCAAAGATGGTGCGCCATTGCTCATATTCTGTAGGTAATGCGGTGGATGGTTCGTCTTTCTTTAGCCTATGCTCTAATTCCTGTGATGTGGACGTCTTAACTCTAATCCAGTAGTCATCTTCACCCCATTGCTGGGAATCGAGGGCTAGCTGCCAAATTGCTTTTGACGACGTGTCCAGATCTCCTATTTTCAGAGATTTCTCTCGCCAGTTGATGATCGGGTTATTTTCTTCTAACCATGGTATTCCTAGAATCATTTGTTGATCGCCTAGCTTAGTGATCCAGAACCAATTGATAAATTGTTGTCCTTCGATCATGTAGCATATCTTGGTTCGATGTGTAATCATTCCTTTCACATTTACTGTTCCATCTGCGTTTCTAACCTTGATTGGTTTCTTAAGTCGTTCTTTCCTGAGCTCCTTCACTGCTCCTTCATCTACAAAGTTTCCTTCTGCTCCACAATCAATTAGGGCAGATGTTCCAGCGGGTAAATCGGTCGATTTGATAGTTAATGAAATGCGCTTGTCATTGTTGGATAATACTATTACAGAATCAAGCGCTAACTGTTCAGATCTCGATAATAAGGAAGGGCCAACCGCTGAGTGACGCTTCCTAACTAAAAACCCTCGTTCTCGAATTCGTTTAAGAGGGCATTCTTTTCTTCAGTAGACATTGCTGAAAAGATGGCTCTAATTTTCTTTACTGGTTCGTCCTCTTCCTTCTGTTGTTCCTCAGTGACGGAACGGACTGCCTTATTCTGGTAAGAAGACCTGGATGAAGACGCATCATTGCGTTTCGGGCAGTTCCTGGAGATGTGTCCCTGTGCTCCACATTTGAAACACTTGCCAGTCTTTCGGTATTCCTCTTTTTGATCATCCGTTAATCGGCTAGGAATTGTGGTATTTATAGCTCTGATTGCTCCAGATCGGTTGTTATTGTTTCGATTGAAACGTGTTCCAGATCCGTCATTGGTTTTCCTGCTTCCTTGTCCTGTCATGTCCCAAGCGTTATGGTGATCTTCGGCCTTATCATAGGCTTCTTGCATCGTCTTGATCTTCCTTTGGTCCTGTAAGATCGTTCTAGCAAGTTCTAATGGTAGTCCTTTGACGAATGCCTGCAATTGAGCGGGTATCCCAGTGAGCCCAGAGGTTCCTATGTCCATGTGGAATTTTCTAATGTATTCTGGGACTGAAACGCCGTTTCCAACTCTTAATTTGGATAGATTGTTCAGGGCTCGGAGGGCGCTGTTGACTTCCCCCCAGTCATTGATGAAACGTGTTTCAAATGCTTCATAATTGCTCCATTTGAACGTGGCTGTGGTACTGTCCTTGTTGTCATTCAATTCGCTTCGAATGATAGTTTTCCAGTCGTCTAGTTCTGGTCCCATGCATGCAAGCGCATATCTGACTTTCTTTTCATCTTTTCCTTCATAGTTCTGTTCGTTGAGGGTAAAGTAGTCCTCAAGCTGTCCTAAAAATGACCTCGCTTCGATTCGTTTGCCTGTAAAGGGTCGTATAGGCTGCGGTTTGATATCTCCTTTAGAGCTAGCACTGGTTTCAGATGCCATTCTTGGTTCAGGAGTGATCGGTGGTTCGGGGTTAATTGGTGGTTCAGGGGTTGGTGTTCTGGTGATTGGTTTCGGTTCTGGAGTAGGGGTTCTACTCGGGGTTCTGGGTTTCGGAGATGGGGGTGGTCCTTGTTTCGAGTAATCTGTATCAAACGGGTTTTCCTCAAGCTTGGCTTGTTCAATTCGTAGTAATTCCTCCCACTCTGCTAAAAGGCTAGCTGTGATTCCGTGTCGGTTGCTGTCTCTAAAGAATCTTCTGTAGAGGGTCCTTCCTGGTTCGTTTTCTGGTTCCTTGACAAGGTAGAGTGATTCTCCTTGTATTTCACTACCCCAGTCTAGGTAGATTTGATCGGGTAAATCGAATTCAGATACTCCTGAGTAGAAGTCTCCTGAAAAGTATTCGTTTGGAACTGGTTCGTTTCGTTTCCGTCCTTCTGTAACAAAGTACCAGGTTCGTTGGTAAAGAAAAACTTCTCGTCGTTCAAGGTAGTATTTCCCCTTGTAGGTGACGGATCCGTTCGGGGGTCGTTCCTGAGAGCTGCGGGTCTCAATGGTGTCGGCTAGGGATGATACCCTGAGCTAGTCCTGAGTTCCAACTTATGTTACGGTCGATGTCCACAACGTTGTTCGGCGTCCAAGTCTTACAGTGACAAACAGAGTCTCGGTCTGTTCCCAGCCACTGGACGAGGGTTCTAGGCACTAAGTCTGACGATGACGAAGGCTAGAGAGAGAGAGCGAGGAGAACGGTTGAGGCGACGAGCAAAAGAGCGTTCAAGTTATGGATATGATTCGACTAAGTTGGAACTAAAGAACTACGGTACATGAGGGGGGTTTATATACGTTCAGAGAACAATAGAAACTAAAGGGGAAAGAGCATAGCTATCTAGAAAAGGAAAGGTGAAGGTAGCTATGAAAGGAGATAACGTCCAAGCGTAACTATGGGTTTGTAACAAGTAAATGTAGTTCACTAACAAAGGGAAAAGAGAATTGTAACACCCACTATCCCAGGGCAGGATGGCACTTGCACTGAGTGCAGTTTTGTCGCCTGAGATGCAACCTGTGAAAAAGAAATAGAAATGGACTCCATACCGGATCCGTTGACGATTGCACTCTGCTGAGCGGCTTTGACAGTTGCATTGGCGACTGTTACAATTCGACGATTTCATGTCACGACGGGTGACATGCGTGATGGACAGGCGCCCATGGTAGCACTCTAGCTTACATCAGCAGGGCATGTGGATGAGGGGAGGCAGACATGAGGGGGCCATGAGGCGAGGGGTATATAGTTGTAGTCAGAGCCTGAGAACCCCCAGGCTCTTGATAGTCACTGTCGTAGACAGTCCTACAGAGTTTCTTCTTTTCTTCTTTGTTCCTCTGGTTGTGCGACCTGGTCTACCGACCTTGTAACATAATCAAGAGCCTTACAAGATCACCTCGCACAGGTATCGTCTACCAACTGCGAACCTCGACCGCTATGCCAGCGTCACAGGCAATTCCGAATCTCAGCGCTCATAGCGCATCTACTCAAGGCGTCGTCAACGCAACACACTCTCAAGTCGCTCAGCAGAGCGCATCCGTATCCGGAACTGGTATGAGTTCCATTTCCGTTTCTTTCACACAGGTAGCATCTCAGGCTACAAAACTGCGCTCAGTGCAAGTGCCATCCTGCCCTGGGATAGTGGGTTGGGGGGAATGGCAGCTGGCGCAGCGGAAGAGGGTGGGAAAACACCCGAAGACAACGCAGGGGGGTGCCGTGTATCAAGGATGCACAGTCTCTGAATACCAATCACGTATCGGGGCTAGTTCCCTGAGCACAAGGACATCAGAGCAAAGACCCGGGCACCACCTCCCTGTGTCACATGGTGGATTGAAATCAAAGAGTTCTGCGGGGGTGCGGGCCGATCGTGCCAAATTGACCCCGAGAACCGGTGGAAACCCCTCTGGCGACATCCCCATTAGGGCGTCTCAGCGGACGAAGAGGAACACTCCTTGCGTCAGATCGGTGTGGGATCTGAGCAAGACGGAGTTTTTATTACAGGGGCTCATCGAGAGCCGTATCGAGGACGAGTGGCGCGCTCGTGAAAACGCAAACTATGCACGGTGGCAAGCCTACGAACAGCGACGACTTGCCCGACTGGCACGTCAGCCAGTACCCGCCAACCACAATATGCACATGTGTTGGTGGATTATTCACAAGGCCGCGGAGCGCCGTAGGCATGAGGCAGAGGAGACACGCCGTCTTCTTACCGAAGCCGACAGAGTGGCTTGGGCCGAACAAGCCGATGCATGGGAAGCGTTACTAAAAGAGCGCAAGGAACGTGAGGAGGCGGCGCGTCTTGAAAGGGAAAAGGCGCAAGCCCCACGTGTGCAGGAAAGGGCGCGGAAGGCGCATCAGACAAGGCCGGTTGTAAATAAGGCAGCAGAGATTAAACCCTCGACACCGGCAGTCGCAGTAACGAGCGGGACCAGGACGGTTCCAAGTTTTAAGTACACGGCCGATGAGCTGGTCGGCAGGTTTATCCCAAAAGCGAGTTGGGATAATAAACGTAAATCAGCAGTAGCGTTGTACGAGCAAGTCTACGCAAAGTACGACGAGATGATCAACCGGTTAGAAAACATGCCGGGTGTTCACATCGAGTTGGGCGATCAGGAGGAATCGCTCTACAATTGGGTTCACATGCAAAGGAGTAACAAGTGGATCCGCGACGAGAAGTCGAAGTGGTCCCAGTCCACTTTCATCAACTTGAAGAAAGTCGGAGGACAGGGATTCGACGACGAGCAAAACCTGGTATTTGAAATCGAGTTAGATTTCCAGGTTTTAGCTAGCTATGTTAGGCGCACATTCGATTGCACGCAACGAGATTTGGTACTGGTGGGCCGTCATTGGCACTTGTCACAAAAAGCCATGAACAGACTGGTTCACGCACTCAACGGAAACATAAAGAACTTGGCGCATTACTTGCGAGTTCAGCGGTATGACCCGTTGAGAATGACGAAACCGCGCAATATGGCGCCGCCCCCGACACCAAAGGAGTATGAAGGAAAAGGAGAGCTTGACGGCACTGTCGGGCTTAGCCTAACCATGTTCCTGCAGGAAATGGGGGAGGAGTCGTTGAAGGAGCAACGTACTCGCACGAGAGAATGGAGAAAGACAGTCGAAACAGTCTTTCCTGGTCCGGCAAAAACCAAGGCGGATTTTGCAAAAACAAAACGAACCGCAAGAATGTCGGTTAAAATCCCCAAACACATGATCCGTGGGTGGTGTTACCTGCTATTGTTTAAAAGGGAGTTTTGGGATAAATTCGATTGGCCCAAATACCCTACGTTATATGACATTTCCTCCTGGGAAGTTGAGATGAGGGATGAGACAACATGGTTCAAACTACAGGACGGACCAGAACAGGGGATCTTTCACGTAGTATTGGCACAACCCGAGGAGGTTTATGATGTCGATACCTATACGTGGAAGGACATCGAGGAGCTTACTCACTGGAGCGTGGGTGCGGGATGGAGAACAGTGCGCCTGGGAGCGGAACCCGAAGAAAGAGTGGTGTACCCCCGGAGAATACTACAGAACGTTACTAACGTCAGTATTCAAAGGAGGTCACCTGTAGAGCGGGTGTGGGGAGAACACGAATTCAGCATCAGGTGGCTGGACGATGTTCCCCAATATGAAATTAACGTGGAAGACTGGGTCAGTCGAGTGCGACAGTGGGACGGTTACGCACTCCCCCAATGGGGACATTTGAATGTAACACCAGAGACACCAGGGTACTGTTATCTATGGCTATTTAAGCCGCAGTATTGGTCAAGTTTCGCATGGAAGGCAAACCCATCTTGGGTTGAAATATCCCTTTACGAAAAGGATATGCGAAATGACGACATTCAGGTAACAGTGTCATATGATCGACGACGGCAGATTTACCACGTAGAGAAAGACGAAGAGTGGGGTTCCCCAGCACGCGAAGTATGGAGATGGTTCGGGCCTGACCACCGACGAGTGGGTTTTACGGTTACCGACACCTTCGTGTCGGCAATTCTCATGCTAGTAACTGCTTACATCGCGGTATTCGGGACAACAGCAGAAAATGCCACATGGGAAGGACGTTCGGAAAACGACCGTAGGAACCGGATCAGACCGTTAGCGGAAGGAATAGGCACGGTAGCAGAAACACTGTTCCGCCCGCAAAGAGAAGAGACCGCACCCACCGTCAAGTTGGATATGCCGGAGTATTCCAAAGGGCAACCGGAATTAATTGCCAATTGGTTAAGAAGCATGGCAATCTACTTCCAGTTAACCAAGCAAAAGACGGTCTCGCGACAGGTGACGATGGCACTTCAGCGCATCCGGGGAAGTGGAGTGATCCGAAGCTTACCACCAAGGTAGCGGACGTGGAGAAATTCGTGGCTAATGCACAAGAGGCGTGCGATGTAGCAGCCGAAAATCTAGAAAAAGCGGCAGAACGCATGGCAAAACAATATGACAAAGAGAAACGCCCCGCTAGAGAGTACCAAATCGGAGACAAGGTCTACGTAAACGCAGAGCACCTTCCACACGTACGAGCATCCAAGAAACTTGATGGCAAGTTCTATGGACCATATAAGGTGTTGGCGAAGATCGGCTCTGCCGCGTACCGATTGGATCTCCCAAAGTCATGGAAGGTGTACAACGTTTTCAATGAAATATTATTGAAACCATATGTACAACCCGCTTTTCCAGAGCAGAGGCGACGGGACGAGGAGTTGAGTACAAAACGAGCGGAAGAGGAAGCAAAGGTACAGGGAGAAGAATATGAAGTAGAAGAAGTTTTGGACAGTCGCATGCAAGGTCGAGGAATTCAATACCTCGTCAAGTGGAAAGGATTTCCCGTTGAAGAGTCCACCTGGGAACCACTCAAGAATTTGGAGAACGCTGGCGAGGCGATCCAGGAC
This sequence comes from Amanita rimosa, assembly GCA_023014395.1. NCBI lineage: Eukaryota > Fungi > Basidiomycota > Agaricomycetes > Agaricales > Amanitaceae > Amanita > Amanita rimosa. The sequence goes on from JAEBUO010000046.1 coordinate 123,173, forward strand.
TTTCACCAGAAACATCCTAACGCTCCTGCTTCTCGACAATTACCCAGAGACGCATTCCGGAGGTATCAAAATCACACTAGTGCGCATGTTCCAAAACGGCTTTTTGGATGGGAAGATGGCAAGTTTGAATGTGACTACCGCGAACGCTTGGAGCGCAAATGGCGGAAGTGGAAGGGCGATCGTGCAGCCCTCTACGCTCTCCCAGATGACGATCCAGACATGGTTTGTGTGGAACCGAACCCTTAAGAGGGGGGTAATGTTACGATTCGACGATTTCATGTCATGACGGGTGACATGCGTGATGGACAGGTGCCCATGGTAGCGCCCTAGCTTACATCAGCAGGGCATGTGGATGAGGGGAGGCAGACATGAGGGGGCCATGAGGCGAGGGGTATATAGTTGTAGTCAGAGCCTGAGAACCCCCAGGCTCTTGATAGTCACTGTCGTAGACAGTCCTACAGAGTTTCTTCTTTTCTTCTTTGTTCCTCTGGTTGTGCGACCTGGTCTACCGACCTTGTAACAGTGACACCTTGAGTGTTAGCACGGTTAGCGCTGAGGTTCGAAGTTGCCTGTAACGCTGGCATAGCGGTCGGTTGTTGCAGTTGGTAGTCGATACCTTGTGCGAGGTGATCTTGCAGGCTCTTGATTATGTTACGAGGTTGGTAGACCAGGTCGCACAACCAGAGGAACAAGGAGAGAAAACAAAGAAACTCTGTAGGACTGTCTATGACAGTGACTATCAAGAGCCTGGGGGTTCTCAGGCTCCTACTACTACTATATACCCCTCACCTCATGGTCCTCTCATGTCTGCCTCCCCTTAACCACATGCCCTGCTGATGTAAGCTAGGGTGCTACCATGGGCACCTGTCCATCACGCATGTCACCCGTTGTGACATGAAACCGTCAAATCGTAACACACCCTCACTATTGATCCCCACGAGATGACCTCTGAAGAACATGACTCCTTCCTCTGGAACACACAAAACTTGCATTGAGCCACTGAAGCTCTCAAATGGAAGGTGGAAACGTCGACAAAAGAACTAGACAACACTGTCAAATGGGCCAAGTCTAGGACGGATCATGGTTGGATGACCTCTGGCTGGTAGAAGTTGGTGACTTCTCGCATACAAAGGGGGTAATGTTACAATTCTCTTTTCCCTTGTTAACGGACTACATTTACTTGTTACAAACCATAGTTACGCTTGGACGTTATCTCCTTTTATAGCTACCTTCACCTTTCCTTTCCCAGATAGCTGTGCTCTTTCCCCTTTAGTTCCTATTGTTCTCTCAACGTATATAAACCCCTCTCATGTACCATAGTTCTTTAGTTCCAACTTAGTTGAATCTTATCCATAACTTGAATGCTCTTTCACTCGTCGCCTCCACTGCTCTCCTTGCTCTCTCTCTAGCCTTTGTCATTGCCAGACTTAGTGCCTAGAACCCTTGTCCAGTGGTTGGGAACAGACCGAGACTCTGTTTGCCATTGTAGACTTGGACACTGAACGACGTTGTGGACATCGACTGTAACAGCACAGAGAGCTGGTGTAATACTTAACCACAAAGATGATAAAAAAGGACTTCATAATCAGTTTTGCTTTTTGGTGGGAAAAGGAAACCAAAACCAAGTTCACCTTCCCTGACTCCTCAAAGCAGTTCAATCACATGGAAAAGAATCTATGGGATGCCTTACATTGCCAAATGACATTGACAGAACTTGCAATCCTGGCCATTTATGCTCAATCTGTTACTCACATACATGAATGAAATTTGTGTGAAGCAGAATAATTTTATCATAAAGTGCAGGGATATAAATATCCCATAAATCTCTTATTATATGGAATATGGGTGGCCTATTGGAATCAAATGTAAAGATGTTATCTCATCAGAAAACCAATGCACATCATAGCCAAACATGCAAGGGATATGTTGTAAAGAGAGGGTTCAGCAACAATGCCAAGCATGTGGTCCTTGGCAAGGACCAGGACTTTTGTCCCAAATCAAGGTCATGATGAGGGAATGTACTTGGGACTACCAGCACAAAGTTCTGGAGCAGTACAAAGTAGTACCACCCATCTTTGCAGTTCCTTTGAGATGCTGGAACAAGGTGTTACGGTCGATGTCCACAACGTCGTTCGGCGTCCAAGTCTTACAGTGACAAACAGAGTCTCGGTCTGTTCCCAGCCACTGATGAGGGTTCTAGGCACTAAGTCTGACGATGACGAAGGCTAGAGAGAGAGAGCGAGGAGAACGGTTGAGGCGACGAGCAAAAGAGCGTTCAAGTTATGGATATGATTCGACTAAGTTGGAACTAAAGAACTACGGTACATGGGGGGTTTATATACGTTCAGAGAACAATAGAAACTAAAGGGGAAAGAGCATAGCTATCTAGAAAAGGAAGGGTGAAGGTAGCTATGAAAGGAGATAACGTCCAAGCGTAACTATGGGTTTGTAACAAGTAAATGTAGTTCACTAACAAAGGGAAAAGAGAATTGTAACATTACCCCCTTTGTATGCGAGAAGTCACCGACTTCTACCAGCCAGAAGTTGTCCAACCGTGATCTGTTCTAGACTCGGCCCATTTGACGGCGTTATCTAGTTCTTTTGTTGACGTTTCCACCTTCCATTTGAGAGCTTCGGCAGCTCTGTGTAGATTCTGTGCATTACGGAGGAAGGAATCGCGCTCCTCGTAGGTCATCTCATGCGGGTCAATGGTGAGGGTGAGGGCAGCAAGGTTGTCGGTGGCGGAAGAGAGATTGGTGATGGTACATGTGGCGGCAGCGAGGGCGTCAGCGACGACAGTGAGTGTGGTATTCCTTTTGACGAATTGGGCAAAATGCGGGAGGTGATGGTCGTCGGGGTATACCTGGGGAAGCAGGGTGGCAGGATGGATGTGTAAGTCGTCATCCTCGAAATGGACAACAGTGGTATTTTCAATGAAGACCTCAAGCGGGAGGTCTGGAACGGAGAGGAAGGGTGAGAAGGCGGCAGCGGTTTCGTCGATGCGCCAGTGAGCACAAGAGAGGAGGGCCAAGGCGATGAAGTAGGTGGCGAGGGCGAAGAAGGTGAACATGGTTCTTTGTTTACGAGGTAGGTTGGGTGTTAAGCAGTGATACTTGAAAATTTATATGGATGCCAAGTGGCTGATTTCCGCGTCGGAAGGCCAATTTTCTGTATTTAGTGGATCTTCGATTGCAGGGTCGGTGAGGAGTTCTCGTTCCTCTCTGATGAATCTGGTTAGTGCATTTAAATGTTCGATCCCTGGTGTCGTTGTTGGGGTGATCAAGAATTTTCTAATTCGCCTAATAATGTCCGCTATTACCCTTGCCATGGTGGTAGACAGGTAATCAAGATCGTCAAGGATGTCTTCCATGAGAATGCGAGGCCTTCCTGGTATCCTGATTCTTTGGCTGATTAACCAGATTTGTGCGCTACACTCCCGTATTTGTTTAGTGATTTCATCCATCTGTTTGTATTCTTCTGGACATAGTAGTCTTCCATAGGCGCTTTTATAAACGTCACTGTTTCTGATGGCTCGAAGTTGATATGCAGGTGGATCGTTGTTGTAGAGGGGTAGCTCGTCGGCTGAAAATCGTAAGTCGTGGTACTTGGGAAGATAATTCTGGATATCATTGCAGGGGAACTCTGTTGTTCCTGAAGGGTTCTTTTGGTGACGGTGATCGAGTCTAGGGGTACGATAATATCGTGTGACTAATGCCACAGTTCGGGTGAGTTTCCCTGGTGGGTTCGGTGCTCTAGGAGCGTGTTGGAAGGGAAGATATTGTATGTGGGTGTAGACGGTCTTTTCTTTAAGAGCTATAGTGTATCGAGAGAGTGTTGAGCAGTTCCGTTTAGTATAGTGATAGTTTTGTTTCAAGACGTGGCGGTTTCTGTATTGAGTCATGGTTCAGAGGTGTCGACGTTGTTGGTATTCAGATAGGATATCCGTGGCGTTTGCAAGGTTGCGGGCAGGTTCCCAAGAATTGTCATTCGATCCATAGCCTTTCCATTTAACCAAGTAATGGTAGCCTGCGCCTCGTTTCCTGTGAGCTAGAATTGCCTCAACCTCGAATTCCTCTTGTCCATTTACGAGATCAGGGGGTGGTTTCACATAGTTCGGCCCATGCGCAGTCGTTTCCCTGTATGGGGTAAGGAGTGACGTATGAAACACAGGGTGAATGCGCCATTGTTTCGGGAGTTTCAATTTGTATATCACTGGTCCCATCACTTGTTCGATTTCGAAGGGTCCTTCTCGTTTTGGTGCTAGTTTTCTGGACTGATATGGTATGTGAAGATTTCGGTTTTCAAGCCATACTTTGGTGCCTTTTTCGAATCGTATTGCTTTGTCTTTGCGTCGTCTTGCCACTAGTTGTCTTGCCAGTTCATGTGCTGCTAGCGCTTCTTCTCTGGCTTTCCTTAGGAACTGGAGGCGCTCTTCTGCTGCTGGTGTGGTCATTCGTGAGGTAGCAGTGGGAAGCGCAACAGGGTCCATCCCATACATTAGTCTGAATGGAGAAGTCTTGATTGTGTCATGATGTCGGTTATTGTGAGCAAACTCGGCTATTGGGAGAAGCGGTTTCCATAGATGCGGTTCATTGGAGCAGAACATTCGAAGGTAGACTTCTAATTCCTGGTTGACCCGTTCTGTTTCTCCGTCAGTCTGAGGGTGATAGGCTGTGCTCATTCTATGGTCGATTCCTAACGCTTTTCGTATTTCCTGAAATACTTTTGCGGAGAACTGTGGTCCTTGATCTGAGATTAGAACGTCGGGTAGGCCAAACCGTTTGAAAATTTCGGAGACGTAAAGTTCCGCAGTGCCTAGTGCATCGATTGTCTTCTTGCAAGGTGTGAAAATTACCCCCTTTGTAAGACCATGGTCCACCGTGACCAGGATCGAGTCAAAGCCATCGGAAAGGGGTAAATCAGTGATGAAATCAAGGGTTACTTGTTGAAAAGGATGGGTGGCTTTCGATGGAATCGGGTGAAGGGCTGGTACATTCGGGTGTGTGTTAATCTTCATTTGTTGACAGAGGGCGCATCCTTCTATCCATTCCTTGACATGCTTGAACATTCCGGGCCACCAGTAGTCACGTTTAAGGAGTTCAAGGGTCTTTAGTCGTCCAGGGTGACCTGATGATCGTGCCTCATGCGTTTCCTTAATCAATTTGGTTCGTAACCCATCTTGGTCAGGGATGTAGGTCTTTCCGAGATAATGAACAATGCCATTGGTGTAAGACCAATCTTGTATGTTCGATTTGATCAGTGGGGCGCGGTGCGTGGTGATAACCTCGATTAGAATACGTCCAAAATCGTCTTTTGACATTGCTTTCTGAATTTCTGTGACTAGATCTTCTGCAATAAGACGAATAAAACGATCCTCTGGTAGGACTACAATGTCTTCTTGTAATTCGCTGTTTCCCATATGATCAGGGCGTCGGGACAAGGCGTCTGCTTCAAACATTTTTGTGCCAGGGACGTGCTCAATGCGTAGGTCAAATTCTGATAACAGGGATGACCATCTAGCTTGTCTGGGCGTTAAGCGTTGGGCGGTTCGGTAGTAGGATAGATTTTTGTGATCGCAATGAACTATAGTGGTGTGGGGTGATCCATGTAACAAATGTCGCCAGGTCATCAATCCTTTGATAATTGCCAAGAGTTCCCGGTCATAGATCTGGTAATTCTGCTCCGTTTGTGTTAATGCGTGGGAGATAAATCCACAAGGGTGTAGAGATCCTGTTTCATCTGCTTGTTTCAAGACTGCTCCTATTGCCTTATTTGATGCATCGGTTTGGAGGATAAAGGGTCGAGTAGGATCTGGCATTAATAATACCGGCATAGATGCAAATCGTTTCTTTAGAATTTCGAAAGCGTCGTTCCGTTCAGTGGTCCAGTTAAATTGTTCAGTTTTCTTAGTGAGGTCGGTAAGTGGTTTAGTGATGGCAGCAAAATTTCCAATGAAACGTCGGTAAAAGTTCCCAAATCCGAGGAAGGATCGGACTTGTTTGACGGTGGTAGGGACTGGCCAATCGGCTATCCCTGCTAGCTTTATCGGGTCCATCTGAATGCGTCCAGGGGTGATGATCATTCCTAGGAATTTGACTTCCTGCGTGGCGAACTTGCATTTTTCAAGTTTCAGGAATAGATCGTTATCTTGTAGCCGTTGTAAAATTCGTCTTGTCCGCTCCTCCAGTTGCTCTAATGTTTCTGCGCAGATTAACATGTCGTCCATGTAAATGATCAGCCATCCTTTGTTGATCATGTCCCTAAAGTATTCGTTCATCATAGTTTGAAAGGTTGACGGCGAGTTGCATAACCCAAAGAACATTACTGTTGGTTCATAGAGTCCTCGATTAGTGATAAAGGCTGCTTTCCATTCGTCTCCCTTCTTGATGCGAACATTGTTGTATCCCCATCGGAGGTCTAGTTTGGTGAAATATTTGGCGCCTCGTAACTTAGTCAGGAGATCGGAAACAAGGGGAAGGGGATATGCATTTTTGACAGTCCATTCATTCAAGTATCGGTAATCCTGACAGGGTCGAAGTGCTCCACTTTCCTTTTTTGCTACGAAGAAGAATGGTGACGCCTGTGGTGATGTGGATGGTTTAATGTATCCTTTCTTGAGTTGTTCATCAATCCATTCGTCTAACAGCCCTTGTTCCTTGACCGATAGAGGATAAAGCTTACTAGCTTTTGGAACAAAGCCTTCTTTCGTGTTAATTGCGTGATCCCATGGTCGACTGGATGGGAAGCGTTCTGATGCCTTTTTGTCAAAGATGGTGCGCCATTGCTCATATTTTGTAGGTAATGCGGTGGATGGTTCGTCTTTCTTTAGCCTATGCTCTAATTCCTGTGATGTGGACGTCTTAACTCTAATCCAGTAGTCATCTTCACCCCATTGCTGGGAATCGAGGGCTAGCTGCCAAATTGCTTTTGACGACGTGTCCAGATCTCCTATTTTCAGAGATTTCTCTCGCCAGTTGATGATCGGGTTATTTTCTTCTAACCATGGTATTCCTAGAATCATTTGTTGATCGCCTAGCTTAGTGATCCAGAACCAATTGATAAATTGTTGTCCTTCGATCATGTAGCATATCTTGGTTCGATGTGTAATCATTCCTTTCACATTTACTGTTCCATCTGCGTTTCTAACCTTGATTGGTTTCTTAAGTCGTTCTTTCCTGAGCTCCTTCACTGCTCCTTCATCTACAAAGTTTCCTTCTGCTCCACAATCAATTAGGGCAGATGTTCCAGCGGGTAAATCGGTCGATTTGATAGTTAATGAAATGCGCTTGTCATTGTTGGATAATACTATTACAGAATCAAGCGCTAACTGTTCAGATCTCGATAATAAGGAAGGGCCAACCGCTGAGTGACGCTTCCTAACTAAAAACCCTCGTTCTCGAATTCGTTTAAGAGGGCATTCTTTTCTTCAGTAGACATTGCTGAAAAGATGGCTCTAATTTTCTTTACTGGTTCGTCCTCTTCCTTCTGTTGTTCCTCAGTGACGGAACGGACTGCCTTATTCTGGTAAGAAGACCTGGATGAAGACGCATCATTGCGTTTCGGGCAGTTCCTGGAGATGTGTCCCTGTGCTCCACATTTGAAACACTTGCCAGTCTTTCGGTATTCCTCTTTTTGATCATCCGTTAATCGGCTAGGAATTGTGGTATTTATAGCTCTGATTGCTCCAGATCGGTTGTTATTGTTTCGATTGAAACGTGTTCCAGATCCGTCATTGGTTTTCCTGCTTCCTTGTCCTGTCATGTCCCAAGCGTTATGGTGATCTTCGGCCTTATCATAGGCTTCTTGCATCGTCTTGATCTTCCTTTGGTCCTGTAAGATCGTTCTAGCAAGTTCTAATGGTAGTCCTTTGACGAATGCCTGCAATTGAGCGGGTATCCCAGTGAGCCCAGAGGTTCCTATGTCCATGTGGAATTTTCTAATGTATTCTGGGACTGAAACGCCGTTTCCAACTCTTAATTTGGATAGATTGTTCAGGGCTCGGAGGGCGCTGTTGACTTCCCCCCAGTCATTGATGAAACGTGTTTCAAATGCTTCATAATTGCTCCATTTGAACGTGGCTGTGGTACTGTCCTTGTTGTCATTCAATTCGCTTCGAATGATAGTTTTCCAGTCGTCTAGTTCTGGTCCCATGCATGCAAGCGCATATCTGACTTTCTTTTCATCTTTTCCTTCATAGTTCTGTTCGTTGAGGGTAAAGTAGTCCTCAAGCTGTCCTAAAAATGACCTCGCTTCGATTCGTTTGCCTGTAAAGGGTCGTATAGGCTGCGGTTTGATATCTCCTTTAGAGCTAGCACTGGTTTCAGATGCCATTCTTGGTTCAGGAGTGATCGGTGGTTCGGGGTTAATTGGTGGTTCAGGGGTTGGTGTTCTGGTGATTGGTTTCGGTTCTGGAGTAGGGGTTCTACTCGGGGTTCTGGGTTTCGGAGATGGGGGTGGTCCTTGTTTCGAGTAATCTGTATCAAACGGGTTTTCCTCAAGCTTGGCTTGTTCAATTCGTAGTAATTCCTCCCACTCTGCTAAAAGGCTAGCTGTGATTCCGTGTCAGTTGCTGTCTCTAAAGAATCTTCTGTAGAGGGTCCTTCCTGGTTCGTTTTCTGGTTCCTTGACAAGGTAGAGCGATTCTCCTTGTATTTCACTACCCCAGTCTAGGTAGATTTGATCGGGTAAATCGAATTCAGATACTCCTGAGTAGAAGTCTCCTGAAAAGTATTCGTTTGGAACTGGTTCGTTTCGTTTCCGTCCTTCTGTAACAAAGTACCAGGTTCGTTGGTAAAGAAAAACTTCTCGTCGTTCAAGGTAGTATTTCCCCTTGTAGGTGACGGATCCGTTCGGGGGTCGTTCCTGAGAGCTGCGGGTCTCAATGGTGTCGGCTAGGGATGATACCCTGAGCTAGTCCTCAGTTCCAACTTATGTTACGGTTGATGTCCACAACGTCGTTCGGCGTCCAAGTCTTACAGTGACAAACAGAGTCTCGGTCTGTTCCCAGCCACTGATGAGGGTTCTAGGCACTAAGTCTGACGATGACGAAGGCTAGAGAGAGAGAGCGAGGAGAACGGTTGAGGCGACGAGCAAAAGAGCGTTCAAGTTATGGATATGATTCGACTAAGTTGGAACTAAAGAACTACGGTACATGGGGGGTTTATATACGTTCAGAGAACAATAGAAACTAAAGGGGAAAGAGCATAGCTATCTAGAAAAGGAAGGGTGAAGGTAGCTATGAAAGGAGATAACGTCCAAGCGTAACTATGGGTTTGTAACAAGTAAATGTAGTTCACTAACAAAGGGAAAAGAGAATTGTAACACAAGGCAAGATTGGGGTATTTTTTGTGGGTGGTTGTCTCACATACATGGTGTCCACCAGACCATTCCCCCCAAACCTGGAGATAGAACCTGTCTATGGTTTAACCCCATTGCAACACTTTGGGTAAGTACCAGTTATATATAGTAATATTCAGAAACCCTCTAGTATATCTTCCACAGGTGGTACAACTCAGATCTCTGTCCAGGAGGCCAGACCATAACCAGATTGCTATTACCACAGGTGCAGTCATCTTACTCATACTGTACTATATTTAGAGTAGGGCTTAGGGTAGTCCACAGACCACCTGTTGTAGTATATAAGGAGTGCAATTCAGCACCCAGAGTGTTACGGTTGATGTCCACAACACCGTTCAGCGTCCAAGTCTACAATGGCAAACAGAGTCTTGGTCTGTTCCCAACCACTGGACAAGGGTTCTAGGCACTAAGTCTGACAATGACGAAGGCTAGAGAGAGAGCAAGGAGAGCGGTTGAGACAACGAGCAAAAGAGCGTTCAAGTTATGGATAAGATTCGACTAAGTTGGAACTAAAGAACTACGGTACATGAGAGGGGTTTATATACGTTAAGAGAACAATAAGAATATAAGGGGAAAGAGCATAGCTATCTAAGAAAGGAAAGATGAAGGTAGCTACCAAAGGAGATAACGTCCAGGCGTAACTATGGGTTTGTAACAAGTAAATGTAGTCCGTTAACAAAGGGAAAAGAGAATTGTAACATTACCCCCTTTGTTTGCGAGAAGTCACTGACTTCTACCAGCCAGACGTCGTCCAGCCATGATCTGTTCTCAACTCTGCCCATTTGACGGCATTATCGAGTTCTTTTGTAGATGTTTCTACCTTCCATTTGAGCGCTTCAGCAGTGCGGTGCAGATTTTGAGCGTTCTGCAGGAAGGAATCGCGTTCCTCATAGGTCATTTCATGTGGGTTGATGGTGAGGGTGAGAGTGGTGAGGTTGTTGGTGGCAGAGGTGAGATTGGTGATTGAGCAGGTGGCAGCGGCGAGGGCGTCGGCGACGACGGTGAGCGTGGTGTTCCTTTTGACAAACTGGGCAAAGTGGGGGAGGTGATGGTCGTCAGGGTGTATCTGGGGGAGCAGGGCGGCTGGATGGATATGTAAGTTGTCGTCCTCAAAGTGGATGACGGTGGTGTTTTCAATAAAGACCTCGAGCGGGAGGTCAGGGACGGCGAGGAAGGGTGAAAAAGCAGCGGCGGTTTCATCGATGCGCCAATGGGCGCAGGAGAGAAGTGCCAGAGCGATGAAGTAGGCAGCGAGGGCGAAGAAGGTGAACATGGTGGTAAAATGTGACTAGTTGTGTTAGGTGGTGATGTCTGGAGGTTTTTTTTTTTTTTTTTTTTTTATATATTTGCCAGGTTACTGATTTCCGTGTCGGAGCCCCAATTCTCTGTGTTCAATGGTTCTTTGATTGCAGGGTCAGTGAGGAGGTCTCGTTCTTCCCTGATGAACCTGGTTAATGAATTCAAATGTTCAATCCCTGGTGTCATTGTCGGTGTAACTAGGAATTTTCTGATTCGCCTAATAATCATCGCTATTACCTGAGCCATTGCAGTAGACAAATAATCAAGTTCATCAAGGATATCTTCCATGAAAATGCGAGGCCTTTCCAGTATTCTGATTCCTCGGCTGATTAGCCAGATCTGTGCGCTACACTCCCGTGTCTGTTTGGTGATTTCATCCATTTGTTTATATTCTTCTGGGCAAAGCAATCTTCCATGAGTGCTCTTATAAACGTCACTGCTTTTGACGGCTAAAAGTTGGTAGGCAGGTGGATCTTTATTGTAGTGAGGTAGATCGTTGGTTGAAAATCGTAGGTCGTGGTACTTGGGAAGATAATTCTGGGCATCATTGCAGGGGAATTCCGTTATCCCTGAAGGGTTCTTTTGGTGACGGTGATCAAGTCGAGGGGTGCGATAGTATCGTGTGACTAATGCCATAGTTCGGGTGAGTTTTCCTGGTGGGGTCGATGCTCTCAGAGCGTGTTGGAGGGGAAGGTATTGTATATGGGTATAGACGGTCTTTTCTTTGAGAGCTATAGTGTATTGAGAGAGTGTTGAGCAGTTTTGTTTTGTATAGTGGTAATTTTGTTTCAAGACGTGGCGGTTTCTATATCGCGTCATGGTTCAGAGGTGTCGGCGTTGTTGATATTCCGATAGGATATCAGTGGCGTTTGCAAGGTTGCGAGCAGGTTCCCAAGAGTTATCATTCGATCCGTAGCCTTTCCATTTAACTAAGTAATGGTAGCCTGCGCCTCATTTCCTATGGGCTAGAATTGCCTCTACCTCGAATTCTTCTTGTCCATTTACGAGATCAGGGGGTGGTTTCACATAATTCGGGCCGTGCGCAGTCGTTTCCCTATATGGGGTAAGGAGTGACGCATGAAACACAGGGTGAATGCGCCATTGTTTCGGGAGTTTCAATTTGTACGTTACTGGTCCCATCACTTGTTCGATTTCGAAGGGTCCTTCTCGTTTTGGTGCTAGCTTTCTGGACTGATATGGTATGTGAAGATTTCGGTTTTCAAGCCATACTTTGGTACCCTTTTCAAATCGTATTGCTTTGTCCTTGCGTCGTCTTGCCACTAGTTGTCTTGCTAGCTCATGTGCTGCTAGCACTTCTTCTCTGGCTTTCCTTAGGAACTGAAGGCGCTCCTCTGCTGCTGGTGTGGTCATTCGCGTAGTAGCTGTGGGAAGCGCAACAGGGTCCGTTCCATACATTAGTCTGAATGGAGAAGTTTTGATCGTGTCGTGATGTCAGTTATTGTGGGCAAATTCAGCTATTGGGAGAAGCAGTTTCCATAGATGTGGTTCATTGGAACAGAACATTCGGAGATAGACTTCTAGTTCCTGGTTGACTCGTTCTGTTTCCCCGTCAGTTTGAGGATGATAGGCTGTACTCATTCTATGGTCAATTCCTAATGCTTTTCGTATTTCTTGAAATACTTTTGCGGAGAACTGTGGTCCTCGATCTGAGATCAACACATCGGGTAGGCCAAACCGTTTGAAAATTTCGGATACGTAAAGTTCTGCAGTGCCTAGTGCATCGATTGTCTTCTTGCAAGGTGTGAAAATTACCCCCTTTGTAAGGCCATGGTCCACCGTGACCAGGATTGAGTCAAAGCCATCGGAAAGGGGTAGATCAGTGATGAAATCAAGGGTTACTTGTTGAAAGGGGCGGGTTGCTTTTGACTGAATCAGGTGAAGGGCTGGTACATTTGGGTGTGTGTTAATCTTCATTTGTTGGCAAAGGGCGCATCCTTCTATCCATTCTCTGACATGTTTGAACATTCTGGGCCACCAGTAGTCGCGTTTAAGGAGTTCAAGGGTCTTTAATCGTTCGGGGTGGCCAGATGATCGTGCCTCATGTGTTTCTTTAATCAGTTTGGTCCGTAGTCCGTCCTGGTCAGGGATATAGGTTTTGCCAAGATAGTGAACAATGCCATTTGTATAAGACCAATCCTGTATATTTGATTTGATCGGTGGGGCGCGGTGTGTGGTAATAACCTTGATTAGAATTCGTCCAAAATCATCTTTTGACATTGCCTTCTGAATTTCCGTGACTAGATCTTCTGCAATAAGACGAATAAAACGATCCTCCGGTAAGACTATGACATCTTCCTGTGATTCGCTATTTCCCATATGGTCAGGACGTCGGGATAGGGCATCTGCTTCGAACATTTTCGTGCCAGGGACGTGCTCAATACATAAGTCAAATTCTGATAGTAGGGACGACCATCTAGCTTGTCTAGGTGTCAGGTGTTGGGCGGTTCGATAATAGGACAAATTCTTGTGATCGCAATGAACTATTGTGGTATGGGGTGATCCATGTAGTAGGTGTCGCCAGGTTGCTAATCCCTTGATGATTGCCAAAAGTTCTCTGTCATAGATCTGGTAATTTTGCTCCGTTTGTGTTAGGGCATGTGAAATAAATCCACAAGGGTGTAAGGATCCTGTCTCATCAGCTTGTTTCAAGACCGCTCCTATTGCTTTATTTGATGCATCGGTTTGAAGAATAAAGGGTCAGGTTGGATCTGGCATTAATAACACTGGCATAGACACAAATCGTTTCTTTAGAATCTCAAAGGCCTGGTTCTGTTCGGCTGTCCAGTCAAATGGTTCGGTTTTCTTAGTGAGGTCGGTAAGTGGTTTAGCGATGGCGGCAAAGTTTCCAATGAAATGTCAGTAAAAATTTCCAAATCCGAGGAAGGATCGGACCTGTTTGACTGTGGTAGGGACTGGCCAATCGGCGATCCCTGCTAACTTTATTGGGTCCATCTGAATGCGTCCAGGGGTGATGATCATTCCTAAGAATTCAACTTCCTGCGTGGCGAACTTGCATTTTTCTAATTTCAGGAATAGATTGTTATCTTGTAACCGTTGTAAAATCCGTTTTGTCCGCTCTTCCAGTTGTTCCAGTGATTCTGCGCAAATTAGCATGTCATCCATGTAGATGACTAACCATCCTTCATTGATCATATCCTTAAAGTATTTGTTCATCATAGTTTGAAAAGTTGACGGCAAGTTGCATAATCCAAAGAACATCACTGTGGGTTCATAGAGTCCTCGATTGGTGATAAAGGCCGCTTTCCATTCATCTCCCTTTTTGATGTGAACATTATTGTATCCCCATCGGAGGTCTAGTTTGGTGAAGTACTTGGCGCCTCGTAGTTTAGTCATGAGATTGGAAACTAAGGGAAGGGGATATGCATTCTTGACGGTCCATTCATTGAGATATCGATAATCCTGACAGGGTCAGAGTGCTCTGCTTTCTTTCTTTGCTACAAAGAAGAACGGTGATGCCTGCGGTGATGTAGATGGTTTAATGTATCCTTTCTTGAGCTGTTCATCAATCCATTCGTCTAACAGCCCCTGTTCTTTGACGGATAGAGGGTAGAGTTTACTAGCCTTCGGGACAAAGCCTTCTTTTGTGTTAATTGCATGATCCCACAGTCGACTGGATGGGAAGCGTTCTGACGCCTTTTTGTCAAAGATGGTGCGCCATTGCTCATATTCTGTCAGTAGAGTGGTAGATGGTTTGTCTTTCTTTAGCCTATGTTCTAATTCCTGTGATGCCGATGTTTTAACTCTGATCCAGTAGTCATCTTCACCCCATTGCTGGGAGTCAGGGGCTAGCTGCCAAATTGCTTTTGGTGATGTGTCCAGATCTTCAATTTTCAGAGTTTTTTCTCGCCAATTGATGATCGGGTTATTCTCTTCCAACCAAGGTATCCCTAGGATCATTCGTTGATCTCCTAGTTTAGTGATCCAGAACCAATTGATAAACTGTTGTCCTTCGATCATGTAGCATATCTTGGTTCGATGTGTGATCATTCCTTTCGCATTTACTGTTCCATCTGCGTTTCTGACTTTAATTGGTTTCTTAAGTCGTTCTTTCCTGAGCTCCTTTACTGCTCCTTCGTCTACGAAATTTCCTTCTGCTCCACAGTTGATTAGGGCAGATGTTCCAGCGGGTAAATCGGTCGATTTGATAGTTAGTGAAATGCGCTTGTCATTGTTGGATAATACTATTACAGAATCAAGCGCTAACTGTTCAGATCTCGATAATAAGGAAGGGCCAACCGCTGAGTGACGCTTCCTAACTAAAAACCCTCATTTTCGAATTCGTTTAAGAGGGCATTCTTCTCTTCAGTAGACATTGCTGAAAAGATGGCTCTAATTTTCTTTGCTGGTTCGTCCTCTTCCTTCTGTTGTTCCTCAGTGACGAAACAGACAGCCTTATTCTGGTAAGAAGACCTGGATGAAGACGCATCATTGCGTTTCAGGCAGTTCCTGGAGATGTGTCCCTGTGTTCCACATCTGAAACACTTGCCAGTCTTTCGGTATTCCTCTTTTTGATCATCTGTCAATCGGCTAGGGATCGTGGTATTTATAGCTCTGATTGCTCCAGATCGGTTGTTATTGTTTCGATTGAAACGTGTTCCAGATCCATCATTGGTTCTCCTGTTTCCTTGTCCTGTCATGTCCCAAGCGTTATGGTGATCCTCGGCCTTATCATAGGCTTCTTGCATCGTCTTGATCTTCCTTTGGTCCTGTAAGATCGTTCTAGCAAGTTCTAATGGTAGTCCTTTGACGAATGCCTGCAATTGAGCGGGTATCCCAGTGAGTCCAGAGGTTCCTATATCCATACGAAATTTTCTGATGTATTCTGGGACTGAAACGCCGTTTCCAACTCTTAATTTGGATAGATTGTTTAGGGCTCTAAGGGCGCTGTTGACTTCTCCCCAATCATTGATGAAACGTGTTTCAAATGCTTCATAGTTGCTCCATTTGAACATGGCTGTGGTACTGCCTCTGTTGTCATTCAATTCGCTTCGGATAATCGTTTTCCAATCGTCTAATTCTGGTCCCATGCACGCAAGCGCATATCTAACTTTCTTCTCATCTTTTCCTTCATAGTTCTGTTCATTGAGGGTAAAGTAATCTTCAAGCTGTCCTAAAAATGACCTTGCTTCGATTTGTTTGCCTGTAAAGGGTCGTATAGGCTGTGGTTTGATATCTCCTTTAGAGCTAGCACTGGTTTCAGACGCCATTCTTGGTTCAGGGGTAGGTGTTCTGGTGATCGGTTTCGGTTCAGGAGTAGGGTTTCTACTCGGGGTTCTAGGTTTCGGAGATGGGGGTGGTCCTTGTTTCGAGTAATCTGTATCAAACGGGTTTTCCTCAAGCTTGGCTTGTTCAATTCGTAGTAATTCCTCCCACTCCACTAAAAGGTTAGCTGCGATTCTGTATCGGTCGTTGTCTCCGAGGAATTCCTTATAGAGGGTCCTTCCTGGTTCGTTTTCTGGTTCCTTGACAAGGTAGAGTGGTTCTCCTTGTACTTCACTACCCCAGTCTAGGTAGGGTTGATCGGGTAAATCAAATTCAAAGGCTCCTGAGTAGAAGTCTCCTGAAAAGTATTGGTCTGGGACTGGTTCGTTTTGTTTCCGTCCTTCAGTAACAAAGTACCAAGTTCGTTGATAGAGAAAGACTTCTCGTCGTCTAAGGTAGGTTTTCCCCTTATAGGTGACGGATCCGTTCAGGGGTCGTTCCTGAGAGCTGCGGGTCTCAATGGTGTCGGCTAGGGATGATACCCTGAGCTAGTCCTGAGTTCCAACTTATGTTACGGTCAATGTCCACAACACTGTTCAGCGTCCAAGTCTACAGCGATAAACAGAGTCTCGGTCTGTTCCCAATCACTGGACGAGGGTTCTAGGCACTAAGTCTGACAATGACGAAGGCTAGAGAGAGAGCAAGGAGAGCGGTTGAGACAACGAGCAAAAGAGCGTTCAAGTTATGGATAAGATTCGACTAAGTTGGAACTAAAGAACTACGGTACATGAGAGGGGTTTATATATGTTAAGAGAACAATAAGAATATAAGGGGAAAGAGCATAGCTATCTAAGAAAGGAAAGATGAAGGTAGCTACCAAAGGAGATAACGTCCAGGCGTAACTATGGGTTTGTAACAAGTAAATGTAGTCCGTTAACAAAGGGAAAAGAGAATTGTAACACAGAGTCCTCAGTCAAGTTCTCTTGGGTTTCTTCCCCTCCTCCTCTCATCTCTGTCAGTTCCTGTTGGGGCTCTTAGGTGTCATGCCAAGGGGTTCCTGATATTGAGTTGGATCAGGCATTAGTAGCACTGGCATAGATGCAAATTGTTGTTTCAGAATTAGCAGCAAAATTTCCAATAAAGCATTGATAGAAGTTTCCAAATCCAAGGAATGATTGGACTTGCTTAGCTGTGGCAGGAACTGGCCAGTCTGCAATGCCTGCTAGTTTAATTGGGTCCATCTGGATACATCCAGGGGTGATGATCATTCCAAGGAATTTGACTTCCTGTGTGGCAAATTTGCACTTTTCTAGTTTCAGGAATAGATTGTTATCTTGTAACTGCTGTAAAATCTGTTTTGTCCATTCTTCCAATTGCTCCAGTGTTTCTGTGCAGATTAACATATCATCCATGTAAATGATTAACCACCCTTCATTGATCATATCTCTAAAGTATTCATTCATCATGGTCTGGAAGGTTGAAGGTGAATTGCATAATCCAAAGAACATGACTGTTGATTCATAGAGCCCCTGGTTAGTGATGAAAGCCACCTTCCATTTGTTGCCCTTTTTGATCCAAATGTTGTTGTATCCCCCATTGGAGGTCTAGCTTGGTGAAGTATTTGGCACCTCACAATTTAGTCTTGAGATTGGAGACAAGGGGAAGATGGCATGCATTTTTGATGGTCCATTCATTCAGATAACAATAGTCTTGGCAAGATTGGAGTGTTCCACTTTCCTTTTTCACTACAAAAAAGAATGGTGATGTATTATTGAATCTGATGAAGTATATAATCTAACTTACCCTTTCTGGTGTCTTGAACTGTCTTTTTCATGTTAGTTCAGGATAAAAGACACATTTCAAAATTTCATAGCCAGTACTGCATTAGTAGGTTGACACTTTTGATGAAATGTAATCTATTTCTGTTTGTTCCATGGCTTTTTCTTGGTAGCTTGAACTTGAATAAAGCCCTATGATTGGTAAGGACCACAAGTGACAGCTAAAATGATTCCACTCACAGAGAATTGGTGAAGACAGTTGTCTTGAACAAATGAAGGAATTAGAGAGATGCAAGAAATTCAGAATCTGTGTGAGAAACAGCTACTGTAGAGATGGACATGTCATGTTTGTGGCCACTCTGGAATTTAGACAGCAAGGTGGTGGCAGTGTTTCTACACATTCCCACACCTAAATTTCCTGAATTTTCACTGTCAACTGGCTAGTAATAATCAATCAAATTATTAAAACTTTATCCAAACAGCATAGCTTCATATCAACACTCCCACAATTGGTTTCATTTTCCCACCCTTTCTCTTCACATTCACACACCCTTTTTTCATTTTTTGATTGTCAACTACATAACCTGATGCTGATGTCTCAACTTATGAAAACTTTACTCACACAGAATACCTTTGTATGAACATTCCCACACTTTGGTTCTGTTCCTCACTCTTATTTTTACACAGTGAGGTTCACTTATTTTCTATTCTTTCATCAGACTCATTTTCACACACACTTATGGACAGTTGTGGAACTGCATTTATGTCTATCAGTGAACTTTAACTTCTGATGTGCATTTTAGCACTCTACTAATTTTTCTCATGATCAGAATGACTTTCTATACACTTTCTCAGACATTGCGTTTAAAAATACCTCATTGATGACCCATGGGAAAATAGTGATAATGAGACATGTGTGGAAAATACTGTGACAGACAATAGAAGAATGTGCAAAATTACCTTGTTGGTAAACCATGGAAAATAAAGATGGTAAGACATGTGTGGAAATCCTCTGTGACAAATGATGTGATGTACAGGAAGCTTCTTGTGACAATAGGGAAATGTGCAAAAATACTAGGAAAAAGGGGACTGAGTAAAAAAAGAAAATAGTGAATAGAATATATGTTCAAATGAATGCTAGAATTCTCAGTGTCTAAACTGTGAGAGAAAGTGATAATAATGTCATGTATGTGAGCAGCACCATGTGATCATGAGAATATGTGTGAAAACCCCAGGATAAGTGAACTTGGGGAAGAATGTAATGAGAAAGATGTATCATGTCATTTATCTTGAAAGAATGATGTGATTTTGGTTTTCTTAGACCATGGGAATAAATGATGAATCATGTTATATACAGCCATCCATTTTACCTGGGAAAATGAGTATAGTGTGGGAATGTTCACAGAAAGCATTCAATGTGGTAAATTTGGGGATAAAAATGTGTAAAGGAAGGGTGGAAAAATGAAGCCAAGTGTGGGAATGTTGGTTGGAAGGTATTTTGTTTAGGTACAATTGATACATCAGTTTGACAGTCAAAGAATGTGGGAAATTTAGGTGTGGGAATGTGTAGAGTAGGTTAATATTGCAGGTGGGAACATGTGATAGACGCTGATAGAAAGGTATTGGTAAAGTTGTCATAACTTGATACATCAATACAGGGCCAGTTGACTGTCAAGTAAGCATATTGTTGTGTAGGATCCCTAACTGCTCCCCCACCAATATTGTTAACATACTGCCAGGGACAGTATTCAACATTCCCAGAACCAGCAATGGCAGATCATCATGTGGCCAAGCCCCTGGTTCTTCATTCATGGCTGTACTCAGAGTATGCCATAATATCTCCCTTGTGTTTTTGGGATTGAGTAAGCAATGTTGGTAGATATTGGACATGGAGTAAAGCTTTCTTGTTGCTTGTTGCATATATGTGTATGTCTTGATCATTGTGAGATGATGATAGCAAGCATGTTTTAAAAAAGTACAAACAAAAGATTTTTTAATTGTGAATGGTTGCCTTCTGTGGATGACAACCTCATTTTCTTGAATTCCTTGCAGATTGATAATTCTATTTGCAATATCAAACAACCTATATATGTTGTACTTGAATGAAGATAGCAAGCATGTTTCAAAAAAGTACAAACAAAAGATTTTTTAATTGTGAATGGTTGCCTCCTGTGGATGGCAACCTCATTTTCTTGAATTTATGACAGCTGGTACCAACTTGAGGAGCCTGCAACATGCTTTGGAACAATGGAAAACTGATGTTGTATTCCTCCATATTGCTTCCACCTCCATTAACAATGACAGGTTCTGAAATGCTTGTTCATTTCATCTTCACTTGTTTTCACATGTTGTAAGAGATAATCTGAGATTACATATCACCATCAAAGCACCTGCATGTAAATGCAAGGGAGACAAGAACCCCTATTTTCTATTTTATCTCAGGGACAGGGTAAAGAATGATGTGTAGGCCTGTGTGATGCATGTCACAGCTTGTTTTGAAGTTTTGAAAAAATGTAGTCATATGTAAAATTCATTTACATATTCTTTGTGGTGCATGTGTAACTTCCCTGGCTTGATGGAGACTTTGAGATTTAGTTGGGCCCCAACAAAATATGGACCTTCCCAGTCACCTAAAGGGAAGACCCATATATGCACCTCTCTTTGATTTTATGAATTCTTGAGGAAAACATGTGGCTAATAAGCTCATGCATTCTGCTGCATGTTTGGCTATGATGTGCATTGGTTTTCTGCCCTGGCCTCCAATTGGTTCAAAGTGTTAGGACTAATCCTCACACAATCACAAGCTCCATAGAGAAGAATATATAACACTAGACACAATACTCTGTGACCTATGAGAAGGAAACAATGTAGAGTCTTAAGGACTCCTACCTACAGAATGCACACCTTATATACCAGAGCCATTGGTCTGTGTGCACAGTCTGCACAGCAACAAGACCTAGACCCAACTCCCAGACCTGTCTGGATCCATCCAGACTCTCAGTCCCTTCCCACAAATGCTGTTTCACCCAATATCCCCTATTGGCATTGATCATATAGCCACCCTGGGTTATGTAATCCTCCTGCCATATATGGATAGGGTTCCCTTGTTGTATGCTCACACCTTTGTTATGTGTCCGTAGGCTTCTGAATAAAATAGAGAAAAATAGAGAAAAATGTCCGTATTGTAACCTGACCTCCTCCTTAAGACTTCACGTCCCAGGAAGTCATGCTTTGGTCATGAATCACTTCAGTGCAAGGTGCTATATCATGCAATTGGTCTGCCTAGGGGAATCAAGCATGGGTTTAACCAGCCCACCATGCTCAAGGTCTCTTGAGAACACCCCTTCTGTGTCGGGTTCAGCATAGATAAGCTTGTGGTCACCTTTCCACTGTTGCCAATTCTGTTTTAGTTTCTCAAGGTAGTCATGCTTGAATTTGCCATCTTCCCAACCAAACAACCACTTGGGAGCCTTAGTATCCATGTAGTTGTGCCAGGTTTTGAACCATAAGTCCGCCTGTACCAATCATCAAGGTGCACTTGAATTCTGCCTATGGAATTTTTGAACCTCCTTCTTAATGTTTGCAAGATTCTCTGCTGGTTCTCATGTTGACTCTTCCACAGGGTAATTTTTCCATTTAACCAGATATTCTGATTGACCACCATTGTGTTTGCTGACTCTGCTGTCCATGGCTTCTTCAACTTCGTACTCATTGTCCTCCAACTTCTCAACCATTTGCACCTCTTTGCATTTGGCAGCTTTCTCAATTTGATTGGGGAATTCTGGAGCATGAGAAGTACTTTGTTGAAGACATTGTAGATTTTCCAGGCAGCAGGAATCTTCAACTGGTATACTGACTCGCTGACCTTTTCAACCACTTCCAAGGGACCCACAAATTTGCTGTCAAGCTTCTTAATTGCACAAAGCATTGGTAAATTTTCTGTGCTGAGGTAGACCTTGTCTCCTGGTTGGTAATTCCATGATGGTACCTTGTGCACATCCCACCACTTCTTCATTGATTCAGCAGTTTTTTCAAGTGCAGCCTTAGCCTTGGCATGAATGTCCTCTATTTCTTTGACAAGTTCTTCCATCACAATGGTTTTTGGCTGGTATAATGGGCTCATTCCCTTGTTTGGATGATGCCCATAGTTCATAAAAAACAGTGAAAACCCCATAGATGAGTGTTCTTGGTTATTATGGCAGAACTGAGCCACTGCAAGCTAATCACTCCAGTTGTCTTGTCAGTGATTGACAAACATTGTCAGGAATTCCTTGACTTCCTGATTAATTTGTTCCGTCTGTCCATCAGTTTGCGGATAGTAGGCCATTGATTAATTTGTTCTGTCTGTCCATCAGTTTGCGGATAGTAGGCCGTTGATCTATTTGCCTGGATACCGAGAATTCCATACAAGTCATCCATGAACTTAGAGACAAACTGCAGTCCTCAGTTGCTAATAACCTTCTTTGGTAGACTGTGTTCCCTGAAGATGTTGTCTCAGAATAAGACAGCCACTCCTTGCAAAGTAATTGACAATGTGGTTGGTAGGAAATATGCCTTTTTTGTAAACCAGTCTATCACAACCATGATCATATTGTTTCCCTTTGAGTTGGGTAGAGGTCTGATTAGGTCAACTGAGATGACTTCCCATGGTGCATCAGGAATTTCATTTGGAACCAATGGTGCTGCCCTTGGCTGCCAGTTTGGTTTTGCTTTTTGACAAGTCTCACATCCTTGGATAAAATGCTCAAGGTCCTTCCACATTTGTGGCCACCAGAAATTATGGGTGAGACTTTCCACAGTCTTGGCTACCCCTGAATGCCCCCAGGAGTGATGAATCTGGATCAAGTCGCCCCTGATTCAAGTGTCTGCCAGTATGTAAATCTGACCCTTCCATTCAACTAACCCTTTGTCAATCTTAAAGTCAGGGTTCTGTTGATTGATACCTTGTTGAACCTGAGTCTCCCATTGTCTAGCCGAGACCTTCTGGATCTCCTTAATAATGTCCTTGATCACCTGATTGTCATCATAGATCCTTACAAACAAATGATCTTTCAGGAGTATTACTCCTTCATTATCATTCTGTCCCTTCTCATGTCCTGCCTGCCTGGACAGCAAATCTGCTTTGGAATTTGATTTCCCAGATCAATGCTTTATAACAAAATTGAATTCCTGAAGATCCGTGACCCAGCGTGCCTGTCTGCAGTTCAGATTCTGCAGTTTCCTGAAGTACATAAGGTTTTGGTAATCCATTAAAACCTCAACCTGTTCTTTAGCACCCTTGAGGTAGTGAGACCATTCATGAAATGCATGCATGATGGGAAGCATTTCTTTGTCATAGATCTCATAGTTCTGTTCTGCCTTGTTTAACAACTTAGAAATAAATGCCACAGGCCTCCAAGTACCATCCTTGCTCTGCTGAGACAAAATTCCACTGATTGCAAAATTGGATGTGTCAACTTCAACACAAAATTGACCATCATCATTGGGAATTTTGAGGACTACCTCCCTCACCACAAGGTCTTGAAGTCCCTGAAAGGCCAAAGTCTGCTGGTCGGTCCAAGTCCACTCAACCTTGCCTGTAAGCTGGGTTCATGGTTTTGCAGTCTTTGCAAAACCAGGCACAAAACACCAATAGAAGTTAATGAAACCCAAGAATTGCTGAAGCTCCCATTTACATGTAGGTTCCAGCCAATTAACCATGGCTTGAACTTTGCCCTTTTCCATTTGAATGGAATCTTGACTAATGACTGGTCCCAAGAAATCAATCTGAGGCTGATCAAACCAACACTTTTCTGGTTTCAATGACAACTTGTGGTTCTCTGATTTTGCTAAGATGTGGTTAACATGCATCGTGTGTGCATCCTGAGATTGTGAGAAAACCAGAATGTCATCCATATAGATAACAACCCATCCTTCTGCAATTTCCTGCCTGAAGATGTCATTCATCATAGTTTGAAATGTCACTGGAGAGTTGCAAAGACCAAAAAACATCACTAGGGGTTTGAATAAGCCCCTATGGGTTTTGAAAGCTGCCTTCCACTCATCACCTTCTTTAATCCGGATATTGTTGTATCCCCAACAAATATCCATTTTGGAGAAAACCTTGGCTTTTGATAGCCAATCAATCAATTCTCCAATCAAGGGTAGTGGGTATCAGTTCTTCCTCATGATGTCATTCAACTTCTGGTAGTCCTGCACTGGTTGTAATTTCCCATCCTTTTTCTTAACAAAGAAGAATGTAGATGCTTGTTCCAAGGTGCTGGGCCTTATTCTGCCAGACTTTAAATTTTCCTTGAGGAACTCATCTAACTATAGACTTTACAGTCAGTAGGTTGTCCTCCTGGAATGAATTCAATAGCATGATCCCAAGGCCGTCATGGTGGCAATTTGTCAAAGGTTTCCTTTTCAAATACCTTTTGGTATTTAAGGAAATGCTGGGGAACCATTTCTTCTAATGACCGCTTCTTGCTAGCCAGTGCCTCCTTAGCCACAATATCCATTGAGAGTGGTCATAACTTTAACTCTCTGGGTCCTATATGCACCACAAGTAGGTGTTCCCCTTCTTCTAAGGATTCAGCTTCCTCCACCTCCTCCTCAGGTTCAGTCACACTGGATTGACTCCAACATGTCCCAGGACACCTACTAAACATTACTTCCTGTTTTTTCCAGTTCTGTTAGGACTAATCCTTATACACAATCACAAGCTTCAGAGAAGAGATATAGATTGAGACAAAGCTAAGACACAATAGTCTGTGACCTACAAGGAGGAAACAATCTAGAGTCTTAAGGACTCCTACCTACAGAACGCACATTGTATATACCTGAGTCGCTGGTCTGTGCGCACAGTCTGCGCAGCCGCTAAGGCTGTGCACGTGCAGCAACAAGACCCAGACCCATCTCCCAGACCTGTCTGGGCTTACCCAGACTCCCAGTCCCTTCCCGCGAACACCGTTTCACCCAATATCCCCTAATAGCCTTGATCGTATAGCCACCCTGGGTTATGTAATCCTCCTGCCATATCCGGATAGGGGTCCTTCACCATATACTCACATTCTGTTATATGTCCATAGGCCTCTCAATAAAATAGAGAAAAATAAGAAAAGTCCATATCATAACATGACCTCCTCCTCAAGACTTCATGTCCTGGGAAGTCATATGTTGGTCTGCCTGGGGGAATCAAGTGTGGGTTTAACCGGCCCACCACACTGAAGGTCTCTTGAGAATGCCCCTTTTGTGTTGGGTTCAGCATAGATGAGTTTGCAGTCGCCTTTCCACTGTTGCCAATTCTGTTTTAACTTGTTGAGGTAGTCACACTCGAATTTGCCATCTTCCCAGCTGAACAACCATTTGGGAGCCTTTGTATCTGTGTAGTTATGCCAGTTTTTAAACCGTAGGTCCGTGGATGCCAGTCGCTGGGGTGCACTTGGGTTTTGTCTATGGAATTTCTGAACCTCTTTTTCAGTGTTAGCAAGGTTTTCTGCTGGTTCCCATGTTGATTCTTCCACAGGATAGTTTTTCCATTTGACCAAATACTCCAGTCTGCCACTGTTTCGCCTGCTGACTCTGCTGTCTATGACCTCTTCAACTTTGTACTCATCATCCTCTGATTCCTCCACTCAAGGATCTCCATTGTCACCCTCAATGGGAACATGTCAAGTTCCACCAATCTCTGTGGTGGGTACATGCTAAAGGTCAGACTTCACCCAACACCCTGGGTGTTATTATGGTTGAGTTTGAAGACACATGCAGTGGAGCAAATGCTGACTGGCTGGTTGGCATTCCAGTCACCATTAATGGCAAGGCTGTCAAGGCCAAAACCTGGATCATTAAGTATGCTGCCCCTCAATGCCACATGTGCTAGCATTGGGGCCACACAGAAGCTGTCTGTCAAGCAACTATCCCAATGTGCAAGAAGTGTGCTGTCCTCACAAAACCACTAACCACCATGACAATTGCAAGACTTGTACCAAGTCAACGTCTTGCTCAACATCTCAATGCATCAATTGCCTTGGCATCAAGAATTTGACCTTGCATTCTGTGGATTGAATGCCCCTTTTTCAAGATCCATCACTCTGGTAGTGATGTCAAAGTTTTATACCTTGACTCTCATGTGGGGTGGAAGGCAGCCCTAGACAGAATCTGGTCTGTGGCTGGATGAATGAGTATAGGTGTATCCCTTTGGGACATATAGGTTTTTATGGGTATCCTTTAGATATGACAGGGTGACAGTAGCATAAGCTATCAATGCATGTAGAACTACAGCTACTTAAAGCACCCTGTAGGGGGCGCTATACAAATACATTTTCTATGTGTAAAAAAAAAAAAAAAGGAGACATGGCCTGTGCAAGGTATATTCATATGCAACACTTTGTGATGGAAAATGGTGGTCTAGTGTTAAAGAATACATAGGAAATGTATTTACTTAATACTCATCCATTTCACTTCTTATCTTATCTTATCTTGCATAATCTATATCTTATCAGAGTATTATATAATCATTGATTGGAGATGAGATAACAATTAACAGATTAGATACAAGCAAGATAATGAATTTATAGTGAATAATTAGTGTGTTTTAATTTAACTGTTATTATATTTATGGTCTAGAACATCTATTGATAGAGATGACATCATAAGGCACAATATGATATCAGGTACATAATGAAGTCATAATGACATCATTGAGATAACTATCAGTAGATTATGAAGTCATAAAGAACTTTATTATATCATATAGAACATATTAGAAGGAATATAATAAGATAAGGTACAGAATGACCTCATCTGCAGCCATGTGCAGCCATGTGCAGCAATGCTCAGTCATCTGTTGTGCAAGGTACAGCAATCACACTGCATTTGTATAGCTCTTACACAGCAATAGCTGTGTGTACATAGCCTTGTAGTTACTCCATTCATAGTATAATGTGTATGTCTAGGGTTCCAAAATGCATAAAAGGAGGGCATCCTGGATGACTGTCCCTCAGTTGCAAGAACTACAAGTCTAGTAAGGCAACAACAGAGCTAAGAATGTAAGTAGCTAATCCTTACTTAGCCTCTGTCCTGTGCTGCTCTCCCCTGATTTAACAGGTTATGGGCCCCGAGCGACAGCCTTAAAATGATGACTTTTGTCATCATTGATGTTGACTATGCCATGGATGAAAGAATAGGATAGTGTACAATGTAACCTTTAGAATAGTTTTTGTGTTTGATCTGCTCAAACCCCTCAAGAGTATCAGATAAAACAATATGGCTTATGGCCCTCTATTGGTCTGATGGGGTCCCATAGCAGATTGTGTGTATGTGTAGGTGTTCTTTTTACTAATCTTTGCACATTTATCTAGCAGCTGACCCATGATCATGGGAAAAATGATCTGCTTAATGGTAGCAGGGATACCATTTCAGTCACCCTTGTGGCTGACAGTGTGGGAACACTGACTAACTATCTGGAGTGGCATTTCTGAGTCATCCTGTGTTGTGGAACACAGAAATCAAAATTCTCACACCCCAAATAGTCATGGTTTTAACAGACCACACAATAAAACTGTCACAGATTTGGTTCCACCTCATGGTGGATATCAGGATCCAACCCCCTGTAAAGGCTTTGTGCACCCCCCATTGGCCAATAGTTAATGCCCTTATACCACTATGGGAGTTTTTTGTTTCCCTTTCTATTTTTTGGCTGCTAGATAATTTTCTCAAGGGTTGTGCTGAGGTGGACTTCTGTCATACACACAGACTAACATGGGGTGCCTAAAAAACACTCATCACTAGATTAGGATCTCTGAGGAGATCACCTTAGAACACTGATTACATACACACATACCTAGTATAGTTGGTGGATTTTCATATGCAGGGATTTGAAGGAGCCCCTGGTACATCTTTGGCATAGCAACATTCAATGGCCTCAACAGGTCATTTGTGTTGCTCAAAGTTCATAACATGTTCAAATCTGGAGGATTGCACAGCCTAAGATATTAGCACCAGTTTCCTCAAGAACCAAGTTTCTTTTACTTCCTACTTCCTTGGTGCTAAGTACAAGGCCAAGTACATTAATGCTGGAGTAGTTAGAAGAGTATTATACCTGAATCCTTGGTTGGATGGAAATGATGTTAAAGAATTAATGGAAAAATATGAATCTGATGATATGGTCTTCTCCAACCCATACAATTGACTTGGCAGATTGGTCTGGCTGGCTCATTGCAGGGCTGGGTGAAATCACATTAAAAAGAATTCCGACATTTGTGATTTGTACCCTCCTATCAGCTGCATGACCTACCCTGTTGAAAAGATCAATCTGGCACCTGAATAATCTCATGAAATTCATTGAAAACTGTTTCAATATTGAAGAATTTCACATGGCTGATGATTCTCATCCAAGGATGATTGGCATCCACTACATACATTCCTTCAATCCATATGTAGAGAGCTGCCAATGCACCCCTATCATCAAAGGGTTGGTTTATGTATCAGATGAGCATGAAGGCATTGAACATAGGGAGCTTTTGAAGAAAGAAGAAGAAGAAGTAGCATATCTGGACACATTTGTTCCAGATGAAGATATCAAAACAGATGATGATGATATTGAGATCTCTGACATATCTGTACATGGTAGTCAACCACCTGAAAAAGATGATGACTTACCATCTTTAAAGACAATTACAGATTCAGAGAATGGTGCAGATGCAGATGTAGAATGAGAAGATGAAGATGTACATGCAGAAGAGGAAGATCAATCCCTCCTCAAATATGATGGTCCCTCAGTTTATCAATTAGGACCAAATGGCAAGCAAGGACCTCATCTTGAGTCCCTTAAGGGGCTAAAGAGTTCTGAACTTAGCAATGAACTTGCTAAAAGGAGACTCAAGGCTGAGAATGCTGTATTCATATTAGATGGTGACATTTACCATGAAAGGAAGGATTATGAGAAGGCACTCAATGAGAAGTCAGCCAAGTGGCTGAAAGAAATTATGGATATGTGCAAGTTGGTGGAGCTAGCCACCAACAAAAATAAAGTGATGTACCATAATCAGCTGTTTAACCCTATAGCTGACCAATTGGTCATAGCAAACATCCATTGGGGTTCAATGAACCCAGACATTTGCGACAAGGAGAGAACTTTGTCACAATCCAATTTTGTTTTTGTGGCTGGGGAAAAGTTTATCCCCAGTAAAAGGAGAAAGGCCAGAAAGAGCACTCTGGTCATCCCCAGAGTTAACGCACCAACAGGATTAGTTGGTGGCAGGACATTACAAGGTCTGAATAAACCTTGTAATAATGCATGTACAATAGCAGGCCCCTCAGGGGCAAATATGAATTTTTTCTTGATGTCTGATTATCTCCATTTGGATCCTGGAATGTTAGATGAATTCATTAAATCCAACACTCTACCTAACAAACAACCTACCAACATTTGTTTCTCAGTCAATGGATATGAATTTATCTATGTACCAAAAGAAGTTTATAAGAAGTACTATCCAGATTCAGATTCAATATTTTTGGATTTAGACAAGGAAAAGAAGGATGATAACCTATTCATTCCTCAACCAACAAAATCTAATGAAGATAAGAATGAATTAACTGGTCCTAGCAATACTCCAGTTGACTCATCAGCCTCCTGAAGCAGAATCCTCTTTATCCAAGAATCAGGATAAATTGTTCAATATTGCACCACCATTGAGTTGGAATCAACCAGAGCCTCAACTTACTTTTGAACAAGAGGAGTTTGGAAGTACATAAGAGTGAGAGTATATTCAGAAGATTCAAGGCAAAGATATTATTATCACATTTTTTATCAACAATCATGCAACTTCTGTCACAGATAAAGGAAAAGATTTTTGCAATAAATGAAAAGTGTTGAAAAAGTGTGGGAACCTGTGGGTATAAATGTAAGCACAGAAAGGGAAAAAGCATGGTGGAATTGTGTAAAGGTGTCTGGCAACATGAAGGGAATAGTTGAAAATTCAAGAGGTGATGGGAACATGATAAGACAGCCAGCAGGTATGTGAGAGCAGTGGAAAAGTTGATACAGTGGGAAATTCATGGGAAAGTTGATAAATATGGGAACATGTTGGAAAAGCTGAAAAATGTGTGGAAACAATGGAAATGGTGAGAGAAATGACAGATGCAGGGAAACATTGGGAAAAGTTGATATGTGGTGGAAACATGGTGGGAAGCCTAGCAGTCACATGGGAAAAGTTGATATGTGGTGAGAACACAGTGGGAAGCCTAGCAGTTGTATGGGAAAAGTTGATATGTGGTGAGAACATGGTGAGAAATGTATCAGATATGTGTGAAAAGTTGACAGATTATGGGAATATGTTGGAAACCTGAGAAATGTAGGAAAAGTAGGATATTGTGTGGGAACAATGGGAAGATGATAGATAGTGGGAACATGGTGGGTAAGTTGACAAATGTGTAGAAACAGTGGGAAAATGTGTGGGAACAGTAGAAAAGTGGATGTGTTGTGGGAACATGGTTTGAAAGCTGACAGATACATGGGAACAGTGAGAAAGTTGATATGTAGTGAGAACATGATGGGAAAGCTATCAGATGTGCTGGAATGGTGTGAAAGTTGATAGGTGGTGGGAAAGTGGTAAGATGGCTCACAGGTGTGAGAACAATGGAAAAGTGTGGGGGAACATCTTAGTTGTGAACAGGTGTGTGAGAAAGTGTTGTGGGAAATGTGAAGGAATGTGGGAAATTTGATTAAAGTAGTGAGAAAGTCATACTAATACTCTTGAAAGTCATAGTAAAGTCCTGGTACCTGAACTAGTCAGGTTAGGTCAGGTCAGGTCAGGACTCAACCTGGACTCAACCTGGACTGTCCTGGACTGTCCTGTATAGGTCAGGTGGGAGTGGGGGAGTGTAACATACTGGCAAAGGGTGGAACTACAGATAGCTGGTGTAATACTTAACCACAAAGATGATAAAAAAGGACATCATAATCAGTTTTGCTTTTTGGTGGGAAAAGGAAACCAAAACCAAGTTCACCTTCCCTGACACCTCTAACACATGTTATTAATCCTACTGTGAGGCTGCTGGTGGGACCTGAAATATCTGGATTTTTCTGTCAATAAAAGCAGCAAAGCAGTTCAATCACATGGAAAAGACACTGCCAAACAACATTGATAGAACTTGCAGAACTTGCAGTCCTGGCCATTTATGCTCAATCTGTTACTCACCCATACATGAATGGCCCAACTAAATATCCTTTCCTCCACCTCCAATATCAACCAACATTGCTTGCTCAATCCCAAAAACACAAGGGAGATATTATGGCATAATCTGAGCACAGCAATGCATCTAATGGACATGTTGACCACAATATCATATGCAGTAACTTTCTGCTTTGAAGGTCACCTGGATATCCCTGATAACATCAAAAACTTTTACACCAGTGTTGCTTTGTGAGTGTCATATTGTAACTGATAACTGATAATTAATAATATACTAGACAAGCTGGCCAGATTGTACTACCAAGTTGGACTTATACAGCACATCAGCTGCAATTTCTACTTCAGCTTGCCCCTCCAATATGCCTGTTAATATCTCGAAAAATGTTGAATTTTGGCTCAAATGTGTCTGCATATCTGGTGAATGGCACTGGTGAAGATTAAGTACATTATCCACAGATGGGAACAAACTAGAGTCCTTCCAATGCAATGACTACTTATCCTGTTCATCTGTGTCCTGACCCTCTGATGAACTTGGTGAAAAATGTAGCAGTTTCATAGCTAGTCAGACTATGACTTTCTAGAGTATTAATATGACTTTCTCACCACTGTAATCAAATTTCCCACATTCCTCCACACTTCCCACAATATTTTCACACACACCTGTTCACAACTAAGATGTTGCCACACACTTTCCCATTGTTCTCACACCTGTGAACCATCCTACCACTTTCCCACCACCTATCAACTTTGCCACTGTTCCTGCATATCTGATAGCCTTCCCACCACTTTCCCACCACCTATCAACTTTCCCACTGTTCCCATGTATCTGTCAGCTTTCCAACCATGTTCCCACACACTTCTCTACTGTTCCCACACAAGTTCCCACTGTTTCTACACATTTATCAACTTGCCACATCTTGTTTTGCATCCAGTGAACTTTGAAGTTTTGAAAACATTTTGTGTCATGTAAGATTCATTGTCATATTTTTTGTATAGCATATTATCAAATGTTTTCTGTAAAATGAATGGCAAAATTTAAAACTTGTATTATCATTCCACATGAAATTTCATTTGGATTTTGCACATGGCAAAACATAATGCAAAACAATATGTTTGCATCCCAAAAAGATTTATAAATTCTTTTTTACATTATCCAAAATCCTGATAAAATGTTATATTTTGCTCTGCTACAAATCTGCAGCTAAATTTAAACATCACATATTGCATTTTGCACTGATTTTGCCATGTGCAAAATGTGGCTCACCCAGCTGTGACTACATTTAGTACTTTTTAGACCCTCCCTTTCCCTTGATTACAGCCTCAACTCTTCTAGGCATGCTTTCAATCAACTTCTGACACTCAGAAGCATGTATTGCTTCCCACTCCTTTTCAATCCTTTCCCACAGCTCAAGCATTCCCTTTGGTTGTGTCTCATACTGTCCCAGCCTCTTCTTCAGGTGCTCCCAAAGGTGTTCAATAGGATTGAGGTCAGGAGATTGTGCAGGCCAATCCAGGACATTCATATCATGTTCTTCAAACCATTTCTTGGCCCTCATGCTGGTGTGCTTTGGGTCATTGTCCTGCTAAAAGATGATACTTTCAGGAGATTTCCCATAATATCTGATGCTGTCCTGCAGGTCATCCTCCAAAATACAAGTGTAGAGCTCCCCATCCATCCTCCCTGTAATTTTGGTGGCATACCCAACTCCATCCCACATCATGCACCCCCAAATCATGACAGATCCTCCTCCAAACTTCACTGTTCCTTGTACCAGCCTGTCAGTTAGGCCCTCCCCAGCCATTTTCCAAGGCCATTTCCTTCCATTTCCTTCCCTCTGACCCCAGACAATTGATCTTATCAGACCACACAATCCTCATCCAGTTATCAGGATCCCTTTGTCGAGACAACTCAGGGCCCCACTAGTAGACTTAGGATGAGGAGGATGTGAGGGAGGGATAAAACCCAAGAGAACTTGGCTGAGGACTCTGGGTGCTAGTTGCACTCCTTATATACCTAGGTACATGGTCTGTGCGTACTCTACACGAGGGTAACGGCGAGGCACTGCGCATGCTGCGCATTGCTGTGCAATGAGTCAAGACATTGACTCATCCTTGCCGTGATCCGCTATCTAATCTTATCTAATCCTTATCATTTATCTAAGCACTGACTGATAGACGCTTGCTTAGTCAGCCAGTGTTATATAATAAAGAAGAAAATGAATATAAAATGACTTAGTGAAAACAAAGTTTTCAGTTGGTCATGACAGTACCCCCTTTTTAGAATTTGGCTTCCTAGACAAATTTAAACTTCATCATCATCTTTCAGCACATCGCACTCTATCATGGATAATGAATCCTCATCCTCCACTTCTTCAATAATGGGTGATAAGGGCCAAGATGGCAGTGTTTCTGGCAAATCGTACTTGGCTTGGAGTTTTTGAGTAGTTGTTTCAGCACGTTGCGCTATATCATGCAACTGTTGTCGAAGACACATGTTACAAATACATGGTCCTTTCTCTTCTCCAGGTTCTGTTGCCAAGGTGTCCAGGCCTTTTTTGCCTTTCCATTTTTTCCAATTCCGTTCCCATTCTGCAGCTGGTGCTACTGCATTAATATCGATTCTGGACACAGCTTTGTCATGAAAGGTGGCCTTGTCAAGCCTTCTGATAGCTCTGGGGTTCTTATCATAAAAATGTTTTATCTTTGTTTTTGCATTTTTCAAATTGTCCTTTGGTTCCCAAGAATTATGTTCTGCTGTGTATCCTTTCCACCTGACCAGATATTCCAGCTTATTTCTTTTTAATCGTACATCCAACACTTCTTCCACTTCGTATTCCTTCTCTCCTTCAATCTCTATTGGAGGAGGTGGTTGAGCCTTTTGTCCTCTCATTGGTCATTTCCAAGGACGTATTCTAGACACATTTACAACTGGGTGTATGTGTTGTGAGAAGGGAAGGTCCAATTCAACAGCATTTGATGAAATGATTCTCTTTATTGGGTAGGGACCAATCCATTGTTCCACCAATTTCCTAGTTGGTTGGTCTGTCAACCGTAGATCTTTGGTTGACAACCATACTTTATCACCAACTTTGTATTCAGGAACGTCTGACCGATGTTGATCTGCATACAACTTCATTTCATCCTGCGATTTATGGAGAGCAGCTTGGGTTTCCTCATGTATTTCCTTCATTTTTTGAGCAAATTCCTCTGCTGCTGGATGACTCCCTTCTCGCCGGGGCTCTATTCCCATTCGTGGGTGTTTTCCGTAGTTCACGAAAAACGGTGTCTGCTTTGTAGATGCCTGTATCTTGTTATTGTAGCTGAATTCGGCAATAGACAGCCACCCAGACCAATCTTCCTGTCTATGGTCTACAAAGATTCTCAGGAACTGTTCCAAGTCCTGATTCATCCTCTCAGTTTGTCCATCAGTTTGCGGATGGAATGCAGTGGACAGGTCTGTTGAAATTCCCAGCATCTGATTTAACTCCTTCATCATTTGCACTGCAAATTGCGGACCTCTATCTGAGATAATGGATTCAGGGAGTCCATGTAATTTCCAAATGTAATCCCTGAATAAACTTGCCAACCCTTGAGCTGATGTTTCTTCTGATGTGGGTATGAAATGTGCCATTTTGGACATTCTATCACAAACCACCAAAATCGCATTGTGACCATGTGATTCTGGTAGTTTCATAATAAAGTCTGCAGAAATGTGCATCCAAGGCCTTGCTGGTGCCGAATTGGGCATTAGCTTTCCAGCTGGAGGCTCAGGGAAGTTCTTGTTCCGCTGGCACTTATCACATCCACTAACATATTTTTTAATATATTTGGTGATTCCTGGCCACCAATAATTCCTTGTGACGAGTTCAATCATCTTCCATTGACCTCCATGTCCTGCAATGGGTGTATCATGGTGTAAACGGACTATCTCCATCCATAAACTGTCATCTTTTGGGACGTAAACTTTTCCTTGCCAGAGGATCAATCCTTGCTCCCACTGCCATTCTCTGCTATTCAAGGTTTTCACACCTGCCTTCTTCATTGCTTCCACTGCTTTTACTACTTGTTCATCTCGTGCTTCCGACTTTCTGATTTTGTTCAGTAGTGCTTTTTCTGAACTATCAAGGAGCACATGACCATGCTGTAAGGCAGCAATTTGGAAAAAGTCAGGCTTCAAAAGGGTGACATCTTTATTATCATCATCCACCCCCTTTTTGTGATCTGGCCTCCTGGACAGAGAATCAGCTTTCCCCATAGAACTGCCAGATTTATGCAACAACACAAAATTAAAGCGACTGAGATAAAGAGACCACCGAGCTTGGCGCCGATTAAGCTTCTTGGCACCCATGAAATACTCAAGGTTTTTGTGGTCTGTCCAAATCTCAAACGTCTCCTTGGCACCTTCCAAATAGTGCCGCCAGGTTTCAAGGCAGCACATAATCCCCAACATTTCTTTATCATGAACATCATAATTACGTTCAGTATCGTTAAGGGATTTGGAGAGGTAAGCAACTGGTTGCCATTTCTCGTCATCACATTGCATTGAGAGCACTCCTCCTGTGGCATAATCTGACACATCAGACTCAATGCGGAACTTCCGATCTGAGTCCAGTGCCACCAACAATGGCTGCTCTGTAAAAAGCTTTTTGAGCATTTTGAATGCGTTATCTTGGGCCTCTGCCCATTCCCATGCTTTGTCTTTTTGTACCAGGTCATGCAACGGCCGTGCCACCTTTGCAAAGTCTTGGACAAACCATCGATAATAGTTTGCCAATCCTAAGAACCTCTGCACATCTTTGACACATGTCGGTGTTGGCCATTGCACAATGGCATCCACCTTTCTGGTATCCATTTGAATTCCTTTTGCGCCAATAATGACACCCAGGAATTTGACTTCCTCCACACACCAGGTGCACTTTTTGGGTTTGACATACAAATCATTCTCTTCCAATTTTTTGAGAACTTCCAAAACAATCTTATCATGTTCCTCCTTTGTCTTGGTAAAGATGAAGATATCATCAATATAGATTATTACTTTTCCTTGATTAATCATATCTTGGAAAATGTCATTCATCATAGTTTGGAAAGTGGCCGGTGAATTGGTAAGCCCAAAGAACATTACAACTGGTTCAAAAGAACCTTCTGGTGTTGTAAAGGCAGCTTTCCATTCATTGCCTTCTTTGATTCGTACATTGTTGTATCCCCAGCGAAGATCCAACTTTGTGAAGTACTTTGCACTTCCTGCACGATCAACCAGCTCTGAAATTAACAGTAAGGGATAGTTATTCTTAACTGTCCACTCATTGAGGTACCGATAATCTTGCACCATCCTCTTCTTCCCATCTTTCTTGCTCACAAAGAACACCGGTGATGTTTGTGGTGACTTTGAAGGTCGTATGTAACCTTTGCTTAACTGATCATCAACAAAGTTACGTACTTCCTGCAACTCATCAGGAGATAGGGGATATGCTTTAGCCTTTCTCGGTTGATACCCAGGCTTAGTGTCAATCGCATGATCCCATGGCTTCCGCACTGGCATTCTCTCAGAAGCTTTCTTTTCAAAGATTTGGAGATATTGATGGTATTGTTTGGGTACCATCTCACTAGCAGTTATCTTAGCTAGTTCCTGCACATGTAAGGATGAACCCGCTTTTGGTCCGGTGGATCCTGATGGAAACAAAGGTAAAAATGGGTATTTATCCCCATATTTATATTCCCTTGGATGTTTCATCTGTTCCAAATATGTGAGGTTCTGGTCTTCCTCTTCTTTTTCCTCAAGCCAATGAGCGAAGTCCAACTCCTTCTCCTGTTCCCACAAATATTGCAACATCTGCCAATGTTCAGCTGTGCGCACTTTCTTCTCCCTATGTTTGGTCCATTCCTTTTGTCTATGTCCACATGACCGTGGGCATTGAGTTAACTTTACTTGCCCAGTTTCCCAATTGATCTCTGGATTGTGCTTTTGTAACCATGTAGATCCAATGATTACATTTGTTTTGCCTAACTCGCAAATCTTGAAGGTAGCTCGTTCCTTATGACCTTTAAAGGAAAGCAGAAGATCAACCTCATGGGTGATCATTCCACCTTCATTATTTGTTCCATCCACATTTCGTACTTGAATGGGACGTGTCAAAGGGATAAGTCTGAACCCCTTTTCCTTTGTGTATCTGGCATTCATAAACAATCCAGTAGCACCGGAATCTAGCAAAGCCTTCTGCTGCATTTGCTCATGAGTGTCCAACATTTCCAAGCCTACTTCCATAAATATTTCATCTTTCTGACCGATTGTTCGGACCAGATGATGATGTCCCTTAGGTTCTCTCGGTTGTACAGTTACAACTTCAGCACTAAGTGCTATATCACATTGTTTCTGCACTATTTTACTTGTAGATGATGACAAAAAAGAGGAATTAAGCACAGATTTAATCACTCTGCCGTGCTTGCGGGGAGTGACACCTTCAGCGCTGGGCGCTATATCACAGTGTTTCACCTTTGAGATTGCCTCTTGCGGAGACGTCTTGGATTTCTCCGAGACATCCATTTCTACTGTAAAGTCCAAATCAAGTACCGAGAACCGATTGCGAGAATCTAGTGTGGGACTCACTGATCCTCTTGCTCTTTTGAATGTTCTTCTCCTTTTGCAAAGAACTCCTTCATTTCTTTGAACGTCATTGTTCTAATGTCCAAGGTTGATCTACAATTTTGCGAAATATGTCCTAATTTTCCACATTTATAACACCAGAGTGGCAGGCGTTGATTTCAATCTACATCCATTGCGTTTGGGTCAGACCGATTTGCCGTATTATTTGAACTCCCGGAGGCTCCAGCTCCCAATTGCCCCTGATGCGCTGATCCAGATCCAAATTTCCATCTGGGTTTAGGCTGGCCAGGAACTACCGTTCTTGCCAGATCCGGGCCTTTGGACACTCCTTCACTCCTCTTAGCGGAGTTACTGGTCTGGAAGGAATAATACTGCTCCTCAGCTTTTGCTTGTTGCCATTGTCGATCTAACTTGACTGCTCGTCTGTACCATTCTTCCACAGTATCTGGAATGGTTTCTGATTCCATAATTCTCTTCTGTAATCCATTATTCAAGCTGCGCTTGAATTCTTCAATCAATGCTCTTCCAAAGTAGCCGGTACCTTGTGCTACTTTTTTAAACTTTTGCACATGCTCCTCACATGTGCCGGATCCTTGCGTCATTGTGCGTAATTCCGAGATTTTGGACGACTGCTCATCGGTGTCTCCAAATTTGTTCTTAATTCTCCTAAAAAGGGCTTCCACTGTTTGTGGAACCGTATCGTCATTGTCTGCCATTGCTTCCAATAGATTGTCCCGCCAATCTACTGCAAATCCTTCTGATACATAGGACAGGACTAACAAAATCTGCTCTTCATCATCTGCATTCGGCATTTTGAGCTGCAAGTATAACCAACATGCATTGATGAAGTTGTTAACTTCGGACATCTTGCCCGAAAACACCGGTGGTTTAGCGACATCAATCTTTGATGTGCCATTTCCATTTGAGGGAATATTGAATACCATCCCTGGCGGTATGTTAATGATGTTTGCTGGTTGGGGTGGCTGTGCTGCAGCCGTGGCGGCTTCAGCAGCATTTGCCTGGAGTTGGGTTAATTGATTCTGGAGGTTGGTGATGGTGGCGGCCTGCGCATTGAGAAGATTCAGCAGTTCCGCTGATGTCATCTCCTGTGCTGCTGCCATTTCAACGTAAATGGGCGGTGGTGATACCGGGGATAGGGATAGTGATGGTGGCGGTGGCGAAAAAGGTGGAGTGGGTTCACCCATGAAATCGGCGTCGGAATTGAAAAGTAGATTTGGGTTTAAGGTTGCGGGATTAGCGACAAGAATGGGAAACGGTGCTGCTTCCCACTGATGTGGCTGTTCAGTGATTGAATTTGATGAGGCTGATGAGGGAGGGGTGTGCAATGGTGGTATTGAATCGGAATCTGATACAAACAGATCTGTATCTAATCCTTCTAATACTTCTTGCCACAAAGGATCAATCTTGATGGAAGTGAGGGAGGTCTAGGCCTGTCACTGGTTTGGGATGGGTAAATATGTATGTATGGGGTGCACTCAGGGTCCACAACCCTCCCTGCAGTGCTACAATATAGGTACAGTATTTAAAGATTATGACAACGTGAGAAGGTTTTATCTAAGCAGGGGCCAAACAGTTGTCCTGCTGACGCTACACCGTATGGGTGCGGTCCTCTCTCAGAAGCGCGTGAGCAAGCACTGGCTACTTCCGAGGTGTACGAAAAAGGTAATTATGGTATCTACTTGTATAGCCTTCAAGGGCCTAGGCCAGGGCAATTTAACATGCTAGGGGGCTGGCGAGGCTGGTCCCTAGATGCGTGTCACGTATCGTGTGACAAAACCGGCACTGGTGTCCTGTGCACAGGTAACCCTATCGACCGGGTTAGGTCCTTCAGTTTGCGTAGACCGGGAACGTAGTGCCAAGTTAGTCAAGGGCCATGAGGCAGGGCCACAGGTGCTTGGTTTTATAGTGCCCGGCAACTAATTCCGCAATTTTAAAGTCAGCGTACGACTGTAGAGATCCCCCTGATTTCTGCCACTAAAACCCTGTGGTCTGGGTATGAGAACGTGGGGCGGTGAAGATGAGCCAGCCGAGTTCTACTATCAGGATCCCTTCATCGAGACGACTCAGGGCCCCACTAGTAGACTTAGGATGAGGAGGATGTGAGGGAGGGATAAAACCCAAGAGAACTTGGCTGAGGACTCTGGGTGCTAGTTGCACTCCTTATATACCTAGGTACATGGTCTGTGCGTACTCTACACAAGGTAACGGCGAGGCACTGCGCATGCTGTGCATTGCTGTGCAATGAGTCAAGACATTGACTCATCCTTGCCGCGATCCGCTATCTAATCTTATCTAATCCTTATCGTTTATTTAAGCGCTGACTGATAGACACTTGCTTAGTCAGCCAGTGTTATATAATAAAGAAGAAAATGAATATAAAATGACTTAGTGAAAACAAAGTTTTCAGTTGGTCATGACACCAGTCATCCATAGTCCAGTGTTGGTGTGCCTTAGCCCAGGCTAGGCATACTCCCAGTGCTTTGTGGACAAGGATGGCTTCTTCCTCTTCACAACTGCCTTCATACCACCAGCTCTCAAGCATCCATGAACTGTCTGGACTGACAGGGGATGGTTTGTGATGGTCATGAGCAATTTATGGCACATGTTGGTAGCAGAAAGCTTTTTGGGACAACCTCCAATGGACTTTGGGAGGTGCTGGCAGTGTGGAGACAGTGGCAAGTCCATAGGAAGTGGATGAAGCAATGGACTTGGCAGAATGCCCAGCAAGGAGCAGGGAGATGACCTGTTGCTGTTGAGCAGGAGTAAGAGAGTGCATGATGGATTGGTGGTGGTGAGATCTCCTGTAAATGTTGAAATCAGCTGAAAGTCAACATAGTCACATGAAGAAAAAAGAAAAAAGAAAAAAGAAAAAAGAAAAATTTCCACCACCAAACTTGATTGTTCCCTGCACCTCTCTCTCAGTCAATTCTTCCCCCTTCTGTTTCCATACCCACTGCTGTCATGACCGACTGAAAAGCTTCAGCTTTTTCACCAAGTCATTTTCATTTTATTATTTTCTCCATATTATATAAACACATGCTGACTAAGCAGGCGCCTACCGCTTGGCGCTTAGATAAAAACTGTAGATAAGATACCGGAGCCCAGCGCTGATGACTCATTACCATTACTACATGCACAGTCATCTTACTCATACCATACTATATTTAGAGTAGGGCTTAGGGTAGTGCACAGACCACCTGTCATAGTATATAAGGAGTGCAATTCAGCACCCAGAGTCCTCAGTCAAGTTCTCTCAGGTTTCTCCCCTCTCTCCTCTCCTCCTGTCAGTTCACTGTTGGGGCTCTTAGGCGTCACGCCGAGGGGTTCCTGATAGTAGAACTCGACTACTTCTCTAACAGCCCCACGCTTGCTATACCCAGACCACAGGGTTAAGTGAATGAGAACAGGGGGATACACACCATCGTACGCTGACGTTAAAATTGCGGTATCGGTTGCCAGACACCGTTAAAACTGCACACCCAGTGGCCCTGCCTCGTGGCCCTCGACTAACTTGGCATTATGTTCCCAGTCTATGCAAACCGAAGTACCTAACCCGGTAGATAGGGTCACCTGTGCACAGGAAACCAGTGCTGGACTAATCACATGATATGTGATTCATATCCAGGGACCAGCCTCACCAGCCCCCTGGCGCGTTAAATTGCCCTGGTCTAGGCCTCTGAAGGCTATAGTTATAGTTTACATAAATACCCTTTCACCCTACCCCTTGGAGATAGCTGGCATTTGCCCACGCGTCTCTGAGAAAGGCCCGCACCCATACGGTGTAGCAGCATTAGGACAACCATTCGGACCCTGATTAGATAGACCCTTCCAATTAAAATAAAAACCAGTAGTCAGTAAAGTATATTGTAGCACTGCAGGGGTGGTTGTAGACCCTGAGTGCACGTTTCCATATCTACGTTCCCAAGCAGGTGACAGGCCAAGACCTCCCTCACCTTTACATACAAGATAGGAGATACAAACAATAACAATACTTTTTGGGACGCCGTCACAGGCGATCTTGATCCAAACAATGCAGGTTTTAGTTCCTCTGAAGGAGAATCTACATCATCATCATCATCACATTCAACGAACTCTATCACAGAGGAACCACATCAGTGGGAAGCAGCACCGTTTCCTATTCTAGTACCAAATCCAGCCACTCTAAATCCTAACCTACTATTCAACTCCGACGCTGATTTCATCGGAGAACCTGCACCACTGTTCTCATCACCACCACCCCTGCTTACACCATCACCTACATCGCCACCACCAAACTATCACAGTATGGCGGTGCCCCAAGAGATGACATCAGCAGAACTGCTGAACCTCCTCAACGCGCAAGCCGCGACCATCCAAGCTCTCCAAAATCAGCTGACACAGCTACAAGCAAACGCTGCACAGGCCACCGCAGCTGCAGCAGAACACCCCCCTCCCCCCGCCAATATCGTTAACATACCGCCAGGGACGGTATTCAATATTCCCGGAACCGGTCTTCTCCAGAAAAATGTCCGAAGTGACAAATTTCATAAATGCATGCAGGTTGTACATTCAATTGAAGATGCCGGAATCTGACGAGGAGGAACGGATCTTGTTGATCATTTCGTACATGACGGAAGGCTTTGCCACAGACTGGAAGGACAATCTGTTGGAGCAGATGGCCAACGATGAAGAAGGAATTCCGCAGATGGCGGAACAGTTGTTCAGGCAGATCAGAAGGGATTTCGGTGACACTGATGAACAGTCATCAAAGATCTTGGAGATGCAGACCATGACACAAGGGTCCAGCACGTGTGAGGAACATGTGCAGAAGTTTAAAAAGGTATCACGAGGCACCGGATACCTGGGAAGAGCTCTTATCGAAGAGTTCAAACAAAGTTTGAATACCGGACTCCGTAAAAGGATAATGGAGGCCAACGAAGTACCTGAGACCATAGAAGGATGGTATCAGAAGGCAGTAAGATTAGATCACCAGTGGAGACAGGTGAAAGCCGAGGAGAAGTACTACTCCTCGCGGACCAGTAGCTCCACCAATAGGAGTGAAGGAGCATCCAAAGGCCCGGATACGGTGAAGCCAGTAGCCCCTGGCCAGCCCAAACCCCGATGGAGATTCGGATCGGGATCAACGAGTCAGGGACGATTGGGAGCTGGAGCCTCCGCGAGTTCAAGTAGTACGGCAAATCGGCTGGACCCTAATGCAATGGACGTTGATCAGAACCAAAGACCACCACTCCACTGTTACAAATGCGGCAAGATCGGACACATTTCCAGGAACTGCAGATCAGGACTTGATATTTGCACTATGACGTTTGACGAAATGAAGGAGTACTTCAAGAAAGGAGAAGAGCATTGAAAAGAGGAAGAGAGTCAGTAGGTCCCATACTGGACTCTCATAATAGATACGCTGTCCTAGATAGATTAGATAGTGCACAGCCCCTTGATATAGCACCTAGTGCTGAACGGGTTGATGCAAGGACCATCTCGGAAGTCTCAAGGACTTCTGGGACGTCCCCGCAAGAGGTGAACTCCCAGGTGAAACACCGTGATATAGTGCACGGCGCTGAAAGTGTCACTCCCAAGGAGCGTGGCAGGGCAGTACAACCTGTGCTTAATTCCTCGTTAACAAATACAGTAGTACAAGTATCTACAAAGGGACAAAAGAACTTAAAAGGAAGGCAGCGTGACATAGCGCCTAGCGCTGAAACTGCTTGTCCAAAAGGATGTTAAAGAAAGGGGAAAAGGAGTTTTTAGTTAGGTCAATAGAGTGAAAAGACAAGATCTTAATGGAGATTGGGTTGGAAAGGTTGGACACGCATGAACAAACCCAACAAACTGTGTTGCTTGATTCAGGGGCAACAGGATTATTCATGCATGCTGCATATGCAAAAAGGATGGGCTTCAAATTGATACCCTTGGAACGTCCCATTCAAGTTTGGAATGTGGATGGAACAAATAATGAAGGAGGAATGATCACCCATGAGGTTGATCTTCTTTTATCTTATCAAGGGCACAAGGAACGAGCCACCTTTGAGATATGCAAGCTAGGAAAAACCAACGTAATCATTGG
The DNA here is from genome assembly GCA_023014395.1 of Amanita rimosa. NCBI lineage: Eukaryota > Fungi > Basidiomycota > Agaricomycetes > Agaricales > Amanitaceae > Amanita > Amanita rimosa. The sequence continues at coordinate 166,712 of JAEBUO010000046.1, forward strand.
GTCAACATGGTTACAAAAACATAACCCAGAAATCAATTGGGAAACCAGTCAAGTCAAATTGACGCGTTGTCCATGAAGCTGTGGGCATAGGCAAAGAGAATGGACCAGGAAGCGGGAGCAGAAGGTCCGATCAGCGGAACACTGGCGTGTTCTGGAATATCTGTGGGAACAGGAGAAAGAGTTAGACTTTGTGCACTGGCTCGAAGAAAAAGAGGAAAGTGAGAAGCACCTCACATACATGGAACAAATGAAACACCCAAGTCAATACAAGTATGGGGATAAATACCCATTCTTGCCGGTGTTCCCATCTGCATCCGCTGGACCAAAAGCTGGATCAATGAAACATGTACGAGAATTGGCAAAACTCACAGCCAAAGAGATGGTACCTGAGCAGTACCACCAATTCCTCAAAATCTTTGAGAAAGGAGCATCAGAGTGCATGCCAGCTAGAAAGCCCTGGGATCATGCAATTGATACCAAACCTGGCTATCAGCCCTGGAAAGGGAAAGTTTATCCCTTATCCCCAGATGAGCTTCAAGAAGTACGGAACTTTGTGGATGATCAGTTGGCAAAAGGGTATATCCAACCCTCAAAATCACCACAAACGTCACCCGTCTTCTTCGTAAGCAAGAAAGACAGAAAGAAGCGGATGGTTCAGGACTACCGATACCTGAACGAGTGGACAGTTAAAAATAACTACCCACTACCACTTATATCGGAGCTCATAGACCGAGCAGGGAGCACGAAATACTTCACTAAGCTAGATCTTAGGTGGGGTTATAATAACGTATGGATCAAGGAAGGCGACGAATGGAAAGCTGCATTCACTACCCCTGAAGGTTCTTTTGAACCGGTAGTAATGTTCTTTGGGCTGACCAATTCACCCGCCACCTTCCAAGCAATGATGAATGACATTTTCCGCGATATGATCAATGCAGGAAAAGTCATTGTGTACATTGATGACATACTCATCTTTACTAAAACAAAAGAGGAGCATGATGCAATCGTACAACAAGTCTTACAACGATTGGAGGAAAATGATCTGTATGTAAAACCAGAAAAATGCGTGTGGTGCATAGAAGAAGTTGAATTCTTGGGCGTTGTCCTAGGACCCAAGGGAATTCAAATGGATACAAAGAAGGTCGAAGCTATTATTAGCTGGCCCACCCCTTCTTGTGTCAAGGATGTACAAAGGTTCTTAGGCCTAGCCAATTACTATAGGCACTTTGTACAGGACTTTGCTAAAATTGCACGACCACTACATGATCTGGTCAGAAAAGAAAAAACATGGGAATGGATGGAGGTCCAAGAAAAGGCTTTCCAAAGCCTGAAAAAAATATTTACAGAGCAACCATTACTAGTTGCCCCAGACTCAGATAGAAAGTTCAGGGTAGAGTCAGATGCATTGGATTACACTATGGGTGGCATCTTATCTATGCTCTGCAAGGATGATAAGTGGAGGCCTGTGGCCTACCTATCAAAGTCGCTCAATGATACTGAGCACAACTATGACATCCATGACAAAGAAATGCTAGGCATTATGCGTTGTCTAGAAACATGGCATCATTATTTGGAAGGAGCATGTGAACAGTTCAAAATATGGACTGATCACAAGAACCTCGAGTACTTTATGAGTGCAAAAAAGTTAAATCGCAGACAAGCCCAATGGGCTTTGTACCTTAGTCGGTTTAATTTTGTATTACATCATAAAGCTGGTGTTACCATGGGAAAGGCCAATTCTCTGTCCAGGAGGCCAGACCATAAAAAGGGGGTGGATGATGACAACAAAGACGTCACGCTCCTCAAACTGGACTTTTTCAGAATCGCTGCACTACGTCATGGACACGTATTCATTCATAGCTCAGAAAAAGAATTATTAAACAAAATTCAACACTCTGAGGCACGTGACAAAGCAGTAGTAAAGGCAGTAGAAGCCATGCAAAAGGCTGGCATTAAAACACTAAACGCTTGCGAATGGGAGATGGAACAGGGACTTATCCTCTGGCAAGGGAAAGTCTATGTACCAAAAAATGAAAAACTGTGGATGGAGATAGTCCGCCTACACCACAACACACCTATTGCTGGACATGGAGGACAATGGAAGACGATTGAACTCGTCACAAGAAACTACTGGTGGCCTGGAATCACCAGATTTATTAAAAAAATATGTTAGTGGATGTGACAAGTGCCAGCGGAATAAAAATTTCCCAGAGCCTCCTGCTGGAAAGTTAATGCCAAACTCGGCACCAGCAAGGCCATGGACACACATCTCCACTGATTTTATCACAAAATTACCAGAGTCACATGGTCACAATGCAATTTTGGTAGTTTGTGATAGAATGTCCAAAATGGCGCACTTTATACCCACATCAGAAGAAACGTCAGCACAAGGGCTGGCAAGTCTATTCAGGGATCACATTTGGAAACTACATGGGCTCCCTGAATCAATCATCTCGGATAGAGGTCCACAATTCACAGCACAGATGATGAAGGAACTAAATCAAATGCTGGGAATTTCAATGGACTTGTCCACTGCGTTCCATCCACAAACTGATGGACAAACTGAAAGAATGAATCAGGACCTAGAACAGTTCCTGAGAATCTTTGTAGACCATAGGCAAGAAGATTGGTCTGGATGGTTAGCCATTGCTGAATTTAGTTACAATAACAAAATTCAGGCATCCACCAAACAGACCCCTTTCTTTGTCAATTATGGCAAACACCCCAGGATGGGAATTGAGCCCAGAAGAGAAGGGAGCCACCCAGCAGCATCAGAGTTTGCCCAAAAAATGAAGGAGATCCATGAAGAAACTCAGGCAGCTTTGCTAAAATCACAAGGTGATATGAAGCTGTACGCAGATAGACACAGATCCGACGCACCGGAGTACAAGGTTGGAGACAAAGTATGGTTGTCAACCAAAGATTTAAGGTTGACAGGCCGACCAACTAGGAAATTGGTGGAAAGATGGATTGGGCCATACCCAATCAAGAAAATAGTGTCATCAAATGCAGTGGAACTAGATCTCCCCTTCTTGCAACAAATCCATCCCGTGGTAAATGTCTCATGAATCCGCCCATGGAAACGACCAATGAAAGGGCAAAAGGCACAACCCCCACTGCCAATTGAGATAGACGGTGAAAAGGAGTATGAAGTAGAAGAGATAATCAATGTATGACTAAAAAGAAACAAAATGGAGTACTTAGTCAGGTGGAAAGGATACACCGCTGAGCATAACTCCTGGGAACCATTGGACAATCTACAAAATGCAAAAAGAAAAATAAAAAACTTTTACGATAGAAACCCTGGAGCGATCAGAAGGCTTGACAAAGCAACCTTTAACGGGTTGACTTTCAGACCTTACAAAAACTTCACACAATCCTCAGACAAAGTAGTGTCCAAAATCGATGTTAACGCAGTAGCACCAGCTGCAAAATGGGAACAAAACTGGCAAAAATGGAAGGGAAGAAAGAGCTTAGACACCCTTATGGAGCCAGGAGATGTGGAAGGGCCATGTCAATGCAACATGTGCCTACATCAATTGCATGATATAGCGCCTCACGCTGAAACGATTGAAGATCTCACCCCACCTTCACAACCACTCTCCCCCATCATTGAAGAAATAGAGGAATCATCCGTGATAGAGTGCAATGCGCTGAAAGATGACAATGAAGTTTGAATTTGTCTGGAAGCCAAACCTTAAAAAGGGGGTACTGTCATGACTGACTGAAAAGCTTCGGCTTTTTCACCAAGTCATTTTCATTTTATTATTTTCTCCATATTATATAAACACATGCTGACTAAGCAGGTGCCTACCGCTTGGCGCTTAGATGAAAACCATAGATAAGATACCGGAGCCCGGTGCTGATGACTCATTACCATTACTACATGTGCAGTCATCTTACTCATACTGTACTATATTTAGAGTAGGGCTTAGGGTAGTGCACAGACCACCTGTCATAGTATATAAGGAGTGCAATTCAGCACCCAGAGTCCTCAGTCAAGTTCTCTCGGGTTTCTCCCCTCTCTCCTCTCCTCCTGTCAGTTCACTGTTGGGGCTCTTAGGTGTCATGCTGAGGGGTTCCTGATAACTGCCTCCCATTGACCCAAATCTGTTGATCTTAGTCTCATCTGACCAGATTACACTTTTCCAGTCCTCCACTGTCCATTCTTTGTACTTTAAAACAAAAGCCAACCTCCTGCCTTTTCTTCTTCACTACAGCCTTAAATGCATTGTTCCTGAGGACTCTCATCACTGTTTCTGAGGAGATTGGATTAGGGATGATGGTATTAATGTAATTGGTGGCCTGGACAGCATTGGAGGCCTTGCCAATGGTGATCTGTGTGATAATGGCTCTCTGAGAGGTGGATGAGAGCTTGGAAGGATGGCCTCCAGAGAAGGATTGCTGGTTGGGTTGGAGAGGTCCCAGACACTGTGGACTGGCTGACACAAAGTTTGGATGCAATATTGCAAGTGGAATAGCCATTGTTGGCTAGGGAGAGAATGTTTTTCTTCCCTGATTAAATAGTCAAATTTCAGTTCCCATGAAAGATAACATTCCCATAGTGACCATCCATCAAGGGTTGGCTGAAATACAATTGGTGGAGCACCAGATTCTGAAGTTTCTGACCCCTCTCTCACAAAACTGAGTCAATGAGTCCCTGATTTAAATTCACTATATCTCCATGGTTTCTGATTGGCCTAACATGATATTTGGTTCCTAAAACAGCCCTGATGATCTAATGTATTTCATACACCAAGAGTGTGCTTATATTTGTTGTGGTTCACATGTTATGTGACAAACAATCAAAAAGAGCCAACATTGACTCAGTTTTGTGAGTCACTGTAGATCTCACCAAAGAGCAGGTAGAGAAATTGTAATTAATATTGAACATAATTTACTGATGGTCAAATAATAGGAGGAGCCTGAGCCTCCCACTATCCCACAGACACCAATAACAAGGATACATCTACCAGAGATGCACCTCTTTGAGGATCATGTGGATAGGTTCCACACTTATGAGCCTTCACTTGGTGTAAGCTGTTCCCCTTCAGTCTCACAAGCAGATGGAGAATTTTTGGATAAGTTGGCCAAGACCTCACACCCCACTTGACCACACTATATGCTTTGGGGGACATTTTTATAGCAGCATTGCACTAAGGGAGATGCTTGGGAATCCTGCACACATTTGTAGGGTCCCAGCTGTTGACAAATTCAGATAGTAGGAACTGCTGGAAGTTGTTGCACAGGATGGCAGTTTTCTATCACCATATCAAAAATGGATGGTCCAGGTGAGTTGATGAATAAAAAAAACAATCTGACCTAATAGGTCTTGTGCTTTTTTGCACCATCCTGGAGTTATCCCTTGTATCCCACCCAGGTTCTTATAGTGAAGGAGCAGAAAAATTGACAAAAATGGAGCAACTAATTCTGCTTGATGCAAGAAAGCATGGCAGGCTCATCATTACCTGGCTCAGAACATTTTGGGATGTGACATTAAGTCCACATCCATGCATGTGGATATCTTTGAAATCCTCTTTTGGAAGGTTTCCATGACTTTATTACTGTTCATTTATGAAAACCAAGATCATCTGAAACCTTTTTCTGACAGGTTGCACTCCAGATGCAGTAGCATGCTTGCTTATGATTCTTTTCTTCATCTTGGAACAGTATAGCAAGTCTGTGTTCAAACACTTATGACTGGGATAAGGGAGCTTTGGTGGTCAGACCTAAGCAGGATCTGACATTGGATTCAAATTTCAAAGAAGCAGAAGATGGGATGAATGCTGCAGATAAAAAAGCTTGGGTTGTTTGGAACCTCCCTCATTTGATGAGCAGGTCATCATGACATTTTGTCTTCAGAAGAAGAAACAGAAGTCAGAATCATGACTCAGATTCTGAGATGGATGAATGTGAGTAAATGATTCCTCAATCACTGACTAACACCTAAAAGTACATTCCTTATTCTTCTGCATTTCTTTGTTTGATCAGCCTTGGAAGGGATTTATCTTATCACATAACACTTCACCTGTTCCTTATCACTGAAATATGCATTTTTTTTCTGTCTTGTGTAGCACCTGAGTCTATAACCCACTTATCATGCTTGTTAAGAATCATAATTTGTTCACCAGGAACTTTAGATTCATAATTCTCATACACATATTTGTAAGTACTGCTACTACTTATTTGGTCTTGATATTGTGCATCAAGCACTTGCTTGTTGGTTAAGTCATCAAGCACTAAAGCAGTATGAGATGAGTAATTATGATTAGAGAAATTTACTGACCCAATGTTACTATTATCCATCATGTTCATAGGTTCACCAAAGTATTCTAATTCCCCTTCAGGATTGAGATACTGTGATTCTGGAGTGTGAAATCCACTTGGTGTGGATACATCCAGTGTATCATGTGTTCTATAAAACACACCAGTGCTGTAATCAGTGTCAGTTTCACCATAATCAACTTGTTCTTCATCCTTATCATCTGATAAAGATATATGAACATCCCCAATCCTATCTAACAATTTTCTGCTAGACATAGGTTCAGAGATTTCTTCATCAATGTTTCCAACTGTCTGAGTTGGATAAGAATCAACAATCATTGGATTTGCAAAATGAATAGTGGTTGAAGATTTGCCTTGTTTCTTCAACTCTTTCAATTCTGTAACAAGAGCCTTATTTTTAGCTTTCTTGTTAGCTCTGTTTTGTTGATTCCTTTTCTTCTTATCATCCTTTGATAAAGAAGAATTGTTATTAAAACAATTATAATTCTGATGAGGTGTGAAGCTCTTCCTACGATTAAATCATCCTCTGAAAGAACCTCTAGGTCTGAATGTGTTATTGGAGTGTTGATCCCTCCAATTAGGATTTGTATTGGGATTCTTGTTGATACTAGATCCAATGTTTGCAATATTGTTGTATGCAGTTCTGGGTTTGCCTTTAGACTGCATAAGATTCCATTCATTCTGAATCCTAGGAACTATTTTGTCAACAGTGAAGTCTTCTATCTTGGTATCAATTATATTAGTAACAAGGTTACTATATAAATGATTAAGATTGTGCAAGATGAAGAAACAAATGACAAAATCTGGAATTTGATATTTCTCTTCAGTTCCTAAGTCAGATACCAACTTCATAAGTTTAGTAATTGCTAGAATGGGATCTGAACTGGATTTCATGGACCAATTAAAGATGGCTTTGTAAAGTATGAAATACTTTGCAATGCCTTTGGTGCCAAACATTGTATCTAAGGCTGTCATTGTAGCCTGTGGAGTATCTTTAATGTAAGTCCAGAGAGATGGTTGTAAAGCCAATTTAATAATGGCTTGACACTTCTTCATATTTTCATCCCAATCTGTTCTTTCATTATAAGCAGTTTTATACTCCAACTCCCAAAGTGTTTTAGTAGAAAGACTAGCGCCACTAGGTGGTTCAGCTGGTAATAGTGGTTTAGTGCTAGTAAGATATTTCTCATAACCTTTCATTTGGAGGTATGCAATGAGAACATCTTTCCACTTCTTGTAATCAGTTATGCCACCATAAACAGTAACCAATCTTTCCATTGATTTCTCAGTGGAGTCTGAACCTCCACATTTCCAAGATGAAAGCCTGTTAAAAGATGTAACAAGATCTTCTAAAGTCCACCATGAGACATTGGATCCAGGTTGTTCTATGAAGTGTAGTAACTTCAAAGACTCATTCTTTTGATAATAAAACTGGATGTCTCGATAACATAATCCAGGCTTTTTCCAAATAGGATGGTCTTTAGTATGTCTTTTAATCTTTGTCAAACCACATTTTTTGTATTTGACAGAAAAATTAAAAGTAGGGTATTTATCTTGTTTTTCTTTGGCTTGAAATTGGAAATTTGTGTGAATATTCTTGTCAGATTTGCTAGATGATGATTCCAGTTTGAAGAAATTCTTCTTAGGAGGTACAACATTCTTCTTGAATGGAATATAAGCACGGAGATTTTGAAACTTGGGGGTTCTTCTAATAGATCTGGGTAGAGATGTACTTCTCTTGGGATAAACAACTTCTTCTGACCTTCGACTAAGGTCAGAATTATTGTCTCTGTCCCTTTTCCATTTAGGTACCCAGGCATTAGATTGTTGAGTATCAGAATTCCATCTAGGCTTATTTAATTCCTCCTGAGATATGTTATTAGGTACTTCTTCAAATCTCCCAGCAGATCTGAAATAATTGAGAATACAGGTTTTATCTGGACCAAATCCTTGAGCTCCTTTCCAAGCTCTATAATCATTCATTTTCTTATCAAGTTGTTCTTTTACTTGATCATAACTATTGCATGTATCAAAGAGATTTGGAATTCCTTGATTTTCATGCATAGTTTATATTGAGCCATATCATCCTTATATTGCTCAATATGATTATGTTTGATCACAGTTTGTTGTTTAATGAATTTCAAGTGATGGGGCTTTGGTTTTCCCCAACCTTGATTTTCATAATCCCTAGCAAGGTTATTTGAATGTCACATTCCAAATTCCTCTTGTTCAAAAGTGAGAGGTGATTCAACTTTTGGCAATGAGGATTCTGCTTCAGGAGGTTGATCAAAGACTCTCTCAAGACATTTGATAATGATATCAACATGGTCTTTAAGAATTGAATCAACTGGAGTATTGGTAGGAACAGTTGATTCTTCATTAGAGTCAGTTAGTTGAGGAATGAATGGGTTATCATCCTTCTTTTCCTTGTCTGAATCCGAGAATATCGAGTCTGAATCTGGATAGTACTTTTTATAAACTTCCTTTGGTACATAGATGAATTCATATCCATTAACTGAGAAACAAATGTCCAAAGGTTGTTTGTTTGGTAGAGTATTGGATTTAATGAACTCGTCTAACATTCCAGGATCCAAATTGGCACCAACAGGATTAGTTGGTGGTGGGATATTACAAGGTCTGAATAAACCTTGTAATACTGCATGTACAGTAGCTGGCCCCTCAGGAGCAAATATGAATTTTTTCATGATGTCTGATTATCCTCCTGAAGAAAATTTATTTGTGTGTCGTGTAGCAAGGAGAACAGTCTGAGAATGCCAATCATGTATTGGATCTATTGCTCTGAGCACAAGGACATCTCAGTGAAGCCCCAGGCACCACACATTTGGGTCTTTTGGTGGAATTAAATCGAACATTTGAGTGTGGGTGCATTGTTGACCACATAAAACAGTGGTAGTATTAGGAAGTACTACTACGGAAGAACAGGTGACATCCCTCTACTCGAGGTGTGTCATCATGGATCTAAGGAAGATCAAACAGTAATCAGAATGGCAGGGCTATTCAAATATGTATTGCCAAGGGCCAACATGACCCTTGTAGAAATTGGGAAGGCTTTCTCAATTGAGTGGGTGCAGGGATGTGCAGTAGAGAAGTCATCCAAATCAGTACAAGTCTGGACCAACAACCAGCAATGTGATGCTCATGTGCAAGCATGGAAGCTCTGGATCAAGGAGCAGAGACACCTTAAATGAGAACAAAGATGTCAATTTAATATGCCCTCAAATATCAAACTATTGTTAATCAGTTTCAACATCTACATGTTGAAACATGACAGATTGGTGTTGACAACAAAAGAGTGAAACCAATTAATGCACGCTCTCAATGGGAATATAATGAATGCAGGATGAGTCATGAGGAATGAAAGATGGCTCCAGAATGAGGAGCAACTCAGAGGGGAAAGATACAATCCTTATCTTTCCACATATATTCAATGGCGGTTGCCAAGAAACTACACACCACCTCGGATTTCCCAGTATGGAGAGGATGAGATCTTTACACTGCCTGATCACAATTACTTCCTGTCCAAACTAGGAGAGGACATTGGGTTCACACAGTGCTGGGTCCAAGGTGTCTCAAAGGAGAAACCAGTGCTACCTGGGCCCTATATGATGGCTATTCCTAAAATGGCACCATGAAGCCAGATTTGGAGGACAGGGTAAATCTAAAAAACCCAGATCCAAATCACCTGCAACAATATCCTCATTTGTGCAAGAAGTGTCAAAAAATCTGAGTTAGGACAAGTAACGGTGAAAAAGTCCTATTCCCAAGCAGTCATAAGTGCATATGGACCTAGTAAGGCATTAACTAGGATGCAAGGAGCAGATTGGACATGGAATGGTGGATTGGTAGCCAACCCATTAGATTGGCTTAAGGAGGATCTGGATGCATCTAGTTCATCTAACACTGAAGCACAAAAGTAGGAAATCAACAACTGGAGATGGGAGATTAAGAAAGATGTCACGCTCCTCAAACCAGACTTTTTCAGAATTGCTGCACTACGTCATGGACACGTATTCATTCATAGCTCAGAAAAAGAATTGTTAAACAAAATTTGACACTCTGAAGCATGTGACAAAGCAGTAGTAAAGGCAGTAGAAGCCATGAAAAAAGCTGGTGTTAAAACACTCAATGCTCAAGAGTGGGAGATGGAACAAGGACTTATCCTCTGGCAAGGAAAAGTCTATGTACCCAAAGATGAAAAATTGCGGATGGAAATAGTCCACTTACACCATGATATGCCCATTGCTGGACATGGAGGACAGTGGAAGATGATTGAACTCATCACAGGAAACTACTGGTGGCCTGGAATCACCAGATTCATTAAAAAATATGTCAGTGGATGCGACAAGTGCCAGCGAAATAAGAATTTCCCTGAGCCACCAGCTCAGCCATGGACACACATTTCAGCAGATTTTATCACGAAATTACCAGAGTCTCATGGACACAATGCAATTTTGGTAGTATGTGATAGAATGTCCAAAATGGCACACTTTATCCCCACCTCAGAAGAAACTTCAGCACAGGGATTAGCCACATTATTCAGGGACCATGTATGGAAAATCCATGGCCTCCCCGAGTCCATAATCTCAGATTGCGGTCCCCAATTTGCTGCACAAATGATGAAAGAATTAAATCAGATGCTGCGAGCGAATGAATCAGGACCTAGAACAGTACCTGAGGATTTTCATAGACCATAGACAAGAAACTTGGTCTGGATGGTTAGCCATCACCAAATTTAGCTACAATAACAAAATTCAGGTGTCCACCAAACAGACACCATTCTTTGTCAACTATGGCAAACACCCCAGGATGGGAATAGAACCCAGGAGAGAAGGAAGCCACCCAGCAGCATCAGAGTTCACCCAGAAAATGAAGGAAATCCATGAGGAAACTCAGCAGCCTTGTTAAAATCACAGGGTGATATGAAGCTGTACACAGACAGACACAGATTGAATGTGCCAGAGTACAAAGTTGGAGACAAAGTATGACTGTCAACCAAAGATTTAAGGTTAACAGGCTGACCAACTAGGAAATTGGTGGAAAGATGGATTGGGCCATACCCAATCAAGAAAATAGTGTTGCCAAATGCAGTAGAACTGGATCTACCTTTTTCCCAACAAATCCATCCTGTGGTAAATGTCTCACAAATCTGCCCTTGGAAATGACCAATGAGAGGGCAAAAGGCACAACCCCCACCACCAATCAAAATAGATGGTGAGAAAGAATATGAGGTGGAAGAGATAATAGATGTAAGACTAAAAAGGAATAAAATGGAGTACTTGGTTAGGTGGAAAGGATACACTGCCAAGCATAACTCCTGGGAACCATTGGACAATCTACAAAATGCAAAAAGAAAATAAAAACCTTTTATGATAGAAACCCTGGAGCAATCAGAAGGCTTGACAAAGCAACCTTTAATGGGTTGACTTTTAGACCCTATGAAAACTTCATCCAATCCCCAGACAAAATAGTGTCCAAAATCAATGTTAGTGCAGTAGCACCAGCTGCAAAATGGGAACAAAACTGGCAAAAATGGAAAGGAAGAAAGGGCTTGGATACCCTTACAGAGCCAGGAGATGTGGAAGGGCCATGTCAATGCAACATGTGCCTACGTCAATCGCATGATATAGCGCCTTGCACTGAAACAATTGAAAACCTCACCCCACCTTCACGTCCACTTTCACCCATCATCAAGGAACTAGAGGAACCATTTGTGGTAAAGCGTGATGTGCTGAAGGATGATGAAAAAGTTTAAATTTGTCTGGAAGCCAAATCCTAAAAAGGGGGTACTGTCATGACCAACTGAAAAGCTTCAGCTTTTTCACTAAGTCATTTCCATTTTATTATTTATTTTCTTCATATTATATAAACACATGCTGACTAAGCAAGTGCCTATCGCTTGGCGCTTAGATAAAGCCATAGATAAGATACTGGAGTACAGTGCTGATGACTCATTACCATTACTACATGCACAGTCATCTTACTCATACCGTACTATATTTAGAGTAGGGCTTAGGGTAGTGCACAGACCACCTGTCATAGTATATAAAGAGTGCAATTCAGCACCCAGAGTCCTCAGTCAAGTTCTCTCGGGTTTCTCCCCTCTCTCCTCTCCTCCTGTCAGTTCCCTGTTGGGGCTCTTAGGCATCATGCTGAGGGGTTCCTGATACCAACCACCTACATATTAGGAAGGAGATCGCAACCCTGGGTGGCAGTGTGCATGGATCATATCAGTGCATCAGTACATCACCCCAATAAAGGCATGGGATCAGTGGCAATGCTCAATGGCTTGATATGGCAACAGCAACTCCCTGTTGGGGATCACAGGAGGCCTGTGAGCAGTATGCCTCATGGAATAGGGCCCAGACAGAGACTGTGGGAGCGCCAGGCTGAGGGGAAGGTTCTAGGCCATGGGCACATGTGGAACTGTCAAGGGTGCACAGCATTGCTAAAGATAGATGAAATCCAGAAGCAGTGCTCAAGCAGTATGAGTCACTGAGGCTGTAGAGGTGCCAGTGGGAAGGGTCGCAAGGGGTCTTAGTAGAATAGTATATAAGACCAGCTGTAAGTAGTCTTGGTTCCCACAAGACTTAAGATAGTTTATCTTATGCTCATTGTATGGGCATTAGATTCTGTCTAATGTAGTCTCAATAACATTGTTAAAAGATACATATAAATGGGGGTGGGCAATTCCGGGTGTCACGCAAAAAGGCTGTCACACGCGGCGTCACGAAAGCGTGACATTCAGTGTTACTGGCCATTTCTGAGCAATTTCTCTTGCCTCTTTCAATAATATGAGGTAGATATATTGTAAGACTACTCTAATAAGCTACCTGAAGCCTCATTTACCATAATATTGTATCAAAACAATTGAATATAGGCACCAACATGTTACACACAACAGTATATCATTATCAATGTATATGTATTGCACTACAGATCTTCCCATTCATCTTCTGTATCACTTACATCAAAATTAGACATTTCTTCTGAGTCAGAATCACTTTGATCTGCCTCTGTGAATGGTTTCCATGTGCCAGCTGTTACGGTCGATGTCCACAACGTCGTTCGGCGTCCAAGTCTTACAGTGACAAACAGAGTCTCGGTCTGTTCCCAGCCACTGGACGAGGGTTCTAGGCACTAAGTCTGACGATGACGAAGGCTAGAGAGAGAGAGCGAGGAGAACGGTTGAGGCGACGAGCAAAAGAGCGTTCAAGTTATGGATATGATTCGACTAAGTTGGAACTAAAGAACTACGGTACATGAGGGGGGTTTATATACGTTCAGAGAACAATAGAAACTAAAGGGGAAAGAGCATAGCTATCTAGAAAAGGAAAGGCGAAGGTAGCTATGAAAGGAGATAACGTCCAAGCGTAACTATGGGTTTGTAACAAGTAAATGTAGTTCACTAACAAAGGGAAAAGAGAATTGTAACATTACCCCCTTTGTATGCGAGAAGTCACCGACTTCTACCAGCCAGAAGTTGTCCAACCGTGATCTGTTCTAGACTCGGCCCATTTGACGGCGTTATCTAGTTCTTTTGTTGACGTTTCCACCTTCCATTTGAGAGCTTCGGCAGCTCTGTGTAGATTTTGTGCATTACGGAGGAAGGAATCGCGCTCCTCATAGGTCATCTCATGCGGGTCAATGGTGAGGGTGAGGGCGGCGAGGTTGTCGGTGGCGGAAGAGAGATTGGTGATGGTACATGTGGCGGCAGCGAGGGCGTCAGCGACGACAGTGAGTGTGGTATTCCTTTTGACGAATTGGGCAAAATGCGGGAGGTGGTGGTCGTCGGGGTATACCTGGGGAAGCAGGGTGGCAGGATGGATGTGTAAGTCGTCATCCTCGAAGTGGACAACAGTGGTATTTTCAATGAAGACCTCAAGCGGGAGGTCTGGAATGGAGAGGAAGGGTGAGAAGGCGGCAGCGGTTTCGTCGATGCGCCAGTGAGCGCAGGAGAGGAGGGCCAAGGCGATGAAGTAGGTGGCGAGGGCGAAGAAGGTGAACATGGTTCTTTGTTTACGAGGTAGGTTGGGTGTTAAGCAGTGATACTTGAAAATTTATATGGATGCCAAGTGGCTGATTTCCGCGTCGGAAGGCCAATTTTCTGTATTTAGTGGATCTTCGATTGCAGGGTCGGTGAGGAGTTCTCGTTCCTCTCTGATGAATCTGGTTAGTGCATTTAAATGTTCGATCCCTGGTGTCGTTGTTGGGGTGATCAAGAATTTTCTAATTCGCCTAATAATGTCCGCTATTACCCTTGCCATGGCGGTAGACAGGTAATCAAGATCGTCAAGGATGTCTTCCATGAGAATGCGAGGCCTTCCTGGTATCCTGATTCTTCGGCTGATTAACCAGATTTGTGCGCTACACTCCCGTATTTGTTTAGTGATTTCATCCATCTGTTTGTATTCTTCTGGACATAGCAGTCTTCCATAGGCGCTTTTATAAACGTCACTGTTTCTGATGGCTCGAAGTTGATATGCAGGTGGATCGTTGTTGTAGAGGGGTAGCTCGTCGGCTGAAAATCGTAAGTCGTGGTACTTGGGAAGATAATTCTGGATATCATTGCAGGGGAACTCTGTTGTTCCTGAAGGGTTCTTTTGGTGACGGTGATCGAGTCTAGGGGTACGATAATATCGTGTGACTAATGCCACAGTTCGGGTGAGTTTCCCTGGTGGGTTCGGTGCTCTAGGAGCGTGTTGGAAGGGGAGATATTGTATGTGGGTGTAGACGGTCTTTTCTTTAAGAGCTATAGTGTATCGAGAGAGTGTTGAGCAGTTCCGTTTGGTATAGTGATAGTTTTGTTTCAAGACGTGGCGGTTTCTGTATTGAGTCATGGTTCAGAGGTGTCGACGTTGTTGGTATTCCGATAGGATATCCGTGGCGTTTGCAAGATTGCGAGCGGGTTCCCCAGAATTGTCATTCGATCCATAGCCTTTCCATTTAACCAAGTAATGGTAGCCTGCGCCTCGTTTCCTGTGAGCTAGAATTGCCTCAACCTCGAATTCCTCTTGTCCGTTTACGAGATCAGGGGGTGGTTTCACATAGTTCGGCCCATGCGCAGTCGTTTCCCTGTATGGGGTAAGGAGTGACGTATGAAACACAGGGTGAATGCGCCATTGTTTCGGGAGTTTCAATTTGTATGTCACTGGTCCCATCACTTGTTCGATTTCGAAGGGTCCTTCTCGTTTTGGTGCTAGTTTTCTGGACTGATATGGTATGTGAAGATTTCGGTTTTCAAGCCATACTTTGGTGCCTTTTTCGAATCGTATTGCTTTGTCTTTGCGTCGTCTTGCCACTAGTTGTCTTGCCAGTTCATGTGCTGCTAGCGCTTCTTCTCTGGCTTTCCTTAGGAACTGGAGGCGCTCTTCTGCTGCTGGTGTGGTCATTCGTGAGGTAGCAGTGGGAAGCGCAACAGGGTCCGTCCCATACATTAGTCTGAATGGAGAAGTTTTGATTGTGTCATGATGTCGGTTATTGTGAGCAAACTCGGCTATTGGGAGAAGCGGTTTCCATAGATGCGGTTCATTGGAGCAGAACATTCGAAGGTAGACTTCTAATTCCTGGTTGACCCGTTCTGTTTCTCCGTCAGTCTGAGGGTGATAGGCTGTGCTCATTCTATGGTCGATTCCTAACGCTTTTCGTATTTCCTGAAATACTTTTGCGGAGAACTGTGGTCCTCAATCTGAGATTAGAACGTCGGGTAGGCCAAACCGTTTGAAAATTTCGGAGACGTAAAGTTCCGCAGTGCCTAGTGCATCGATTGTCTTCTTGCAAGGTGTGAAAATTACCCCCTTTGTAAGACCATGGTCCACCGTGACCAGGATTGAGTCAAAGCCATCGGAAAGGGGTAGATCAGTGATGAAATCAAGGGTTACTTGTTGAAAGGGACGGGTAGCTTTCGATGGAATCGGGTGAAGGGCTGGTACATTCGGGTGTGTGTTAATCTTCATTTGTTGACAGAGGGCGCATCCTTCTATCCATTCCTTGACATGCTTGAACATTCCGGGCCACCAGTAGTCACGTTTAAGGAGTTCAAGGGTCTTTAGTCGTCCAGGGTGACCTGATGATCGTGCCTCATGCGTTTCCTTAATCAATTTGGTTCGTAACCCATCTTGGTCAGGGATGTAGGTCTTTCCGAGATAATGAACAATGCCATTGGTGTAAGACCAATCTTGTATGTTCGATTTGATTGGTGGGGCGCGGTGCGTGGTGATAACCTTGATTAGAATACGTCCAAAATCGTCTTTTGACATTGCTTTCTGAATTTCTGTGACTAGATCTTCTGCAATAAGACAAATAAAACGATCCTCTGGTAGGACTACAATGTCTTCTTGTAATTCGCTGTTTCCCATATGATCAGGGCGTCGGGACAAGGCGTCTGCTTCAAACATTTTTGTGCCAGGGACGTGCTCAATGCGTAGGTCAAATTCTGATAACAGGGATGACCATCTAGCTTGTCTGGGCATTAAGCGTTGGGCAGTTCGGTAGTAGGATAGATTTTTGTGATCGCAATGAACTATAGTGGTGTGGGGTGATCCATGTAACAAATGTCGCCAGGTCATCAATCCTTTGATAATTGCCAAGAGTTCCCGGTCATAGATCTGGTAATTCTGCTCCGTTTGTGTTAATGCGTGGGAGATAAATCCACAAGGGTGTAGAGATCCTGTTTCATCTGCTTGTTTCAAGACTGCTCCTATTGCCTTATTTGATGCATCGGTTTGGAGGATAAAGGGTCGAGTAGGATCTGGCATTAATAATACCGGCATAGATGCAAATCGTTTCTTTAGAATTTCGAAAGCGTCGTTTCATTCAGTGGTCCAGTTAAATTGTTCAGTTTTCTTAGTGAGGTCGGTAAGTGGTTTAGCGATGGCAGCAAAATTTCCAATGAAACGTCAGTAAAAGTTCCCAAATCTGAGGAAGGATCGGACTTGTTTGACGGTGGTAGGGACTGGCCAATCGGCTATCCCTGCTAGCTTTATCGGGTCCATCTGAATGCGTCCAGGGGTGATGATCATTCCTAGGAATTCGACTTCCTGCGTGGCGAACTTGCATTTTTCAAGTTTCAGGAATAGATCGTTATCTTGTAGCCGTTGTAAAATTCGTCTTGTCCGCTCCTCCAGTTGCTCTAATGTTTCTGCGCAGATTAACATGTCGTCCATGTAAATGATCAGCCATCCTTCGTTGATCATGTCCCTAAAGTATTCGTTCATCATAGTTTGAAAGGTTGACGGCGAGTTGCATAACCCAAAGAACATTATTGTTGGTTCATAGAGTCCTCGATTAGTGATAAAGGCTGCTTTCCATTCGTCTCCCTTCTTGATGCGAACATTGTTGTATCCCCATCGGAGGTCTAGTTTGGTGAAATATTTGGCGCCTCGTAACTTAGTCAGGAGATCGGAAACAAGGGGAAGGGGATATGCGTTTTTGACAGTCCATTCATTCAAGTATCGGTAATCCTGACAGGGTCGAAGTGCTCCACTTTCCTTTTTTGCTACGAAGAAGAATGGTGACGCCTGTGGTGATGTGGATGGTTTAATGTATCCCTTCTTGAGTTGTTCATCAATCCATTCGTCTAACAGCCCTTGTTCCTTGACCGATAGAGGATAAAGCTTACTAGCTTTTGGAACAAAGCCTTCTTTCGTGTTAATTGCGTGATCCCATGGTCGACTGGATGGGAAGTGTTCTGATGCCTTTTTGTCAAAGATGGTGCGCCACTGCTCATATTCTGTAGGTAATGCGGTGGATGGTTCGTCTTTCTTTAGCCTATGCTCTAATTCCTGTGATGTGGACGTCTTAACTCTAATCCAGTAGTCATCTTCACCCCATTGCTGGGAATCGAGGGCTAGCTGCCAAATTGCTTTTGACGACGTGTCCAGATCTCCTATTTTCAGAGATTTCTCTCGCCAGTTGATGATTGGGTTATTTTCTTCTAACCATGGTATTCCTAGAATCATTTGTTGATCGCCTAGCTTAGTGATCCAGAACCAATTGATAAATTGCTGTCCTTCGATCATGTAGCATATCTTGGTTCGATGTGTGATCATTCCTTTCACATTTACTGTTCCATCTGCATTTCTAACCTTGATTGGTTTCTTAAGTCGTTCTTTCCTGAGCTCCTTCACTGCTCCTTCATCTACAAAGTTTCCTTCTGCTCCACAATCGATTAGGGCAGATGTTCCAGCGGGTAAATCGGTCGATTTGATAGTTAATGAAATGCGCTTGTCATTGTTGGATAATACTATTACAGAATCAAGCGCTAACTGTTCTGATCTCGATAATAAGGAAGGGCCAACCGCTGAGTGACGCTCCCTAACTAAAAACCCTCGTTCTCGAATTCGTTTAAGAGGGCATTCTTTTCTTCAGTAGACATTGCTGAAAAGATGGCTCTAATTTTCTTTACTGGTTCGTCCTCTTCCTTCTGTTGTTCCTCAGTGACGGAACGGACTGCCTTATTCTGGTAAGAAGACCTGGATGAAGACGCATCATTGCGTTTCGGGCAGTTCCTGGAGATGTGTCCCTGTGCTCCACATCTGAAACACTTGCCAGTCTTTCGGTATTCCTCTTTTTGATCATCCGTTAATCGGCTAGGAATCATGGTATTTATAGCTCTGATTGCTCCAGATTGGTTGTTATTGTTTCGATTGAAACGTGTTCCAGATCCATCATTGGTTTTCCTGTTTCCTTGTCCTGTCATGTCCCAAGCGTTATGGTGATCCTCGGCCTTATCATAGGCTTCTTGCATCGTCTTGATCTTCCTTTGGTCCTGTAAGATCGTTCTAGCAAGTTCTAATGGTAGTCCTTTGACGAATGCCTGCAATTGAGCAGGTATCCCAGTGAGCCCAGAGGTTCCTATGTCCATGCGGAATTTTCTAATGTATTCTGGGACTGAAACGCCGTTTCCAACTCTTAATTTGGATAGATTGTTCAGGGCTCAGAGGGCGCTGTTGACTTCCCCCCAGTCATTGATGAAACGTGTTTCAAATGCTTCATAATTGCTCCATTTGAACGTGGCTGTGGTACTGCCCTTGTTGTCATTCAATTCGCTTCGAATGATAGTTTTCCAGTCGTCTAGTTCTGGTCCCATGCATGCAAGCGCATATCTGACTTTCTTTTCATCTTTTCCTTCATAGTTCTGTTCGTTGAGGGTAAAGTAGTCCTCAAGCTGTCCTAAAAATGACCTCGCTTCGATTCGTTTGCCTGTAAAGGGTCGTATAGGCTGCGGTTTGATATCTCCTTTAGAGCTAGCACTGGTTTCAGATGCCATTCTTGGTTCAGGAGCGATCGGTGGTTCGGGGTTAATTGGTGGTTCAGGGGTTGGTGTTCTGGTGATTGGTTTCGGTTCTGGAGTAGGGGTTCTACTCGGGGTTCTGGGTTTCGGAGATGGGGGTGGTCCTTGTTTCGAGTAATCTGTATCAAACGGGTTTTCCTCAAGCTTGGCTTGTTCAATTCGTAGTAATTCCTCCCACTCTGCTAAAAGGCTAGCTGTGATTCCGTGTCGGTTGCTGTCTCTAAAGAATCTTCTGTAGAGGGTCCTTCCTGGTTTGTTTTCTGGTTCCTTGACAAGGTAGAGCGATTCTCCTTGTATTTCACTACCCCAGTCTAGGTAGATTTGATCGGGTAAATCGAATTCAGATACTCCTGAGTAGAAGTCTCCTGAAAAGTATTCGTTTGGAACTGGTTCGTTTCGTTTCCGTCCTTCTGTAACAAAGTACCAGGTTCGTTGGTAAAGAAAAACTTCTCGTCGTTCAAGGTAGTATTTCCCCTTGTAGGTGACGGATCCGTTCGGGGGTCGTTCCTGAGAGCTGCGGGTCTCAATGGTGTCGGCTAGGGATGATACCCTGAGCTAGTCCTGAGTTCCAACTTATGTTACGGTCGATGTCCACAACGTTGTTCGGCGTCCAAGTCTTACAGTGACAAACAGAGTCTCGGTCTGTTCCCAGCCACTGGACGAGGGTTCTAGGCACTAAGTCTGACGATGACGAAGGCTAGAGAGAGAGAGCGAGGAGAACGGTTGAGGCGACGAGCAAAAGAGCGTTCAAGTTATGGATATGATTCGACTAAGTTGGAACTAAAGAACTACGGTACATGAGGGGGGTTTATATACGTTCAGAGAACAATAGAAACTAAAGGGGAAAGAGCATAGCTATCTAGAAAAGGAAAGGTGAAGGTAGCTATGAAAGGAGATAACGTCCAAGCGTAACTATGGGTTTGTAACAAGTAAATGTAGTTCACTAACAAAGGGAAAAGAGAATTGTAACATCTTCCATAAAAAGGCGAGGTCTTCCTGGTATTCTGATTCCTCGGCTAATTTGCCAGATCTGCGCGCTACACTCCCGTGTCTGTTTAGTGATTTCATCCATCTGTTTATATTCTTCTGGGCAAAGCAGTCTTCCATGAGCGCAAAGCAGTCTTCCATGAGCGCTTTTATAAACATCACTGCTTTTGACGGCTAAAAGTTGGTAGGCAGGTGGATTCTCATTGTAGAGAGGTAGATCATCGGTTGAAAATCGTAGGTCGTGATACTTGGGAAGATAATTCCGGGCATCATTGCAGGGGAATTCCGTTATCCCTGAAGGATTCTTTTGGTGACAGTGATCGAGACGAGGGGTGCGATAATATCGTGTGACTAACGCCATAGTTCGGGTAAGTTTTCCTGACGGGGTCGGTGCTCTAAGAGCGTGTTGGAAGGGGAGGTATTGTATGTGGGTATAGACGGTTTTTTCTTTAAGGGCTATAGTATATCGAGAGAGTGTAGAGCAGTTTCGTTTTGTATAGTGGTAGTTTTGTTTCAAGACGTGGCGGTTTCTATATCATGTCATGGTTCAGAGGTGTCAACGTTTTTGATATTCTGATAGGATATCAGTGGCGTTTGCAAGGTTGCGAGTGGGTTCCCAAGAGTTATCGTTCGATCCGTAGCCTTTCCATTTAACTAGATAATGGTAACCTGCGCCTCGTTTCCTGTGGGCTAGAATTGCCTCTACCTCGAATTCCTCTTGTCCATTTACAAGATCAGGGGGTGGTTTCATATAATTCGGGCCGTGCGCAGTTGTTTCCTTGTACGGGGTAAGGAGTGACGCATGAAACACAGGGTGAATGCGCCATTGTTTCGGGAGTTTCAATTTGTACATTACTGGTCCCATCACTTGTTCAATTTCGAAAGGTCCTTCTTGTTTTGGTGCTAGCTTTCTGGACGGATATGGTATGTGAAGATTTCGGTTCTCAAGCCAAACTTTGGTACCCTTTTCAAATCGTATTGCTTTGTCCTTGTGTCGATTTCCTCGTTTCCTGTGGGCTAGAATTGCCTCTACCTCGAATTCCTCTTGTCCATTTACAAGATCAGGGGGTGGTTTCATATAATTCGGGCCGTGCGCAGTTGTTTCCTTGTACGGGGTAAGGAGTGACGCATGAAACACAGGGTGAATGCGCCATTGTTTCGGGAGTTTCAATTTGTACATTACTGGTCCCATCACTTGTTCAATTTCGAAAGGTCCTTCTCGTTTTGGTGCTAGCTTTCTGGACGGATATGGTATGTGAAGATTTCGGTTCTCAAGCCAAACTTTGGTACCCTTTTCAAATCGTATTGCTTTGTCCTTGTGTCGATTTGCCACTAGTTGTCTTGCTAGTTCATGTGCTGCTAGCGCTTCTTCTCTGGCTTTCCTTAGGAACTGAAGGCGTTCCTCCACTGCTGGTGTGGTCATTCGCATAGTAGCTGTGGGAAGTGCAACAGGGTCCGTTCCATACATTAGTCTGAATGGGGAAGTTTTGATCGTGTCGTGATGTCGGTTATTGTGAGCAAATTCGGCTATTGGAAGAAGCGGTTTCCATAGATGTGGTTCATTAGAACAGAACATTCGGAGATAGACTTCTAGCTCCTGGTTGACTCGTTCTGTTTCCCCATCAGTCTGAGGATGATAGGCTGTGCTCATTCTGTGGTCGATTCCTAGTGTCTTTCGTATTTCTTGAAATACTTTTGCGGAGAACTGTGGTCCTCGATCTGAAATTAAGACATCTGGTAGGCCAAACCATTTGAAAATTTCGGAGATATAGAGTTCTGCTGTGCCTAAAGCGTCGATTGTCTTCTTGCAGGGTGTGAAAATTACCCCCTTTGTAAGACCGTGGTCCACCGTGACCAGGATCGAGTCAAAACCATCAGAAAGGGGTAGATCGGTAATGAAATCAAGGGTGACTTGTTGAAAAGGACGGGTTGCTTTCGACGGAATCGGGTGAAGGGCTGGCACATTTGGGTGTGTGTTAATCTTCATTTGTTGGCAAAGAGCGCATCCTTCTATCCATTCTCTGACATGTTTGAACATTCCGGGCCACCAGTAGTCGCGTTTAAGGAGTTCAAGAGTCTTTAGTCGTCCGGGGTGACCAGATGATCGTGCTTCATGTGTCTCTTTAATCAATCTGGTTCGTAATCCGTCCTGATTGGGGATATAGGTTTTCCCAAGATAGTGAACAATGCCATTTGTATAAGACCAATCCTGTATGTTCGATTTGATTGGTGGAGCGCGATGTGCGGTGATAACCTCAATTAGAATTCGTCCAAAATCATCTTTTGACATTGCCTTCTGAATTTCCGTGGCCAGATCTTCTGCAATAAGACGAATAAAACAATCATCCAGTAGGACTATGACATCCTCTTGTGATTCACTGTTTCCCATGTGATCGGGGCGTCGGGATAGGGCGTCCGCTTCAAACATTTTCGTGCCGGGGACGTGTTCAATACGTAGGTCAAATTCGGATAATAGGGATGACCATCTAGCTTGTCTGGGTGTTAAACGTTGGGCCGTTTGATAATAAGACAAATTCTTATGGTCGCAGTGCACTATGGTAGTGTGGGGTGATCTGTGCAGTAGATGTCGCCAGGTCATCAGTCCTTTGATAATTGCCAAGAGTTCTCGATCATAGATCTGGTAATTCTGTTCCGTTTGTGTTAACGCATGTGAAATAAATCCACAGGGGTGCAGAGATCCTGTTTCATCTGCTTGGTTCAGTACTGCTCCTATCGCCTTATTTGATGCATCGGTTTGGAGGATAAAGGGTCGAGTGGGATCTGGCATTAATAATACTGGCATAGATGCGAATCGTTTCTTTAGTATTTCAAAAGCATTGTTTCGTTCAGTGGTCCAGTCAAATGGTTCAGCTTTCTTAGTGAGGTCGGTGAGCGGTTTAGCGATTGCAGCAAAGTTTCCAATGAAACGTCGGTAAAAATTCCCAAATCCGAGGAAGGATTGGACCTGTTTGACCGTGGTAGGGACTGGCCAATCGGCGATCCCAGCTAACTTTATTGGGTCCATCTGAATGCGTCCAGGGGTGATGATCATTCCTAAGAATTCAACTTCCTGCGTGGCGAACTTGCATTTTTCTAATTTCAGGAATAAATCGTTATCTTGTAACCGTTGTAAAATCCGTTTTGTCCGCTCTTCCAGTTGTTCCAGCGACTCTGCGCAAATTAGCATGTCATCCATGTAGATGACTAACCATCCTTCATTGATCATATCCTTAAAGTATTCGTTCATCATAGTTTGAAAGGTTGATGGCAAGTTGCATAATCCAAAGAACATCACTGTAGGTTCATAGAGTCCTCGATTGGTGATAAAGGCCGCTTTCCATTCATCTCCCTTTTTGATGCAAACGTTATTGTATCCCCATCGGAGGTCTAGTTTGGTAAAGTACTTGGCGCCTCGTAGTTTAGTCATGAGATCGGAAACTAATGGGAGGGGATATGCATTTTTGACGGTCCATTCGTTGAGATATCGATCATCCTGACAGGGTCTGAGTGCTCCGCTTTCTTTCTTTGCTACAAAGAAGAACAGTGATGCCTGTGGTGACATAGATGGTTTAATGTATCCTTTCTTGAGCTGTTCATCAATCCATTTGTCTAACAGCCCTTGTTCTTTGACGGATAGAGGGTAAAGTTTACTAGCCTTCGGGACAAAACCTTCTTTCGTGTTGATCGCATGATCCCACGGTCGACTGGATGGGAAGCGTTCTGATGCTTTCTTGTTGCTCATATTCCGTCGGTAGAATGGTGGATGGTTTGTCTTTCTTTAGCCTGTGTTCTAATTCCTGTGATGCCGATGTTTTAACTCTAATCCAGTAGTCATCTTCGCCCCATTGCTGGGAGTCGAGGGCTAGCTGCCAGATTGCTTTTGGCGATGTGTCTAGATCTCCAATTTTCAGAGATTTCTCTCGCCAGTTGATGATCGGGTTATTTTCTTCTAACCAAGGTATCCCTAAAATCATTCGTTGGTCGCCTAGCCTAGTGATCCAGAACCAATTGATAAACTGCTGTCCTTCAATCATATAACATATCTTAGTCCGATGTGTGATCATTCCTTTCGCATTTACGGTTCTGTCTGCGTTCCTGACTTTGATTGGTTTCTTAAGTCGTTCTTTCCTGAGTTCTTTTACTGCTTCTTCGTCTACAAAGTTTCCTTCTGCTCCACAATCAATTAGGGCAGATGTTCCAGCGGGTAAATTGGTCGATTTGATAGTTAACAAAATGCACTTGTCATTGTTGGATAATACTATTACAGAATCAAGCGCTAACTGTTCAGATCTCGATAATAAGGAAGGGCCAACCGCTGTGTGACGCTTCCTAACTAAAAACCCTCGTTCTCAAATTCGTTTAAGAGGGCATTCTTCTCTTCAGTAGACATTGCTGAAAAGATGGCTCTAATTTTCTTTGCTGGTTCGTCTTCTTCCTTCTGTTGTTCCTCAGTGACGGAACGGACTGCCTTATTCTGGTAAGAAGACCTGGATGAAGACGCATCGTTGCATTTCGGGCAGTTCCTGGAGATGTGTCCCTGTGTTCCACATCTGAAACACTTGCCAGTTTTTCGGTATTCCTCTTTTTGATCATCTGTCAATCGGCTAGGGATCGTGGTATTTATAGCTCTGATTGTTCCAGATCGGTTGTTATTGTTTCGATTGAAATGTGTTCCAGATCTATCATTGGTTCTCCTGTTTCCTTGTCCTGTCATGTCCCAAGCGTTATGGTGATCCTCGGCCTTATCATAGGCTTCTTGCATTGTTTTGATCTTTCTTTGGTCCTGTAAGATCGTTCTAGCAAGTTCTAATGGTAATCCTTTGACGAATGCCTGCAACTGAGCGGGTATTCCAGTGAGTCCAGAGGTTCCTATGTCCATGCGAAATTTTCTGATGTATTCTGGGACTGAAACGCCGTTTCCAACTCTTAATTTGGATAGATTGTTCAGGGCTCGAAGGGCACTGTTGACTTCTCCCCAGTCATTGATGAAACGTGTTTCAAATGCTTCGTAGTTGCTCCATTTGAACGTGGCTATGGTACTGTCTCTGTTGTCATTCAATTCGCTTCGGATAATCGTTTTCCAATCGTCTAATTCTGGTCCCATGCACGCAAGCGCATATCTAACTTTCTTCTCATCTTTTCCTTCATAGTTCTGTTCATTGAGGGTAAAGTAATCCTCAAGCTGTCCTAAAAATGACCTTGCTTCGATTCGTTTGCCTGTAAAAGGTCGTATAGGCTGCGGTTTGATATCTCCTTTAGAGCTAGCACTGGTTTCAGATGCCATTCTTGGTTCAGGAGTGATCGGTGGTTCGGGGTTAATTGGTGGTTCAGGGGTTGGTGTTCTGGTAATTGGTTTCGGTTCTGGAGTAGGGGTTCTACTCGGGGTTCTGGTTCTCAGAGATGGGGGTGGTCCTTGTTTCGAGTAATCTGTATCAAACGGGTTTTCCTCAAGCTTGGCTTGTTCAATTTGTAGTAATTCCTCCCACTCTGCTAAAATATTAGCTGCGATTCCGTATCGGTCGTTGTCTCCAAGGAATTTCCTATAGAGGGTCCTAAATGGTTTGTTTTCTGGTTCCTTTACAAGGTAGAGCGGTTCTCCTTGTACTTCACTACCCCAGTCTAGGTAGATTTGATTGGGTAAATCGAATTCGAAGGCTCCTGAGTAAAAGTCTCCTGAAAAGTATTGGTCTGGGACTGGTTCATTTCGTTTCCGTCCTTCTGTAACAAAGTACCAGGTTCGTTGGTAGAGAAAAACTTCTCGTCGTCTGAGGTAGGTTTTCCCCTTATAGGTGACGGATCCGTTCGGGGGTCGTTCCTGAGAGCTGCCTCAATGGTGTCGGCTAGGGGTGATACCCTGAGCTAGTCCTGAGTTCCAACTTATGTTACGGTCGATGTCCACAACGTCGTTCAGCGTCCAAGTCTACAGCGACAAACAGAGTCTCGGTCTGTTCCCAATCACTGGACAAGGGTTCTAGGCACTAAGTCTGTCGATGACGAAGGCTAGAGAGAGAGAGCGAGGAGAGCGGTTGAGGCGATGAACAAAAGAGCGTTCAAGTTATGGATAAGATTCGACTAAGTTGGAACTAAAGAACTACGATACATGAGAGGGGTTTATATACGTTAAGAGAACAATAAGAATATAAGGGGAAAGAGCATAGCTATCTAAGAAAGGAAAGATGAAGGTAGCTATAAAAGGAGATAACGTCCAAGCATAACTATGGGTTTGTAACAAGTAAATGTAGTCCGTTTAACAAAGGGAAAAGAGAACTTGTAACAGCCTGAGTATCTGCGACCTGTTTAAAAGAAATAGAAACAGACTCCATACCGGATCTGTTGACTGATGTGCTCTGTTGAGCAGCTTTCGACTGAGTTGCGTCGACAACGCCTTGAGTGTTTGTGTGGTTAGCGCTGAGGTTCGATATTGCCTGTGACGCTGGCATAGCGGTCGTGTTTCGCAGTTGGTAGGTGACACCTATGCGAGGTGGTCTTGCAGGCTCTTGATTATGTTACAAGGTTGGTAGACCAGGTTGCACAACCAGAGGAACAAAAAAGAAAAACAAGAAACTCTGTAGGACTGTCTACGACAGTGACTATCAAGAGCCTGGGGGTTCTCAGGCTCCAACTACTACTATATACCCCTCGCCGCATGGTCCCCTCATGTCCGCCTCCCCTTAACCACATGCCCTGCTGATGTAAGCTAGGGCGCTACCATGGGCGCCTGTCCATCACGCATGACACCAGTTGTGACATGAAACCGTCAAATCGTAACAAAAAACCCAAGGCCTCGCTAATGGCCTTCTTATCATCTTCAGTGGCATCATCCAACCACTCTTTCCAACCCAAGGCCTCGCTAATGGCCTTCTTGTCATCTTCAGTGGCATCGTCGAGCCACTCTTTCCATCCCATTTCCCGTACTCGGGTCTTCCCTTTCCAATTCTTGGGACTTTTACAGTCTCTGCTAATGTGTCCCGTCTTTCCACAGTTATAGCACACAATTGTGCTTTTCTTCCTATCTACATCCATGGTGTTGGGGTCCCTGGTATTCGACGTCATGGCTGTTGCTGGTGGTGGGCCTTGCGTTGCTCCACCAGTCCAAGTCGCAGGCATTGGTGATACCCTGTTATGGGTTCCCTGCATCCTCACTGTCAATGCCTGGGGTTGATGCAACCCTTGCCCTGGATTCATGTTATAGAACTTCTTGGCATCCCGCCAAGCCTTGTTCAACTCCATTGCCTTTGTGTACCACTTTTCCAAATCTCCTGTAGTGGTCCCATCTCCCAGCACTCCCGTTTCAACAATCCTCAGCCCTAGCTGCGGATGTAATCCCCTCCTGAATTGCACAATCAGCGCAATCTCATTGTAGCCTGTAAGTTGGGCTAGCCCTCTGAAGTCGACAATGTAATCTTCTACATTGCGCTTCACCTGCTGTAACCCCTGGATTTTGCAAATTGCATTGTCCTGGGTTTCCATTGTTAGGAAGAACTCTCGTGCTTCTGTGTCAAATTCCTGCCAACTTGTGAAAGGTGGCTTGTGTGTGAACGCTGTTTGTTCAACACTCTCTACTCCATCTAATAAAGACATTTATCAGGAACCCCCTGGCGTGACGCCTAGGAGCCCCAACAGAGAACTGAGGAGAGGAGAGGAGAGGAGGGATGAAACCCAAGAGAACTCGACTCTGGGTGCTGAATTGCACTCCTTATATACTACAACAGGTGGTCTGTGCACTACCCTAAGCCCTACTCTAAATATAGTACGGTATGAGTAAGGCGACTGTGCATGTAGTAATGGGAATGAGTCATCAGCACCGGGCTCCGGTATCTTATCTACAGCTTTATCTAAGCGCCAAGCAATAGGCGCTTGCTTAGTCAGCATGTGTTTATATAATACGAGGAAAATAAATAATAAAATGAAAATGACTTGGTGAAAAAGCCGACGCTTTTCAGTCGGTCATGACAGTACCCCCTTTTTAAGATTTGGCTTCCAGACAAATTTTAAACTTCATCGTCATCTTTCAGCGCATCGCACTCTATCATGGATGGTTCCTCTATTTCCTTGATAATGGGTGAGAGTGGGCAGGATGGTGGGGTGAGGTCATCAATTGTTTCAGTGCAAGGCACTATATCATGCGACTGACGTAGGCACATGTTGCATTGACATGGCCCTTCCACATCTCCTGGCTCTGTAAGGGTATCTAAACCCTTTCTTCCTTTCCATTTTTGCCAGTTTTGCTCCCATTTTGCAGCAGGTGCTACTGCATTAACGTCGATTTTGGATACTACTTTATCCGAGGATTGGGTGAAGTTTTCGTAGGGTCTGAAAGTCAACCCGTTAAATGTGGCTTTGTCAAGCCTTCTGATGGCTCCAGGGTTTCTATCGTAAAAGTTTTTTATCTTTCTTTTTGTGTTTTGTAAATTGTCCAATGGTTCCCAGGAGTTATGCTCAGCGGTGTATCCTTTCCACCTGACCAAGTATTCCATCCTATTCCTTTTTAGCCTTACATCTATTATTTCTTCCACTTCGTATTCTTTTTCACCATCTATTTCTATTGGCAGTGGGGGTTGTGCCTTTTGCCCTTTCATTGGTTGTTTCCAAGGGCGGATCCATGAGACATTTACCACAGGATGTATCTGTTGCAAGAAGGGTAGGTCTAGCTCTACTGCATTAGGCAACACTATTTTCTTGATTGGGTATGGGCCAATCCATCTTTCCACCAATTTCCTAGTTGGTCGTCCTGTCAACCTTAAATCTTTGGTTGACAGCCACACTTTATCTCCAACTTTGTATTCTGGTTCGTCTGATCTGTGTCTATCTGCGTGCCACTTCATATCACCCTGTGATTTTAGCAAAGCTGCCTGAGTTTCCTCGTGGATTTCTTTCATTTTCTGAGCAAAATCTGATGTGGCCAGGTGACTTCCTTCCCTTCTGGGCTCGATTCCCATTCTGGGGTGTTTGCCATAGTTGACAAAGAAGGGGGTATGTTTGGTGGACACCTGAATTTTGTTATTGTAACTAAATTCAGCAATGGCTAACCATCCAGACCAATCTTCTTGCCTATGGTCTACAAAGATTCTCAGGAACTGTTCTAGGTCCTGATTCGTCCTTTCAGTTTGTCCATCAGTTTGCAGATGGGACACAGTGGACAAGTCTGTTGAAATTCCCAGCATTTGATTTAGCTCCTTCATCATCTGTGCTGCAGATTGCGGACCTCTATCCGAGATGATTGATTCAGGGAGTCCATGTAGTTTCCAAATGTGATCCCTGAATAGACTTGCCAGCCCTTGTGCTGACGTTTCTTCTGATGTGGGTATAAAGTGCGCCATTTTGGACATTCTATCACAAACTACCAAAATTGCATTGTGACCATGTGATTCTGGTAATTTTGTGATGAAATCAGCGGAGATGTGCGTCCACGGCCTTGCTGGTGCTGAGTTTGGCATTAACTTTCCAGCAGGAGGCTCTGGGAAATTCTTATTCCACTGGCACTTATCACATCCACTAACATATTTTTAATAAATCTGGTGATTCCAGGCCACCAGTAGTTTCTTGTGACAAGTTCAATCGTCTTCCATTGTCCTCCATGTCCAGCAATGGGCATGTCGTGGTGTAGGTGGACTATTTCCATCCGCAGCTTCTTGTCTTTTGGTACATAGACTTTCCCTTGCCAGAGGATAAGTCCCTGTTCCATCTCCCATTCTCGGGTGTTTAGTGTTTTAACGCCAGCCTTTTTCATGGCTTCTACTGCCTTTACTACTGCTTTGTCACGTGCTTCAGAGTGTTGAATTTTGTTTAATAATTCTTTTTCTGAGCTATGAATGAATACGTGTCCATGATGTAGTGCAGCGAATTTGAAAAAGTCTGGTTTGAGGAGCATGACGTCCTTGTTGTCATCATCCACCCCCTTTTTATGGTCTGGCCTCCTGGACAGAGAGTCAGCCTTTCCCATAGTAACACCAGCTTTATGATGTAACACAAAATTAAATTGGCTGAGGTACAAGGCCCATCTAGCCTGTCTGCAATTCAATTTCTTGGCACTCATAAAGTACTCAAGATTTTTGTGATCAGTCCATATCTCGAACTGTTCACATGCTCCTTCCAAATAGTGATGCCATGTTTCCAGGCAACGCATGATGCCTAGCATTTCCTTATCATGGACATCATAATTGCGCTCAGTGTCATTGAGCGACTTTGATAGGTAGGCCACAGGCCTCCATTTGTCATCTTTGCAAAGCATAGATAAGATGCCACCCGTAGCGTAATCTGATGCATCTGATTCTACCCTGAATTTTCTATCTGAATCCAGGGCAACTAGTAAGGGCTGCTCCGTGAATATCTTTTTAAGGCTTTGGAAAGCCTTTTCTTGGACCTCCATCCATTCCCATGTTTTTTCTTTTCTGACCAGATCATGTAGTGGCTGTGCGATTTTAGCAAAGTCCTGTACAAAGCGCCTATAGTAATTGGCTAGGCCTAAGAACCTTTGTACATCTTTGACACAAGAAGGGGTGGGCCAGCTAATAATAGCTTCTACAATTGTGTCATGCTCCTCTTTTGTTTTAGTAAAGATGAGTATGTCATCGATGTACACAATGACTTTTCCTGCATTGATCATATCACGGAAAATGTCATTCATCATTGCTTGGAACGTGGCTGGTGAGTTGGTGAGCCCAAAGAACATTACTACTGGTTCAAAAGAACCTTCAGGGGTAGTAAATGCAGCTTTCCATTCATCACCTTCTTTGATCTGTACATTATTATATCTGATATTCTTCAAAAGCACCAAGCAAAATCAGATGTTTAATCATATGGAACAAAATTTTTGGAATGCTTTGCATGATGAGAGAAAACAATATCTGAGCTTGTAGTTCTAGCTCTATATGGCCAATCTATATCTCATCCATATGTTAAAGCTATAAGGACAGCAGAAAAAAATAAAGTCAACATGTTGGATTTGGGACCATTGCATAATAAAGTTACAAATCATATGAAAAAGCTTATTTGCTATCCAGATTTGCTTTTGGGCTTTAAGGTAACATTTGAAAAGGCTGAACTAAATGGTGAAGAATGGAGGGCAGTTGATGGAATGCAAAGAATTTCAGAGCTTATTCCTACATTACCCCATATAAGGCCATTATTAATTGCATTCTTGAAGGGTGCACTAGAAACTTGGAAGAGATTTACCTCTGAATTTGCACCTGGAGGTCTAATTGATGAAGCCACAGTTGAAGAAAAAGAGATGGCTTGGATGCCAGGAACAAATGATGTAAATGAAGGTGCTCTGGGCTCATTTAGAGTTTTGATGAGAAGGCAGCCTTGTCTTTCACTATTGCAGTACAATGCTCAGGCAATGTATTTCCACAATGATACTGCAGCATTTTCATAAATTGGCAAGGGCTGCTGATGGATCAGAGAAAAGGAGAAAGAGACAGTTGATTGAACATGCTGAAGCAAAAATAAAAGAGCAGAATGAGAAAAGGAGACAAAGAAAAGCCAAAGCTGCAGAGGCTGCACAGAGAATTTCAGAAATAAGTTTGTGTTTTGATGAAACAAAATTACTGGCAATGAAAGGGAGTACCCTAAGTGATCAATTCAAGGCATACAAAAATGCCAAAGGCCCAAATGTGATTCAGTTAAAAACTGCTGGCCTGACAGTCTACAAAAAGAAAATAGCAATGATAGCAGATGCTGTTTTGTACCATGCTGGTGTTACAATTCTCTTTTCCCTTTGTTAGTGAACTACATTTACTTGTTACAAACCCATAGTTACGCTTGGACGTTATCTCCTTTTATAGCTACCTTCACCTTTCCTTTTCTAGATAGCTATGCTCTTTCCCCTTTAGTTTCTATTGTTCTCTGAACGTATATAAACCCCCCTCATGTACCGTAGTTCTTTAGTTCCAACTTAGTCGAATCATATCCATAACTTGAACGCTCTTTTGCTCGTCGCCTCAACCGTTCTCCTCGCTCTCTCTCTCTAGCCTTCGTCATCGTCAGACTTAGTGCCTAGAACCCTCGTCCAGTGGCTGGGAACAGACCGAGACTCTGTTTGTCACTGTAAGACTTGGACGCCGAACGACGTTGTGGACATCGACCGTAACATAAGTTGGAACTCAGGACTAGCTCAGGGTATCATCCCTAGCCGACACCATTGAGACCCGCAGCTCTCAGGAACGACCCCCGAACGGATCCGTCACCTACAAGGGGAAATACTACCTTGAACGACGAGAAGTTTTTCTTTACCAACGAACCTGGTACTTTGTTACAGAAGGACGGAAACGAAACGAACCAGTTCCAAACGAATACTTTTCAGGAGACTTCTACTCAGGAGTATCTGAATTCGATTTACCCGATCAAATCTACCTAGACTGGGGTAGTGAAATACAAGGAGAATCGCTCTACCTTGTCAAGGAACCAGAAAACAAACCAGGAAGGACCCTCTACAGAAGATTCTTTAGAGACAGCAACCGACACGGAATCACAGCTAGCCTTTTAGCAGAGTGGGAGGAATTACTACGAATTGAACAAGCCAAGCTTGAGGAAAACCCGTTTGATACAGATTACTCGAAACAAGGACCACCCCCATCTCCGAAACCCAGAACCCCGAGTAGAACCCCTACTCCAGAACCGAAACCAATCACCAGAACACCAACCCCTGAACCACCAATTAACCCCGAACCACCGATCGCTCCTGAACCAAGAATGGCATCTGAAACCAGTGCTAGCTCTAAAGGAGATATCAAACCGCAGCCTATACGACCCTTTACAGGCAAATGAATCGAAGCGAGGTCATTTTTAGGACAGCTTGAGGACTACTTTACCCTCAACGAACAGAACTATGAAGGAAAAGATGAAAAGAAAGTCAGATATGCGCTTGCATGCATGGGACCAGAACTAGACGACTGGAAAACTATCATTCGAAGCGAATTGAATGACAACAAGGGCAGTACCACAGCCACGTTCAAATGGAGCAATTATGAAGCATTTGAAACACGTTTCATCAATGACTGGGGGGAAGTCAACAGCGCCCTCCGAGCCCTGAACAATCTATCCAAATTAAGAGTTGGAAACGGCGTTTCAGTCCCAGAATACATTAGAAAATTCCGCATGGACATAGGAACCTCTGGGCTCACTGGGATACCTGCTCAATTGCAGGCATTCGTCAAAGGACTACCATTAGAACTTGCTAGAACGATCTTACAGGACCAAAGGAAGATCAAGACGATGCAAGAAGCCTATGATAAGGCCGAGGATCACCATAACGCTTGGGACATGACAGGACAAGGAAACAGGAAAACCAATGATGGATCTGGAACACGTTTCAATCGAAACAATAACAACCGATCTGGAGCAATCAGAGCTATAAATACCACGATTCCTAGCCGATTAACGGATGATCAAAAAGAGGAATACCGAAAGACTGGCAAGTGTTTCAGATGTGGAGCACAGGGACACATCTCCAGGAACTGCCCGAAACGCAATGATGCGTCTTCATCCAGGTCTTCTTACCAGAATAAGGCAGTCCGTTCCGTCACTGAGGAACAACAGAAGGAAGAGGACGAACCAGTAAAGAAAATTAGAGCCATCTTTTCAGCAATGTCTACTGAAGAAAAGAATGCCCTCTTAAACGAATTCGAGAACGAGGGTTTTTAGTTAGGGAGCGTCACTCAGCGGTTGGCCCTTCCTTATTATCGAGATCAGAACAGTTAGCGCTTGATTCTGTAATAGTATTATCCAACAATGACAAGCGCATTTCATTAACTATCAAATCGACCGATTTACCCGCTGGAACATCTGCCCTAATCGATTGTGGAGCAGAAGGAAACTTTGTAGATGAAGGAGCAGTGAAGGAGCTCAGGAAAGAACGACTTAAGAAACCAATCAAGGTTAGAAACGCAGATGGAACAGTAAATGTGAAAGGAATGATCACACATCGAACCAAGATATGCTACATGATCGAAGGACAGCAATTTATCAATTGGTTCTGGATCACTAAGCTAGGCGATCAACAAATGATTCTAGGAATACCATGGTTAGAAGAAAATAACCCGATCATCAACTGGCAAGAGAAATCTCTGAAAATAGGAGATCTGGACACGTCGTCAAAAGCAATTTGGCAGCTAGCCCTCGATTCCCAGCAATGGGGTGAAGATGACTACTGGATTAGAGTTAAGACGTCCACATCACAGGAATTAGAGCATAGGCTAAAGAAAGACGAACCATCCACCGCATTACCTACAGAATATGAGCAGTGGCGCACCATCTTTGACAAAAAGGCATCAGAACACTTCCCATCCAGTCGACCATGGGATCACGCAATTAACACGAAAGAAGGCTTTGTTCCAAAAGCTAGTAAGCTTTATCCTCTATCGGTCAAGGAACAAGGGCTGTTAGACGAATGGATTGATGAACAACTCAAGAAGGGATACATTAAACCATCCACATCACCACAGGCGTCACCATTCTTCTTCGTAGCAAAAAAGGAAAGTGGAGCACTTCGACCCTGTCAGGATTACCGATACTTGAATGAATGGACTGTCAAAAACGCATATCCCCTTCCCCTTGTTTCCGATCTCCTGACTAAGTTACGAGGCGCCAAATATTTCACCAAACTAGACCTCCGATGGGGATACAACAATGTTCGCATCAAGAAGGGAGACGAATGGAAAGCAGCCTTTATCACTAATCGAGGACTCTATGAACCAACAATAATGTTCTTTGGGTTATGCAACTCGCCGTCAACCTTTCAAACTATGATGAACGAATACTTTAGGGACATGATCAACGAAGGATGGCTGATCATTTACATGGACGACATGTTAATCTGCGCAGAAACATTAGAGCAACTGGAGGAGCGGACAAGACGAATTTTACAACGGCTACAAGATAACGATCTATTCCTGAAACTTGAAAAATGCAAGTTCGCCACGCAGGAAGTCGAATTCCTAGGAATGATCATCACCCCTGGACGCATTCAGATGGACCCGATAAAGCTAGCAGGGATAGCCGATTGGCCAGTCCCTACCACCGTCAAACAAGTCCGATCCTTCCTCAGATTTGGGAACTTTTACTGACGTTTCATTGGAAATTTTGCTGCCATCGCTAAACCACTTACCGACCTCACTAAGAAAACTGAACAATTTAACTGGACCACTGAATGAAACGACGCTTTCGAAATTCTAAAGAAACGATTTGCATCTATGCCGGTATTATTAATGCCAGATCCTACTCGACCCTTTATCCTCCAAACCGATGCATCAAATAAGGCAATAGGAGCAGTCTTGAAACAAGCAGATGAAACAGGATCTCTACACCCTTGTGGATTTATCTCCCACGCATTAACACAAACGGAGCAGAATTACCAGATCTATGACCGGGAACTCTTGGCAATTATCAAAGGATTGATGACCTGGCGACATTTGTTACATGGATCACCCCACACCACTATAGTTCATTGCGATCACAAAAATCTATCCTACTACCGAACTGCCCAACGCTTAATGCCCAGACAAGCTAGATGGTCATCCCTGTTATCAGAATTTGACCTACGCATTGAGCACGTCCCTGGCACAAAAATGTTTGAAGCAGACGCCTTGTCCCGACGCCCTGATCATATGGGAAACAGCGAATTACAAGAAGACATTGTAGTCCTACCAGAGGATCGTTTTATTTGTCTTATTGCAGAAGATCTAGTCACAGAAATTCAGAAAGCAATGTCAAAAGACGATTTTGGACGTATTCTAATCAAGGTTATCACCACGCACCGCGCCCCACCAATCAAATCGAACATACAAGATTGGTCTTACACCAATGGCATTGTTCATTATCTCGGAAAGACCTACATCCCTGACCAAGATGGGTTACGAACCAAATTGATTAAGGAAACGCATGAGGCACGATCATCAGGTCACCCTGGACGACTAAAGACCCTTGAACTCCTTAAACGTGACTACTGGTGGCCCGGAATGTTCAAGCATGTCAAGGAATGGATAGAAGGATGCGCCCTCTGTCAACAAATGAAGATTAACACACACCCGAATGTACCAGCCCTTCACCCGATTCCATCGAAAGCTACCCGTCCCTTTCAACAAGTAACCCTTGATTTCATCACTGATCTACCCCTTTCCGATGGCTTTGACTCAATCCTGGTCACGGTGGACCATGGTCTTACAAAGGGGGTAATTTTCACACCTTGCAAGAAGACAATCGATGCACTAGGCACTGCGGAACTTTACGTCTCCGAAATTTTCAAACGGTTTGGCCTACCCGACGTTCTAATCTCAGATTGAGGACCACAGTTCTCCGCAAAAGTATTTCAGGAAATACGAAAAGCGTTAGGAATCGACCATAGAATGAGCACAGCCTATCACCCTCAGACTGACGGAGAAACAGAACGGGTCAACCAGGAATTAGAAGTCTACCTTCGAATGTTCTGCTCCAATGAACCGCATCTATGGAAACCGCTTCTCCCAATAGCCGAGTTTGCTCACAATAACCGACATCATGACACAATCAAAACTTCTCCATTCAGACTAATGTATGGGACGGACCCTGTTGCGCTTCCCACTGCTACCTCACGAATGACCACACCAGCAGCAGAAGAGCGCCTCCAGTTCCTAAGGAAAGCCAGAGAAGAAGCGCTAGCAGCACATGAACTGGCAAGACAACTAGTGGCAAGACGACGCAAAGACAAAGCAATACGATTCGAAAAAGGCACCAAAGTATGGCTTGAAAACCGAAATCTTCACATACCATATCAGTCCAGAAAACTAGCACCAAAACGAGAAGGACCCTTCGAAATCGAACAAGTGATGGGACCAGTGACATACAAATTGAAACTCCCGAAACAATGGCGCATTCACCCTGTGTTTCATACGTCACTCCTTACCCCATACAGGGAAACGACTGCACATGGGCCGAACTATGTGAAACCACCCCCTGATCTCGTAAACGGACAAGAGGAATTCGAGGTTGAGGCAATTCTAGCTCACAGGAAACGAGGCGCAGGCTACCATTACTTGGTTAAATGGAAAGGCTATGGATCGAATGACAATTCTTGGGAACCCGCTCGCAATCTTGCAAACGCCACGGATATCCTATCGGAATACCAACAACGTCGACACCTCTGAACCATGACTCAATACAGAAACCGCCACGTCTTGAAACAAAACTATCACTATACCAAACGGAACTGCTCAACACTCTCTCGATACACTATAGCTCTTAAAGAAAAGACCGTCTACACCCACATACAATATCTCCCCTTCCAACACGCTCCTAGAGCACCGAACCCACCAGGGAAACTCACCCGAACTGTGGCATTAGTCACACGATATTATCGTACCCCTAGACTCGATCACCGTCACCAAAAGAACCCTTCAGGAACAACAGAGTTCCCCTGCAATGATATCCAGAATTATCTTCCCAAGTACCACGACTTACGATTTTCAGCCGACGAGCTACCCCTCTACAACAATGATCCACCTGCATATCAACTTCGAGCCATCAGAAACAGTGACGTTTATAAAAGCGCCTATGGAAGACTGCTATGTCCAGAAGAATACAAACAGATGGATGAAATCACTAAACAAATACGGGAGTGTAGCGCACAAATCTGGTTAATCAGCCGAAGAATCAGGATACCAGGAAGGCCTCGCATTCTCATGGAAGACATCCTTGACGATCTTGATTACCTGTCTACCGCCATGGCAAGGGTAATAGCGGACATTATTAGGCGAATTAGAAAATTCTTGATCACCCCAACAACGACACCAGGGATCGAACATTTAAATGCACTAACCAGATTCATCAGAGAGGAACGAGAACTCCTCACCGACCCTGCAATCGAAGATCCACTAAATACAGAAAATTGGCCTTCTGACGCGGAAATCAGCCACTTGGCATCCATATAAATTTTCAAGTATCACTGCTTAACACCCAACCTACCTCGTAAACAAAGAACCATGTTCACCTTCTTCGCCCTCGCCACCTACTTCATCGCCTTGGCCCTCCTCTCCTGCGCTCACTGGCGCATCAACGAAACCGCTGCTGCCTTCTCACCCTTCCTCTCCATTCCAGACCTCCCGCTTGAGGTCTTCATTGAAAATACCACTGTTGTCCACTTCGAGGATGACGACTTACACATCCATCCTGCCACCCTGCTTCCCCAGGTATACCCCGACGACCACCACCTCCCGCATTTTGCCCAATTCGTCAAAAGGAATACCACACTCACTGTCGTCGCTGACGCCCTCGCTGCCGCCACATGTACCATCACCAATCTCTCTTCCGCCACCGACAACCTCGCCGCCCTCACCCTCACCATTGACCCGCATGAGATGACCTATGAGGAGCACGATTCCTTCCTCCGTAATGCACAAAATCTACACAGAGCTGCCGAAGCTCTCAAATGGAAGGTGGAAACGTCAACAAAAGAACTAGATAACGCCGTCAAATGGGCCGAGTCTAGAACAGATCACGGTTGGACAACTTCTGGCTGGTAGAAGTCGGTGACTTCTCGCATACAAAGGGGGTAATGTTACAATTCTCTTTTCCCTTTGTTAGTGAACTACATTTACTTGTTACAAACCCATAGTTACGCTTGGATGTTATCTCCTTTCATAGCTACCTTCACCTTTCCTTTTCTAGATAGCTATGC
Source organism: Amanita rimosa (assembly GCA_023014395.1). NCBI lineage: Eukaryota > Fungi > Basidiomycota > Agaricomycetes > Agaricales > Amanitaceae > Amanita > Amanita rimosa. The sequence goes on from JAEBUO010000046.1 coordinate 205,945, forward strand.
TCTTTCCCCTTTAGTTTCTATTGTTCTCTGAACGTATATAAACCCCCCTCATGTACCGTAGTTCTTTAGTTCCAACTTAGTCGAATCATATCCATAACTTGAACGCTCTTTTGCTCGTCGCCTCAACCGTTCTCCTCGCTCTCTCTCTCTAGCCTTCGTCATCGTCAGACTTAGTGCCTAGAACCCTCGTCCAGTGGCTGGGAACAGACCGAGACTCTGTTTGTCACTGTAAGACTTGGACGCCGAACGACGTTGTGGACATCGACCGTAACAGAAGACATCCTCGACGAACTTGATTATCTATCTCTCGCGATGGCACAGGTAATAGTGGATATCGTCAGGTGAATCAGAAAATTCCGAATTACACCGACAACGACACCAGGGATTGAACATTTAAATTCACTAACCATATTCATGAGAGAAGAACGGGAACTCCTCACAGACCCTGCAATCGAAGACCCATTGAACACAGAAAATTGGCCCTCCGACTCGGAAATCAGCGACCTAGAACACATATAAATTCTCCAGATATAATCACCTAACGCCAGTACCCACATTATACCGACATGTTCACCTTCTTTGCCCTCGCCGCCTACTTCATCACTTTGGCACTTCTCTCCTGCGCCCACTGGCGCATTGACGAAACCGCCGCCGCCCTTTCCCCCTTCCTCGCCGTCCCTGACCTCCCACTCGAGGTCTTTATTGAAAACACCACCGTCATCCAATTCGAGGATGACGACCTACATATCCACCCGGCCGTCCTGCTTCCCCAGATACACCCTGACGACCACCACCTCCCTCATTTCGCTCAATTCATGAAACGGAACACCATGCTCACTGTTGTCGCCGACGCCCTCGCCACCGCCACCTGCTCCATCACTAACCTCTCCTCTGCCACCGATAATCTCGCCGCGCTCACCCTCACCATCGACCCTCATGAAATGACTTATGAGGAACGCGATTCATTCCTGCGGAACGCCCAGAATCTGCATCGCGCCGCGGAGGCACTCAAATGGAAGGTGGAGACCTCCACAAAAGAATTGGACAATGCTGTCAAGTGGGCTGAGTCCAGAACGGACCACGGTTGGATGACTTCAGGATGGTAGAAGTCGGTGACTTCTCACATACAAAGGGGGTAATGTTACAAGTTCTCTTTTCCCTTTGTTAAACGGACTACATTTACTTGTTACAAACCCATAGTTACGCTTGGACGTTATCTCCTTTTATAGCTACCTTCATCTTTCCTTTCTTAGATAGCTATGCTCTTTCCCCTTATATTCTTATTGTTCTCTTAACGTATATAAACCCCTCTCATGTATCGTAGTTCTTTAGTTCCAACTTAGTCGAATCTTATCCATAACTTGAACGCTCTTTTGTTCGTCGCCTCAACCGCTCTCCTCGCTCTCTCTCTCTAGCCTTCGTCATCGACAGACTTAGTGCCTAGAACCCTCGTCCAGTGATTGGGAACAGACCGAGACTCTGTTTGTCGCTGTAGACTTGGACGCTGAACGACGTTGTGGACATCGACCGTAACACAGGCGACAAAACTGCATACAGTGAGAGTGCCGTCCTGCCCTGGGATAGTGGGTCAGGGGGGCTGGCAACTGGCGCAGCGGAAGAGCGTGGGAAAACACGCGAAGACAACGCAGGGGGGTGCCGTGTATCAAGGATGCACAGTGTCAGGATACCAATCACGTATTGGGGCTAGTTCCCTGAGCACGAGGACACCTGACCGAAGACCCGGGCGCCACCTCCCTGTGTCACATGGTGGACAGAACTCGAAGAGCTCTGTGGGGGTGTGGGCCGAATGTGCCAAATTGACCCCCAAGAGTAGGTGGAAACCCCTCTGGCGACATCCCCGTTAGGGCGTCTCAGCGGAAGAACCGGAATGCTCCTTACATCAGGTCGGTGTGGGACCTGAGTAAGACGGAGTTTTTATTGCAGGGGCTCATCAAGAGCTGTATTGAAGACGAGTGGCGCGCACAAGAGAACGCCAACTATGCATGGTGGCAAGCCTACGAGCAAAGACGGCTTGCACGACTTGCCCGACAGCCGGTCCCCGCCGACAACAGCATGCATGTTTGTCGGTGGATTATTCACAAGGCTGCGGAGCGCCGTAGGCATGAGGCTGAGGAGACATGCCGTCTTCTTGCCGAAGCCAACAGAGTGGCTCGGGCCAAACAGTCCGATGCGTGGGAGGCGCTACTCAGGGAGCGCAAGGAACGTGACAAGGCGGCGCGTCTCGAAAGAGAAAAGGTGCAGGCCACACGTGTCCAGGAAAGGGCACAGAAGGCACATCAAATTAAGCCGGTAACACCGAAGAAGGCAGTGGAGGTCAAGCCTTTGACATCGGCAGTCATGACGACAGGCGGAACCAAGCAGGTTCCCAACTTCAAATATACAGCCGATGAGCTAGTCGGCAGATTTATCCCTAAAGCAAGTTGGGATAATAAACGAAAATCAGCAGTGGTGCTATACAAACAGGTGTACGCCAAGTACAATGAAATGATCAACCGGTTAGAGAATATGCCGGGTGTTCATATTGAGCTGGGCGATCAGAAAGAGTCGCTCTACAACAGGGTTCACATGCAGAAGTGTAACAAGTGGATCCGTGATGAGAAGTCGAAGTGGTCCCAGTCCACTTTCATCAATTTGAAGAAAGTCGGAGGACAGGGATTCGATGATGAGCAAAACCTGGTGTTTGAAATCGAATTGGATTTCCAGGTTTTGGCAAGCTATGTCAGGTGTGCATTTGATTGCATGCAACAAGATTTGGTACTGGTGGGCCGTCATTGGCACTTGTTGCAAAAAGCTATGAACAGACTAGTTCATGCGCTCAACGGAAACATTAAGAACTTGGCGCACTATTTGCGAGTTCAACAGTATGACCCGTTGAGAATGACAAAGCTGCGCAATATGGCGCCACCCCCGACACCAAAAGAATATGAAGGGAAGGGAGAGCTTGACGGCACGGTCGGACTCAGCATGACCATGTTCCTACGGGAAATGGGAGAAGAGTCACTGAAGGAACAGCGTACTCGCACAAGGGAGTGGAGGAAGACAGTTGAAACAGTCTTCCCTGGTCCAGCAAAAACCAAGGAGGATTTTGCAAAAACAAAACAAACCGCGAGGATGTCGGTTAAAATCCCTAAGCACATGATCCGTGGATGGTGTTATCTACGGCTATTCAAGAAGGAATTTTGGGACAAGTTCGAATGGCCCAAATACCCTACGCTATACGACATTTCCTCTTGGGAAGTCGAGATGAGGGATGAGACAACATGGTTCAAATTACAGGATGGACCAGAGCAGGGGATCTTCCACGTAGTATTGGCACAACCTGAGGAGGTTGACAACTTCGACACCTATACGTGGAAGGATATCGACGAACTCACTCACTGGAGTGTGGGTGCAGGATGGAGGACAGTGCACCTAGGCGCAGAACCTGAAGAAAGGGTGGTGTACCCTCGGAGAATATTACAGGACGTAACCAACGTCAATATTCCAAGGAGGTCACCTGTAGAGCGGGTGTGGGGAGAACATGAGTTCAGCATTAGGTGGCTGGATGATGTTCCCCAGTACGAGATCAACGTGGAAGACTGGGTTAGTCGTGTGCAGCAGTGGGACGGATATGCACTCCCACAACGAGGACGTCTGAATTTAACACCAGAAACACCAGGGTACTGCTACCTGTGGCTATTTAAGCCACAGTACTGGTCCAGTTTCGCATGGAAGGCAAACCCATCTTGGGTTGAAATATCCCTTTATGAAAAGGATATGCGGAACGAGGAGATCCAGGTGACGGTGTCGTATGACCGACGACGTCAAATCTACCACGTTGAGAAAGATGAGGAATGGGGCTCCCCCGCACGGGAAATCTGGAGATGGTTCGGACCTGACCACTGCCAAGTGGGGTTCACAGTCACCGACGCATTTGTGTCCGCAATTCTCATGATGGTAACCACGTATATAGCAATATTCGGAACCACGGCAGAAAACGCAACCTGGGAAGGATGATCAGACAATGATCGAAGAAACTGGGTCTGACCATTTGCAGAGGGAATAGGAACCATAGCAGAAGCATTGTTCAGACCACCCAGAGAAGAGACCACTCCAGGTGTCAAGCTAGATATGCCCGACCACTATGAAGGACAACCGGAGTTAATTGCCAATTGGTTAAGAAGCATGGCAATTTACTTCCAGTTAACCAAGCAAAGGACGGTCTCGCGACAAGTGACAATGTCACTTCAGCGCATCCGGGGCGGATCAGCAAATCGTGCAGGAAACTGGGCAGGTGTCAAGCTCCAGCAAATATTGGAAAATGTGTTGGAGCGTGAAGAGCAGAAGGTGTTAGGAACCTGGAGGGCAGGAACCACCCTAGTGCAAGAATGACACGGAATAGTGTCGTTACTAGATGGAGTAGAGAACGTCGAACAAGCAGCGTTTACACACAAGCCACCTTTCACAAGTTGGCAGGAGTTCGATATGGAAGCCAGGGAATTCATCCTGACAACCAAAACCCAGGATGACGCAATCCGCAAAATCCAGGGTCTACAGCAGGGAAAGCGCAATGTAGAAGATTACATTGTCGACTTCAGAGGACTAGCCCAACTTACGGGCTACAATGAGATTGCGCTGATTGCGCAATTTAGGAGAGGGTTACATCCCCAACTAGGGCTGAGGATTGTTGAGACAGGAGCACCAGGAGATGGGACCACTACAGGGGATTTAGAAAAGTGGTATACGAAGGCGATGGAATTGAACAAAGCTTGGCACGATGCCAAGAAGTTCTATAATGTAAATCCAGGGCAAGGGTCGCACCAACCCCAGGCATCGACAGCGAGGACGCAGGGTACCCATAACAGGGTTTCACCAACACCTGTGACTCGGACCGGTGGAGCAACACAAGGCCCACCACCAGCAGCAGCAACAACATCAAGCACCAGGGACCCCAACGCCATGGACGTAGATAGGAAAAAGAGCACCATTGTGTGCTACAATTGCGCAAAAACGGGACACATTAGCAGAGACTGTAAAAGTCCCAAGAATTGGAAAGGGAAGACCCAAGTACGGGAAATGGGATGGAAAGAGTGGCTCGACGATGCCACTGAAGATGACAAGAAGGCCATTAGCAAGGCCTTGGGTTTTTGAAACGGCCAACCAGAAATCATTCCAACCGGAAGGCCTGTAGTTCTAGTTCGACCTCATGTAGTAATAGCCATGCAATCCAGTTCCCTAAGTTAAACTGCATTGACTACGAATTAAGAACAACTAAAATAAGGAATGAGCCCGTCATAATGGGAAAAGATTGCTTGAGGCCCTGGCGGACTCCATGGATGGTGAGATGCATATGGGAACAACCCATTGGTCAAGCCCTTCAATCTCTTCGATCCTGGAGTCACAACTCCAGGATGGACGAGGTAACGGAAGATCTGGTACGGAGTCTGAATGGCGCGACGGAAATACAAGCAGCCTGGTACTTGAACCACTTAAGAAATAAACCTAAGCAGGTGATAGGAACGGGAAAAAGACAGCTGAACGTACCCATGACGGTTACTGATGTCACAACGGGACAGTCCATTATGATATCGGCTGTTGGACTCGGGGTGCACGGGTTCGTGCGTTAACTGGAATTTCATGAAGCAGAATAATCTCAACACGAGAAAACTCCCCCATCCGATTCCTGTTTACAACGCCGACGGTTCGGAAAATGTCGATGGGCGACTGTCAGAAATGGTACAGTTGAAAGTAAAAATCAACACGCACGAGGAGACATGGGAATTTGGCGTCTCGAACCTTGGAAAGACGGATCTGTTCCTAGGGCACGACTGGTTAAAATTCCACAATCCAGATGTCAATTGGAGTAAGAACGTACTCCAATTCAGTCATTGTCCAGGCGCATGCTATCCAGATTCGAAAGCCCAGGAGCCCGAGGACAAAGACACCGAGGAGGAGCAGGAAATAGGTGGTGTGCATTGGGAAGAAGGGGATCGGTTGTTGGCAGTACAAAGGGAAGATGTAGACTCAGAATGGATCAGGGCTTATGAGTCTACGGCAACCAAAATTGCCGCAGAAAATAAGATTACCTGGACCCTGGAGGAAGTTGTACCTGAGCACTACTTAGGTTACCGGAAGGTTTTCGAGAAACAGACCTTTGACAAATTACCACTGCGTCGACCCTGGGATCATGCAATTGAATTGGTACCTGGTGCCAAGATGTTAGATTGCAAGATCTACCCCTTAAGCCATGTGGAACAGGAGGAACTCGAGAAGTTCCTCAAGGACAATTTGGAGACAGGACGTATCCGATCAAGCAAGTCGGCAATGGCGTCACCATTCTTCTTTGTTAAAAAGAAGGATGGCTTGCTCCGTCCAGTACAGGATTATCGCAAACTCAACAAGATGACAATCAAGAATCGGTATCCATTGCCGCTCATCTCTGAGCTTGCCGATAAACTGTCCCATGCAAAGGTCTTCTCAAAAATGGATATCCAGTGGGGATATAACAATGTTTGTATCAAGGACGGTGATGAACATAAGGCGGCCTTTAGAACAAATAGGGGTCTCTTTGAGCCTCTGGTCATGTTCTTCGGTCTCACTAATTCCCCAGCGACATTCCAGACTATGATAAACGATATATTTTGAGAAGAAATTGCAGAAGGATGGGTGGTGATTTACATGGACGACATTCTGGTGTTCTCTAAGGATCAAAAGAGTCACACAGTTCATGTAAACCGGATATTGGCAAAGTTACAGGAGCACAAGCTGTCGCTGAAGCCGGAGAAGTGCTGGTTTGACAAGTCCACCATCAAGTTTTTGGGATTAATTATTTCCCATGACTCAATCAGTATGGATAAAGCCAAGGTCAAGGCTATCGTGGATTGGCCCATTCCTACTTGCAAGAAACACGTTCAACAGTTTCTTGGATTTGTTAATTTCTACTGGTGCTTTGTCAAGGGCTTTGCTTCTATTTCGAAGCCGCTGACCCTCCTCACAGGTAACAATGAGTGGCAGTGGACTCTGGATCAACAACGCGCATTTGATGGTCTTAAGGCGCGCATTGCAGAGGAAGTTGTGTTGGCCATCCCGGCCAACGAAGGGCAATTCCGGGTGGAAACGGACGCGTCGGATTTCGCCATTGGGGGTATCCTGTCGCAGCAGCAAATAGATGGTCTGTGGCGTCCTGTCACCTTCATTTCTAAATCCTTAAATCCTGTGGAGCGCAACTACGAGATTTATGATAAGGAAATGTTGGCAGTCATGCATGCCTTCTACAAGTGGTCTCATTACTTAAAAGGCACGGCTGTTCTGGTTGAGGTTTTGACGGATCACCAGAATCTTACATACTTCCGGAAACCGCAGAACATCAATTGCCGGCAGGCACATTGGATTTTGGACTTGCAGGAGTTCAATTTCGTAATCAAGCATCGCTCTGGCAAATCCAATAGCAAGGCCGATCTTCTGTCCCGGAGGGCAGACCATAAGGGGGTGGAGATTGACAATGAGGGCATCATTCTCCTGAAAGAGGATCTTTTCATTCGTCTTTATGATGATGACGATGCGTTGACCGAGTTGGAGGAGAAGATTGCCAAGATCAATAAATGGCAATGGGAGTCACAAGTGGTGGAAGGACTCAAGAACGAGGATCCCGACTTCAAGATGGAATGAGGGATTGTGACATGGAAAGGTCGAATCTATGTCCCAACCAACAGCAGGGTGCGAGAATCTATTCTCAATATCCATCACGAGTGGGGACATTATGGAATCGACAAGACGTTGGAGGTTATCACACGGAACTATTGGTGGCCAAGAATGGCTCGGGACGTCAAACTGTATGTCACAGGGTGTAGGACATGCCAAACTGTCAAACCAGACAGAACGAAGAGGGCAGCACCGCTACGACCAAACAGTATACCTGGCCAACCATGGCAAAATGTGTCTGTAGACTTGATGGGGCCATTCCCGGAATCATGAGGCTTCGACATGATAATGGTAGTAGTGGATCGTTTTACCAAGAAAGCATATTTCTTGCCAACAAATTCCACAATCACATCATTAGGAGTTGCCAGGCTTTTCCGTGATAACGTGTTCAGGGACCACGGATTACCTCAGAAGGTCATCAGCGACAGGGGATCTCAGTTTGTATCCCAGTTCATGAAGGAACTGTTCCGGTTGCTGGACATCGAAGGCAATCCCTCCACGGCATATCACCCACAGACCGATGGTCAGACGGAATGGGTTAACCAGGAAGTGTGCAAGTTTCTCGCAATGTACACAAATGACAAACAAGATGACTGGAGCGAGCATCTGGCGCTTGCCCAGTTTTGTCATAACGACAGAGAGAACTCGGCCACAGGTTTCACCCCGTTCTATTTGAACAATGGGAAACACCCGAGGAAGTGGAGCGATCCCAAGCTAACCACCAAGGTGGCAGACATGGAGAAGTTTGTGGACAATGCACGAGAAGCGTGTGATGTAGCAGCAGAAAACCTGGAAAAAGCGGCAGAACGCATGGCCAAACAGTATGACAAGGGAAAACGTCCCGCTAGGGAGTATCAGGTCGGCGACAAGGTTTACGTCAATGCAGAACATCTTCCACATGTACAAGCATCCAAGAAGCTTGACAGCAAGTTCTATGGACCGTACAAGGTGTTAGAAAAAATTGGTTCTGCCGCATACCGACTGGATCTCCCTAAGTCATGGAAAGTGTACAACGTTTTCAACAAAGTACTGTTGAAACCTTACGTACAACCGGCTTTTCCAGATCAGAAGTGGAAGGATGAGGAGTTAAGTGCGAAGAGAGCGGAGGAGGAAGCGAAGGTACAGGGCGAAGAGTATGAAGTGGAGGAAGTTTTGGACAGTTGTGTGCAAGGACAAGGCATTCAATATCTTGTCAAGTGGAAGGGATTCCCCATCGAAGAGTCCACCTGGGAACCACTCAAGAATTTCGAGAACGCCGGAGAGGCAATTCAGGAGTTTCACCAGAAACATCCTAATGCTCCTGCTTCTCGAAGACTACCCAGGGATGCCTTCTGACACTATCAAAACCACACCAGCACACATGTCCCAAAACGGTTATTTGGTTGGGAAGATGGCAAGTTCAAACGTGACTACCGGGAACGCCTAGAGCGCAAATGGCGCAAGTGGAAGGGGGATCACGTGGCACTCTATGCTCTCCCGGATGATGATCCTGACATGGTTTGTGTGGAACCGAACCCTTAAGGGGGGGGTAATGTTACGATTTGACGGTTTCATGTCACAACTGGTGACATGCGTGATGGACAGGCGCCCATGGTAGCGCCCTAGCTTACATCAGCAGGGCATGTGGTTAAGGGGAGGTGGACATGAGGGGACCATGCGGCGAGGGGTATATAGTAGTAGTTGGAGCCTGAGAACCCCCAGACTCTTGATAGTCACTGTTGTAGACAGTCCTACAGAGTTTCTTGTTTTTCTTTCTTGTTCCTCTGGTTGTGTGACCTGGTCTACCGACCTCATAACATTTTTGAAGCAGCCAACAGGAAATCATTCCGACCAGAAGGCCTGTAGTATTAGTTCAACAATGTGTAGAAATAGTCATGCAACCAAATTTATTAAGTTAAATTGCATTGATTATGAACTAAGGACATAAAAAATAAGGAATGAGCCTGATACAATGGAAAAGATCACTTGAAGCCCTGGTGGACTCCATGGATGGTGAGGTGCATATGGGAACAACCCATGGCCCAAGCCCTCCAATCACTTTGATCCTGGAGTCACAACTCCAGGACAGAGGAGGTGACGGCAGATCTGGTACAGGGTTTGAATAGTGCGATGGAGGCACAAGCAGCCTGGTACTTGAACCACTTAAGGGACAAGCCTAAGCAGGTGATAGGAACTGGGAAACAACAACTGAACATACCCATGACGGTTACTGATGTCACAACAGGACTATCAGGAACCCCTCGGCGTGACGCCTAAGAGCCCCAACAGTGAACTGACAGGAGGAGAGGAGAGAGGGGAGAAACCCGAGAGAACTCAACTGAGGACTCTGGGTGCTGAATTGCACTCCTTATATACTATGACAGGTGGTCTGTGCACTACCCTAAGCCCTACTCTAAATATAGTATGGTATGAGTAAGACGACTGCGCATGTAGTAATGGTAATGAGTCATCAGTGTTACGGTCGATGTCCACAACGTCGTTCAGTGTCCAAGTCTACAGCGACAAACAGAGTCTCGGTCTGTTCCCAATCACTGGACGAGGGTTCTAGGCACTAAGTCTGACGACGACGAAGGCTAGAAAGAGAGCGAGAAGAGCGGTTGAGGCGACGAGCAAAAGAGCATTCAAGTTATGGATAAGATTCAACTAAGTTGGAACTAAAGAACTACGGTACATGAGAGGGGTTTATATACGTTAAGAGAACAATAAGAACATAAGGGGAAAGAGCATAACTATCTAAGAAAGGAAAAACGAAGGTAGCTATAAAAGGAGATAACGTCTAAGCGTAACTATGGGTTTGTAACAAGTAAATGTAGTCTGTTAACAAAGGGAAAAGAGAATTGTAACATTACCCCCTTTGTATGCGAGAAGTCACCGACTTCTACCATCCGGAAGTTGTCCAACCGTGATCCGTCCTAGACTCAGCCCATTTGACAGCATTGTCTAGTTCCTTCGTCGACGTTTCCACCTTCCATTTGAGAGCTTCAGCAGCTCTGTGTAAATTTTGTGCGTTCCGGAGGAAGGAATCGCGTTCCTCGTAGGTCATCTCATGCGGGTCAATGGTGAGGGTGAGGGCGGCGAGATTGTCAGTGGCGGAAGAGAGGTTGGTGATGGAACATGTGGCGGCGGCAAGGGCGTCCGCGACGACAGTGAGTGTAGTGTTCCTTTTGACGAATTGGGCGAAATGTGGGAGGTGATGATCGTCGGGGTGTACTTGTGGAAGCAGGGCAGCAGGGTGGATATGTAAATCGTCGTCCTCGAAGTGGACGATGGTTGTGTTTTCAATGAAGACCTCGAGTGGGAGGTCAGGGACGGCAATGAAGGGTGAAAGGGTGGCGGTGGCTTCGTCGATGCGCCAGTGGGCGCAGGAGAGAAGTGCCAAGGCAATGAAGTAGGTGGCGAGGGCAAAGAAGGTGAACATGGTTACTGTAATGCGTTTATTGGCGTAGGTGACGATGTCTGGAGAATTTATACATCTTCCGGATCGCTGATTTCCGTGTCGGAAGGCCAATTTTCTGTGTTCAATGGATCTTCGATTGCAGGGTCAGTGAGGAGTTCTCGCTCTTCCCTCATGAATATGGTTAGTGAATTTAAGTGTTCTATCCCTGGTGTCGTTGTTGGTGTGATTCGGAACTTCCTGATGCGCTTAACGATATCCACTATTACCTGTACCATCACGAGAGATAGATAATCAAGTTCGTCGAGGATGTCTTCCATGAAAAGGCGAGGTCTTCCTGGTATTCTGATTCCTCGGCTAATTTGCCAGATCTGCGCGCTACACTCCCATGTCTGTTTAGTGATTTCATCCATCTGTTTATATTCTTCTGGGCAAAGCAGTCTTCCATGAGCGCTTTTATAAACATCACTGCTTTTGACGGCTAAAAGTTGGTAGGCGGGTGGATTCTCATTGTAGAGAGGTAGATCATTGGTTGAAAATCGTAGGTCATGGTACTTGGGAAGATAATTCCGGGCATTGTTGCAGGGGAATTCCGTTATCCCTGAAGGATTCTTTTGGTGACGGTGATTGAGACGAGGGGTGCAATAATATCGTGTGACTAACGCCATAGTTCGGGTAAGTTTTCCTGGCAGGGTCGGTGCTCCAAGGGCGTGTTGGAAGGGGAGGTATTGTATGTGGGTATAGATGGTTTTTTCTTTAAGGGCTATAGTATATCGAGAGAGTGTAGAGCAATTCCGTTTTGTATAATGGTAGTTTTGTTTCAAGACGTGGCGGTTTCTATATCGCGTCATGGTTCAGAGGTGTCGACGTTGTTGATATTCTGATAGGATATCAGTGGCGTTTGCAAGATTGTGAGCGGGTTCCCAAGAGTTATCGTTCGATCTGTAGCCTTTCCATTTAACTAGATAATGGTAGCCTGCGCCTCGTTTCCTGTGGGCTAGAATTGCCTCTACTTCGAATTCCTCTTGTCCATTTACGAGATCAGGGGGTGGTTTCATATAATTCGGGCCATGCGCAGTCGTTTCCTTGTACGGGGTAAGGAGTGACGCATGAAACACAGGGTGAATGCGCCATTGTTTCGGGAGTTTCAATTTGTATGTTACTGGTCCCATCACTTGTTCGATTTCGAAGGGTCCTTCTCGTTTTGGTGCTAGCTTTCTGGATGGATATGGTATGTGAAGATTTCGGTTCTCGAGCCAAACTTTGGTGCCCTTTTCAAATCGTATTGCTTTGTCCTTGCGTCGACTTGCCACTAGTTGTCTTGCTAGTTCATGTGCTGCTAGCGCTTCTTCTCTGGCTTTCCTTAGGAATTGAAGGCGTTCCTCCGCTGCTGGCGTGGTCATTCGCGTAGTAGCTGTGGGAAGTGCGACAGGGTCCGTTCCATACATTAGTCAGAATGGGGAAGTCTTGATTGTGTCGTGATGTCGGTTATTGTGGGCAAATTCGGCTATTGGAAGAAGCAGTTTCCATAGATGCGGTTCATTAGAACAGAACATTCGGAGGTAGACTTCTAGCTCCTGGTTGACTCGTTCTGTTTCCCCATCAGTCTGAGGATGATAGGCTGTGCTCATTCTGTGGTTGATTCCTAGCGCCTTTCATATTTCTTGGAATACTTTTGCGGAGAACTGTGGTCCTCGATCTGAAATTAAGACATCTGGTAGGCCAAACTGTTTGAAAATTTCGGAGATATAGAGTTCTGCTGTGCCTAAAGCGTTGATTGTCTTCTTGCAAGGTGTGAAAATTACCCCCTTTGTAAGACCGTGGTCCACCGTGACCAGGATCGAGTCGAAACCATCGGAAAGGGGTAGGTCGGTAATGAAATCAAGGGTGACTTGTTGAAAAGGACGTGTTGCTTTCGACGGAATCGGGTGAAGGGCTGGCACATTCGGGTGTGTATTAATTTTCATCTGCTGACAGGGGGCACATCCTTCTATCCATTCCCTGACATGTTTGAACATTCCGGGCCACCAGTAGTCACGCTTGAGGAGTTCAAGGGTCTTTAATCGTCCAGGGTGACCAGATGATCGTGCCTCATGTGTTTCTTTAATCAATCTGGTTCGTAATCCGTCTTGGTCAGGGATATAGGTCTTCCCAAGATAGTGAACAATGCCGTTAGTGTAAGACCAATCCTGTATGTTCGATTTGATCGGTGGAGCGTGGTGCGTAGTGATAACCTCAATTAGGATTCGTCCGAAATCATCTTTTGACATTGCCTTTTGAATTTCCGTGACTAGATCTTCAGCAATAAGACGAATAAAACAATCTTCCGGTAGGACTATGACATCTTCTTGTAATTCACTGTTTCCCATATGATTGGGGCGTCGGGATAGGGCATCTGCTTTGAACATTTTTGTGCCAGGGACGTGCTCAATGCGTAGGTCAAATTCTGACAATAAGGATGACCATCTAGCTTGTCTGGGCGTTAAGCATTGGGCCGTTCGATAGTAGGACAGATTCTTGTGGTCGCAGTGCACTATAGTAGTGTGGGGTGATCCGTGCAGTAGATGCCGCCAAGTCATCAATCCTTTGATAATTGCCAAGAGTTCTCGATCGTAGATCTGGTAATTCTGTTCCGTTTGTGTTAATGCATGTGAAATAAATCCACAGGGATGCAGAGATCCTGTTTCATCGGCTTGTTTCAATACTGCTCCTATTGCCTTATTTGATGCGTCGGTCTGAAGGATAAAGGGTCGAGTAGGATCTGGCATTAATAATACTGGCATAGATGCGAATCGTTTCTTTAGTATTTCAAAAGCATTGTTTCGTTCTGCGGTCCAGTCGAATGGTTTGGTTTTCTTAGTGAGGTCGGTGAGCGGTTTAGCAATTGCAGCAAAGTTTCCAATGAAACGTCGGTAAAAATTCCCAAATCCGAGGAAGGATCGGACCTGTTTGACAGTGGTAGGGATTGGCCAATCGGTGATTCCTGCTAGCTTTATTGGGTCCATCTGAATGCATCCAGGGGTGATGATCATTCCTAAGAATTCAACTTCCTGCATGGCAAACTTGCATTTCTCTAATTTCAGGAATAGATCGTTATCCTGTAATCGTTGTAGAATCCGTTTTGTCCGTTCTTCTAGTTGTTCTAGTGTTTCTGCGCAAATTAACATGTCGTCCATATAGATGACTATCCATCCCTCATTGATCATATCTTTAAAGTATTCGTTCATCATAGTTTGAAAGGTTGATGGCGAGTTGCATAGTCCAAAGAACATCACTGTGGGTTCGTAGAGTCCTCGATTGGTGATAAAGGCCGCTTTCCATTCATCTCCTTTCTTGATGCAAACGTTATTGTATCCCCATCGGAGATCCAGTTTGGTAAAATACTTGGCACCCTCGTAGTTTAGTCATGAGATCGGAAACTAAGGGAAGGGGATATGCGTTTTTGACGGTCCATTCATTGAGATATCGATAGTCCTGACAGGGTCGGAGTGCTCCACTCTCTTTCTTTGCTACGAAGAAGAATGGTGATGCCTGCGGTGATGTAGATGGCTTGATGTACCCTTTCTTGAGCTGTTCATCAATCCATTCGTCTAACAGCCCTTGCTCTTTGACGGATAGAGGATAGAGTTTACTAGCCTTCGGGACAAAGCCTTCTTTCATGTTGATCGCGTGATCCCATGGTCGACTAGATGGGAAGCGTTCTGACACCTTTTTGTCAGAGATGATGTGCCATTGCTCATATTCTGATGGTAAAGTGGTAGATGGTTCGTTTTTCTTGAGCCTGTGCTCTAGTTCCTGTGATGCTGATGTTTTAACTCTAATCCAGTAGTCATCTTCACCCCATTGCTGGGAATCGAGGGCTAGCTGCCAGATCGCTTTTGGCGATGTGTCCAGATCTTCGATTTTCAGAGATTTTTCTCTCCAGTTGATGATCGGGTTATTTTCCTCTAACCAGGGTATCCCTAAAATCATTCGTTGATCGCCTAGCTTAGTGATCCAAAACCAATTGATAAACTGCCGTCCTTCAATCGTATAGCATATCTTGGTCCGATGTGTGATCATTCCTTTCATATTTACAGTTCCGTCTGCATTTCTGACTTTGATTGGTTTCTTAAGTCGTTCTTTCTTAAGTTCTTTTACTGCTTCTTCATCTACAAAGTTTCCTTCTGCTCCACAATCAATTAGGGCAGATGTTCCAGCGGGTAAATTGGTCGATTTGATAGTTAACGAAATGCGCTTGTCATTGTTGGATAATACTATTACAGAATCAAGCGCTAACTGTTCAGATCTTGATAATAAGGAAGGGCCAACCGCTGAGTGACGCTTCCTAACTAAAAACCCTCGTTTTCGAATTCGTTTAGGAGGGCATTCTTTTCTTCAGTAGACATTGCTGAAAAGATGGCTCTAATTTTCTTTGCTGGTTCGTCTTCTTCCTTCTGTTGTTCCTCAGTGACGGAATGGATCACCTTATTCTGGTAAGAAGACCTGGATGAAGACGCATCATTGCGTTTTGGGCAGTTCCTGGAGATGTGTCCCTGTGTTCCACATCTGAAACACTTGCTGGTCTTTCGGTATTCCTCTTTTTGATCATCTGTCAATCGGCCAGGGATTGTGGTATTTATAGCTCTGATTGTTCCAGGTCGGTTGTTATTGTTTCGATTGAAACGTGTTCCAGATCCATCATTGGTTCTCCTGTTTCCTTGTCCTGTCATGTCCCAAGCGTTATGGTGATCCTCAGCCTTATCATAGGCTTCTTGCATCGTCTTGATCTTTCTTTGGTCCTGTAAGATCGTCTGAGCGAGTTCTAAAGGTAGTCCTTTGACGAATGCCTGCAGTTGAGCGGGTATCCCTGTGAGTCCAGAGGTTCCTATGTCCATGCGAAATTTTCTGATGTATTCTGGGACTGAGACGCCGTTTCCAACTCTTAATTTGGATAGATTGTTCAGGGCTCGAAGGGCGCTATTGACTTCTCCCCAGTCATTGATGAAACGTGTTTCAAATGCCTCATAGTTGCTCCATTTGAACGCGGCTGTGGTACTGCCTCTATTGTCATTCAGTTCGCTTCGGATAATCGTTTTCCAGTCGTCTAATTCTGGTCCCATGCACGCAAGCGCATATCTCACTTTCTTCTCATCTTTTCCTTCGTAGTTTTGTTCATTGAGGGTAAAGTAGTCCTCAAGCTGTCCTAAAAATGACCTTGCTTCGATTCGTTTGCCTGTATAGGCTGCGGTTTGATATCTCCTTTAGAGCTAGCATTGGTTTCAGACGCCATTCTTGGTTCAGGAGTGATTGGTGGCTCGGGGTTGATCGGTGGTTCAGGGGTTGGTGTTCTGGTGATCGGTTTCGGTTCTGGAGTAGGGGTCCTACTCGGGGTTCTAGGTTTCGGAGATGGGGGTGGTCCTTGTTTTGAGTGATCTGTATCAAACAGGTTTTCCTCAAGCTTGGCTTGTTCAATTCGTAGTAATTCCTCCCACTCTGCTAAAAGATTAGCTGCGATTCCGTATCGGTCGTTGTCTCCAAGGAATTTCCTATAGAGGGTCCTAAATGGTTCGTTTTCTGGTTCCTTTACAAGGTAGAGCGGTTCTCCTTGTACTTCACTACCCCAGTCTAGGTAGGGTTGATCGGGTAAATCGAATTCAAAGGCTCCTGAGTAAAAGTCTCCTGAAAAGTGTTGGTCTGGGACTGGTTTGTTTCGTTTCTGTCCTTCTGTAACAAAGTACCAGGTTCGTTGGTAGAGAAAAACTTCTCGTCGTCTGAGGTAGTATTTCCCCTTATAGGTGACGGATCTGTTCGGGGGTCATTCCTGAGAGCTGCGGGTCTCAATGGTGTCGGCTAGGGATGATACCCTGAGCTAGTCCTGAGTTCCAACTTATGTTACGGTCGATGTCCACAACGTCGTTCAGCGTCCAAGTCTACAGCGACAAACAGAGTCTCGGTCTGTTCCCAATCACTGGACGAGGGTTCTAGGCACTAAGTCTGACGACGACGAAGGCTAGAAAGAGAGCGAGAAGAGCGGTTGAGGCGACGAGCAAAAGAGCGTTCAAGTTATGGATAAGATTCGACTAAGTTGGAACTAAAGAACTACGGTACATGAGAGGGGTTTATATACGTTAAGAGAACAATAAGAACATAAGGGGAAAGAGCATAACTATCTAAGAAAGGAAAAACGAAGGTAGCTATAAAAGGAGATAATGTCTAAGCGTAACTATGGGTTTGTAACAAGTAAATGTAGTCTGTTAACAAAGGGAAAAGAGAATTGTAACAATCAGCACCGGGCTCCAGTATCTTATCTACAGTTTTCATCTAAGCGCCAAGCGGTAGGCACCTGCTTAGTCAGCATGTGTTTATATAATATGGAGAAAATAATAAAATGAAAATGACTTGGTGAAAAAGCCGAAGCTTTTCAGTCGGTCTTGACAGTACCCCCTTTTTAAGGTTTGGCTTCCAGACAAATTCAAACTTCATCGTCATCTTTCAGCGCATTGCACTCTATCACGGATGATTCCTCTATTTCTTCGATGATGGGGGAGAGTGGTCATGAAGGTGGGGTGAGATCTTCAATTGTTTCAGCGCGAGGCGCTATATCATGTGATTGATGTAGGCACATGTTGCATTGACATGGCCCTTCCACATCTCCTGGCTCCATAAGGGTGTCTAAGCCCTTTCTTCCCTTCCATTTTTGCCAGTTTTGTTCCCATTTTGCAGCTGGTGCTACTGCGTTAACATCAATTTTGGACACTACTTTGTCTGAGGATTGTGTGAAGTTTTCGTAAGGTCTGAAAGTCAACCTGTTAAAGGTTGCTTTGTCAAGTCTTCTGATTGCTCCAGGGTTTCTATCATAAAAGTTTTTTATTTTTATTTTTGCATTTTGTAGATTGTCATCATCCACCCCCTTTTTATGGTCTGGCCTCCTGGACAGAGAATTGGCCTTTCCCATGGTAACACCAGCTTTATGATGTAATACAAAATTAAACCGACTAAGGTACAAAGCCCATTGGGCTTGTCTGCGATTTAACTTTTTTGCACTCATAAAGTACTTGAGGTTCTTGTGATCAGTCCATATTTCGAACTGTTCACGTGATCCTTCCAAATAATGACGCCATGTTTCTAGACAACGCATAATGCCTAGCATTTCTTTGTCATGAATGTCATAGTTGCGCTCAGTATCATTGAGCGACTTTGATAGGTAGGCCACAGGCCTCCACTTATCATCCTTGCAGAGCATAGATAAGATGCGTAGCGTAATCCAATGCATCTGACTCTACCCTGAACTTTCTATCTGAGTCTGGGGCAACTAGTAACGGTTGCTCTGTAAATATCTTTTTCAGGCTTTGGAAAGCCTTTTCTTGGACCTCCATCCATTCCCATGTTTTTTCTTTTCTGACCAGATCATGTAGTGGTCGTGCAATTTTAGCAAAGTCCTGTACAAAGTGCCTATAGTAATTGGCTAGGCCTAAGAACCTTTGTACATCCTTGACACAAGAAGGGGTGGGCCAGCTAATAATAGCTTCAACCTTAAATCTTTGGTTGACAACCATACTTTGTCTCCAACCTTGTACTCCGGTGCGTCGGATCTGTGTCTATCTGCATACAGCTTCATATCACCTTGTGATTTTAGCAAAGCTGCCTGAGTTTCTTCATGGATCTCCTTCATTTTTTGGGCAAACTCTGATGCTGCCGGGTGGCTCCCTTCTCTTCTGGGCTCGATTCCCATCCTGGGGTGTTTGCCATAATTGACAAAGAAAGGGGTCTGTTTGGTGGACGCCTGAATTTTGTTATTGTAACTAAATTCAGCAATGGCTAACCATCCAGACCAATCTTCTTGCCTATGGTCTACAAAGATTCTCAGGAACTGTTCTAGGTCCTGATTCATTCTTTCAGTTTGTCCATCAGTTTGTGGATGGAACGCAGTGGACAAGTCCATTGAAATTCCCAGCATTTGATTTAGTTCCTTCATCATCTGTGCTGTGAATTGTGGACCTCTATCCGAGATGATTGATTCAGGGAGCCCATGTAGTTTCCAAATGTGATCCCTGAATAGACTTGCCAGCCCTTGTGCTGACGTTTCTTCTGATGTGGGTATAAAGTGCGCCATTTTGGACATTCTATCACAAACTACCAAAATTGCATTGTGACCATGTGACTCTGGTAATTTTGTGATAAAATCAGTGGAGATGTGTGTTACAATTCTCTTTTCCCTTTGTTAGTGGACTACATTTACTTGTTACAAACCCATAGTTACGCCTTGGACGTTATCTCCTTTCATAGCTACTTTCATCTTTCCTTTCTCAGATAGCTATGCACTTTCCCCTTATATTCTTATTGTTCTCTTAACGTATATAAACCCCTCTCATGTACCGTAGTTCTTTAGTTCCAACTTAGTCGAATCTTATCCATAACTTGAACGCTCTTTTGCTCGTCGCCTCAACTACTCTCCTCGCTCTCTCTCTAGCCTTCGTCATCATCAGACTTAGTGCCTAGAATCCTTGTCCAGAGATTGGGAACAGACCGAGACTCTGTTTGTCACTGTAGACTTGGACGATAAACGACGTTGTGGACATCGACCGTAACATAAGTTGGAACTCAGGATTTGCTCAGGGTATCATCCCTAGCTGACACCATTGAGACCCGCAGCTCTCAGGAACGACCCCCGAACGGATCCGTCACCTATAAGGGGAAATACTACCTCAGACGACGAGAAGTTTTTCTCTACCAACGAACCTGGTACTTTGTTACAGAAGGACAGAAACAAAACAAACCAGTCCCAGACCAACACTTTTCAGGAGACTTTTACTCAGGAGCCTTCAAATTCGATTTACCCGATCAAATCTACCTAGACTGGGGTAGTGAAGTACAAGGAGAACCGCTCTACCTTGTTAAGGAACCAGAAAACGAACCATCTAGGACCCTCTATAGGAGATTCCTTGGAGACAACGATCGATACGGAATCGCAGCTAATCTTTTAGCAGAGTGGGAGGAATTACTACGAATTGAACAAGCCAAGCTTGAGGAAAACCCATTTGATACAGATTACTCGAAACAAGGACCACCCCCATCTCCGAAAATCAGAACCCCGAGTAGAACCCCTACTCCAGAACCGAAACCAATCACCAGAACACCAACCCCTGAACCACCGATCAACCCCGAACCACCGATTACTCCTGAACCAAGAATGGCGTCTGAAACCAGTGCTAGCTCTAAGGGAGATATCAAACCGCAGCCTATACAACCCTTTACAGGCAAACGAATCGAAGCAAGGTCATTTTTAGGACAGCTTGAGGATTACTTTACCCTCAATGAACAGAACTATGAAGGAAAAGATGAGAAGAAAGTCAGATATGCGCTTGCGTGCATGGGACCAGAACTGGACGACTGGAAAACTATTATCCGAAGCGAATTAAATGACAATAGAGGCAGTACCACAGCCACGTTCAAATGGAGCAACTATGAAGCATTTGAAACATGTTTCATCAATGACTGGGGAGAAGTCAACAGCGCCCTTCGAGCCCTGAACAATCTATCCAAATTAAGAGTTGGAAACGGCATTTCAGTCCCAGAATACATCAGAAAATTTCGCATGGACATAGGAACCTCTGGACTCACCGGAATACCCGCCCAGTTACAAGCATTCGTTAAAGGATTACCTTTAGAACTTGCTCGAACAATCTTACAGGACCAAAGGAAGATCAAAACGATGCAAGAAGCCTATGACAAGGCCGAGGATCACCATAACGCTTGGGACATGACAGGACAAGGAAACAGGAGAACCAATGATGGATCTGGAACGCGCTTCAATCGAAACAATAACAACCGATCGGGAACAATTAGAGCTATAAATACCATGATCCCTAGCCGATTGACAGATGATCAAAAAGAGGAATACCGAAAGACTGGCAAGTGTTTCAGATGTGGAACACAGGGACATATCTCCAGGAACTGCCCGAAACGCAATGAGGCGTCTTCATCCAGGTCTTCTTACCAGAATAAGGCAGTCCGTTCCGTCACTGAGGAACAACAGAAGGAAGAAGACGAACCAGTAAAGAAAATTAGAGCCATCTTTTCAGCAATGTCTACTGAAGAAAAGAATGCCCTCTTAAACGAATTCGAAAACGAGGGTTTTTAGTTAGGAAGCGTCACTCAGCGGTTGGCCCTTCCTTATTATCGAGATCTGAACAGTTAGCGCTTGATTCTGTAATAGTATTATCCAACAATGACAAGCGCATTTCATTAACTATCAAATCAACCGATTTACCCGCTGGAACATCTGCCCTAATCGATTGTGGAGCAGAAGGAAACTTTGTAGATGAAGGAGCAGTGGAGAAGCTCAGGAAAGAACGACTTAAGAAACCAATCAAAGTTAGAAATGCAGATGGAACAGTAAATGTGAAAGGAATGATCACACATCGAACCAAGATATGCTACATGATCGAAGGACAGCAATTTATCAATTGGTTCTGGATCACTAAGTTAGGCGATCAACGAATGATTCTAGGAATACCATGGTTAGAAGAAAATAACCCGATCATCAACTGGCGAGAGAAATCTCTGAAAATTGGAGATCTGGACACGTCGTCAAAAGCAATCTGGCAGCTAGCCCTCGATTCCCAGCAATGGGGTGAAGATGACTACTGGATTAGAGTTAAGACGTCCGCATCACAGGAACTAGAGCATAGGCTAAAGAAAGACAAACCATCCACCGCATTACCTACGGAATATGAGCAATGGCGCACCATCTTTGACAAAAAGGCATCAGAACGCTTCCCATCCAGTCGACCATGGGATCACGCAATCAACACAAAAGAAGGCTTTATTCCAAAAGCTAGTAAACTTTATCCTCTGTCGGTCAAGGAACAAGGGCTGTTAGACGAATGGATTGATGAACAACTCAAGAAAGGATACATTAAACCATCCACATCACCACAGGCGTCACCGTTCTTCTTTGTGGCAAAAAAGGAAAGTGGAGTACTTCGACCCTGTCAAGATTACCGATACTTGAATGAATGGACCATCAAAAACGCATATCCCCTTCCCCTTGTTTCCGATCTCATGACTAAGTTACGAGGCGCCAAATATTTCACCAAATTAGACCTCCGATGGGGATACAACAATGTTCGCATCAAGAAGGGAGACGAATGGAAAGCAGCCTTTATCACTAATTGGGGACTCTATGAACCAACAGTAATGTTCTTTGGATTATGCAACTCGCCGTCAACCTTTCAAACTATGATGAACGAATACTTTAGGGACATGATCAATGAAGAATGGCTGATCATTTACATGGACGACATGTTAATCTGCGCAGAAACATTAGAGCAACTGGAGGAGCGGACAAGACGAATTTTACAACGGCTACAAGATAACGATCTATTCCTGAAACTTGAAAAATGCAAGTTCACCACGCAGGAAGTCGAATTCCTAGGAATGATCATCACCCCTGGACGCATTCAGATGGACCCGATAAAGTTAGCAGGGATAGCCGATTGGCCAGTCCCTACCACTGTCAAACAAGTCCAATCATTCCTCGGATTTGGGAACTTTTACCGACGTTTCATTGGAAATTTTGCTGCCATCGCTAAACCACTTACCAACCTCACTAAGAAAACAGAACCATTCGACTGGACCACTGAACGGAACAACGCTTTTGAAATTCTAAAGAAACGATTTGCATCTATGCCAGTATTATTAATGCCAGATCCTACTCGACCCTTTATCCTCCAAACCGATGCATCAAATAAGGCAATAGGAGCAGTCTTGAAACAAGCAGATGAAACAGGATCTCTACACCCCTGCGGATTTATCTCACACGCATTAACACAAACGGAGCAGAATTACCAGATCTATGATCGGGAACTCTTGGCAATTATCAAAGGATTGACGACCTGGCGACATTTGTTACACGGATCACCCCACACCACTGTAGTTCATTGCGACCACAAGAATCTATCCTACTACCGAACCGCCCAACGCTTAATGCCCAGACAAGCTAGATGGTCATCCCTATTATCAGAATTTGATCTACGCATCGAGCACGTCCCTGGCACAAAAATGTTTGAAGCAGATGCCCTATCCCGACGCCCTGATCATATGGGAAATAGTGAATTACAAGAAGACGTCATAGTCCTGCCAGAAGATCGCTTTATTTGTCTTATTGCAGAAGATCTAGCCACAGAGATTCAGAAAGC
Source organism: Amanita rimosa (assembly GCA_023014395.1). Classification (NCBI taxonomy): domain Eukaryota; kingdom Fungi; phylum Basidiomycota; class Agaricomycetes; order Agaricales; family Amanitaceae; genus Amanita; species Amanita rimosa. Next base: position 229,222 of record JAEBUO010000046.1, read on the forward strand.
AATGTCAAAAGACGATTTCGGACGCATTCTAATAGAAGTTATCACCACGCACCGTGCCCCACCGATCAAATCGAACATACAAGATTGGTCTTATACCAATGGCATTATTCACTATCTTGGCAAAACCTACATCCCTGACCAAGACGGATTACGAACTAGATTGATTAAGGAAACGCACGAAGCACAATCATCAGGTCACCCTGGACAATTAAAGACCCTTGAACTCCTTAAGCGTGATTACTGGTGGCCCGGAATGTTCAAACATGTCAGGGAATGGATAGAAGGATGTGCTCTCTGTCAGCAGATGAAGATTAACACACATCCGAATGTACCAGCCCTTCACCCAATTTCATCGAAAGCAACCCGCCCCTTTCAGCAAGTAACCCTTGATTTCATCACTGATCTACCCCTTTCTGATGGCTTTGACTCAATCCTGGTCACGGTGGACCATGGTCTTACAAAGGGGGTAATTTTCACACCTTGCAAGAAGACAATCGACGCTCTGGGCACTGCAGAACTTTACGTCTCTGAAATTTTCAAACGGTTTGGCCTACCCGACATTTTGATTTCGGATCAAGGACCACAGTTCTCCGCAAAAGTATTTCAGGAAATACGAAAAGCATTAGGAATTGATCATAGAATGAGCACAGCCTACCATCCCCAAACCGACGGAGAAACAGAACGAGTCAACCAGGAACTAGAAGTCTACCTTCGAATGTTCTGCTCCAATGAACCGCATCTATGGAAACCGCTTCTCCCAATAGCCGAGTTTGCTCACAATAACCGACATCATGACACTATCAAAACTTCCCCATTCAGACTAATGTATGGAACGGACCCTGTTGCGCTTCCCACAGCTACTACACGAATGACCACGCCAGCAGCAGAAGAGCACCTTCAGTTCCTAAGGAAAGCCAGAGAAGAAGCACTAGCAGCACATGAACTAGCAAGACAACTAGTGGCAAGACAACGCAAGGACAGAGCAATACGATTTGAAAAGGGTACCAAAGTATGGCTTGAGAACCGAAATCTTCACATACCATATCAGTCTAGAAAGCTAGCACCAAAACGAGAAGGACCCTTCGAAATCGAACAAGTGATGGGACCAGTGACATACAAATTGAAACTTCCGAAACAATGGCGCATTCACCCTGTGTTTCATGCGTCACTCCTTACCCCGTACAGGGAAACAACTGCGCATGGGCCGAACTATGTGAAACCACCCCCTGATCTCGTAAATGGACAAGAGGAATTCGAGGTAGAGGCAATTCTAGCCCATAGGAAACGAGGCGCAGGCTACCATTACCTAGTTAAATGGAAAGGCTATGGATCAAATGATAATTCTTGGGAACCCGCTCGCAATCTTGCAAACGCCACTGATATCTTGTCTAAATATCAACAACGTCGACACCTCTGAACCATGACGTGATACAGAAACCGCCACATCTTGAAACAAAACTACCACTATACAAAACGGAACTGCTCAACACTCTCTCGATACACTATAGCTCTTAAAGAAAAGACCGTCTATACCCACATACAATACCTCCCTTTACAACACGCCCCCAGGGCACCGAACCCGCCAGGAAAACTTACCCGACCTGTGGCGTTAGTCACACGATACTATCGCACCCCCCGACTTGATCACCGTCACCAAAAGAACCCTTCAGGAACAACAGAGTTCCCCTGCAACAATATCCAGAATTACCTCCCCAAGTACCACGACCTACAATTTTCAGCCGACGATCTACCCCACTACAACAAGGATCCACCTGCATACCAACTTCAAGCCATCAGAAACAGCGACGTTTATGAGAGTGCCCATGGAAGATTGCTATGTCCGGAAGAATACAAGCAGATGGACGAGATCACTAAACAAATACGGGAGTGTAGCGCACAAATCTGGTTAATCAGCCGAGGAATCAGAATACCAGGAAGGCCTCGCATTCTCATGGAAGACATCCTCGACGAACTTGATTACTTGTCTACTGCAATGGCAGGGGTAATAGCGGATATTATTAGGCGAATCAGAAGATTCTTAATCACCCCAACAACGACATCAGGGATCGAACATTTAAATGCATTAACCAAGTTCATCAGAGAGGAACAAGAACTCCTCACCGACCCTGCAATCGAAGATCCACTAAATACAGAAAATTGGCCTTCAGATGCGGAAATCAGCGACCTGGCATCCACATAAATTTCCAAGTGTCACCACCCAACACCCAACCTACCTCACAACTAGAAACCATGTTCACCTTCTTTGCCCTCACCACCTACTTCATCGCCTTGGCACTCCTCTCCTGCGCTCACTGGCATATCGAAGAAACCGCTGCCGCCTTCTCGCCCTTCCTCGCCATTCCAGATCTCCCGCTCGAGATCCTTGTTGAAAACACCACTGTCGTCCACTTCGAGGATGACGATTTACATATTCACCCTGCCACCCTGCTTCCCCAGGTATACCCCGACGATCACCACCTCCCGCACTTTGCCCAATTCGTCAAGAGGAATACCACGCTCACCGTCGTCGCTGATGCCCTCGCCGCCGCCACATGTTCCATCACCAACCTCTCCTCCGCCACCAACAATCTCGCCGCGCTCACCCTCACCATTGACCCTCATGAAATGACTTATGAGGAACGCGATTCATTCCTACGAAACGCTCAAAATCTGCATCGTGCCGCCGAGGCGCTCAAATGGAAGGTGGAGACTTCTACAAAAGAATTGGACAACGCAGTCAAGTGGGCTGAGTCCAGAACGGACCATGGCTGGACTGCTTCTGGCTGGTAGAAGTTGGTGACTTCTCGCATACAAAGGGGGTAATGTTACAATTCTCTTTTCCCTTTGTTAGTGGACTACATTTACTTGTTACAAACCCATAGTTACGCCTTGGACGTTATCTCCTTTCATAGCTACTTTCATCTTTCCTTTCTCAGATAGCTATGCACTTTCCCCTTATATTCTTATTGTTCTCTTAACGTATATAAACCCCTCTCATGTACCGTAGTTCTTTAGTTCCAACTTAGTCGAATCTTATCCATAACTTGAATGCTCTTTTGCTCGTCGCCTCAACTACTCTCCTCGCTCTCTCTCTAGCCTTCGTCATCGTCAGACTTAGTGCCTAGAATCCTTGTCCAGAGATTGGGAACAGACCGAGACTCTGTTTGTCGCTGTAGACTTGGACGATAAATGACGTTGTGGACATCGACCGTAACAATGTGTGTCCATGGCCTTGCTGGTGCCGAGTTTGGCATCAACTTTCCAGCAGGAGGCTCTGGGAAATTTTTATTCCGCTGGCACTTGTCACATCCACTAACATATTTTTTTAATAAATCTGGTGATTCCAGGCCACCAGTAGTTTCTTGTGACGAGTTCAATCGTCTTCCATTGTCCTCCATGTCCAGCAATAGGCGTGTTGTGGTGTAGGCGGACTATCTCCATCCACAGTTTTTCATTTTTTGGTACATAGACTTTCCCTTGCCAGAGGATAAGTCCCTGTTCCATCTCCCATTCGCAAGCGTTTAGTGTTTTAATGCCAGCCTTTTGCATGGCTTCTACTGCCTTTACTACTGCTTTGTCACGTGCCTCAGAGTGTTGAATTTTGTTTAATAATTCTTTTTCTGAGCTATGAATGAATACATGTCCATGACGTAGTGCAGCGATTCTGAAAAAGTCCAGTTTGAGGAGCATGACGTCTTTGTTGTCATCATCCACCCCCTTTTTATGGTCTGGCCTCCTGGACAGAGAATTGGCCTTTCCCATGGTAACACCAGCTTTATGATGTAATACAAAATTAAACCGACTAAGGTACAAAGCCCATTGGGCTTGTCTGCGATTTAACTTTTTTGCACTCATAAAGTACTCGAGGTTCTTGTGATCAGTCCATATTTTGAACTGTTCACATGCTCCTTCCAAATAATGATGCCATGTTTCTAGACAACGCATAATGCCTAGCATTTCTTTGTCATGGACGTCATAGTTGCGCTCAGTATCATTGAGCAACTTTGATAGGTAGGCCACAGGCCTCCACTTATCATCCTTGCAGAGCATAGATAAGATGCCACCCATAGTGTAATCCAATGCATCTGAAAGACTTGTTGTACGATTGCGTCATGCTCCTCTTTTGTTTTAGTAAAGATGAGTATGTCATCAATGTACACAATGACTTTTCCTGCATTGATCATATCGCGGAAAATGTCATTCATCATTGCTTGGAAGGTGGCGGGTGAATTGGTCAGCCCGAAGAACATTACTACCGGTTCAAAAGAACCTTCAGGGGTAGTGAATGCGGCTTTCCATTCGTCGCCTTCCTTGATCCATATGTTATTATAACCCCACCTAAGATCTAGCTTAGTGAAGTATTTCGTGCTCCCTGCTCGGTCTATGAGCTCTGATATAAGTGGTAGTGGGTAGTTATTTTTAACTGTCCACTCGTTCAGGTATCGGTAGTCCTGAACCATCCGCTTCTTTCCGTCTTTCTTGCTTATGAAGAAGACGGGTGACGTTTGTGGTGATTTTGAGGGTCGGATATACCCTTTTGCCAACTGATCATCCACAAAGTTCTGTACTTCTTGAAGCTCATCTGGGGATAAGGGATAAACTTTCCCTTTCCGGGGCTGATAGCCAGGTTTGGTATCAATTGCGTGATCCCAGGGCTTTCTAGCCGGCATGTGCTCTGATGCTCCTTTCTCAAAGATTTTGAGGAATTGGTGGTACTGCTCAGGTACCATCTCTTTGGCTGTGAGTTTTGCCAATTCTCATACATGTTTCATTGATCCGGCTTTTGGTCCAGTGGATGCAGATGGGAACACCAGCAAGAATGGGTATTTATCCCCATACTTGTATTGACTCGGGTGTTTCATTTGTTCCATGTACGTGAGGTGCTTCTCACTTTCCTCTTTTTCTTCGAGCCAGTGCGCGAAGTCTAACTCTTTCTCCTGTTCCCACAGATATTCCAGAACACGCCAGTGTTCCGCTGATCGGACCTTCTGCTCCCGCTTCCTGGTCCATTCTCTTTGCCTATGCCCACAGCTTTGTGGACAATGCGTCAATTTGACTTGACTGGTTTCCCAATTGATTTCTGGGTTATGTTTTCATAACCATGTTGACCCAATGATTACGTTGGTTTTTCCTAGCTCACATATCTCAAAGGTGGCTTGTTCCTTGTGCCCTTGATAAGATAAAAGAAGATCAACCTCATGGGTGATCATTCCTCCTTCATTATTTGTTCCATCCACATTCTGAACTTGAATGGGACGTTCCAAGGGTATCAATTTGAAGCCCATCCTTTTCGCATATGCAGCATGCATGAATAATCCTGTTGCCCCTGAATCGAGCAACGCAGTTTGTTGGGTTTGTTCATGTGTGTCCAACCTTTCCAACCCAATCTCCATTAAGATCTTGTCTTTTCGTCCTATTGACCTAACTAAAAACTCCTTTTCCCCTTTCTTTAACATCCTTTTTGGACAAGCAGTTTCAGTGCTAGGCGCTATGTCACGCTGCCTTCCTTTTAAGTTCTTTTGTCCCTTTGTAGATACTTGTACTACTGTATTTGTTAATGAGGAATTAAGCACAGGTTGTACTGCCCTGCCGTGCGCTATATCATGGTGTTTCACCTGGGAGTTCGCCTCTTGCGGGGATGTCCCAGAAGTCCTTGAGACTTCCGAGATGGTCCTTGCATCAACCCGTTCAGCGCTAGGCGCTATATCAAGGGGCTGTGCACTATCTAATCTATCTAGTACAGCATATCTATTACAAGAGTCCAGTACGGGACCTACTGACTCTCTTCCTCTTTTAAATGCTCTTCTCCTTTCTTGAAGTACTCCTTCATTTCATCAAATGTCATAGTGCGAATATTGAGTCCTGATCTGCAGTTCCTGGAAATGTGTCCGATCTTGCCGCATTTGTAACAGTGGAGTGGTGGTCTTTGGTTCTGATCAATGTCCATTGCGTTAGGGTCCGGCTGATTTGCCGTACTACTTGAACTCACGGAGGCTCCAGCTCCCAATTGTCCCTGACTCGCTGATCCCGATTCAAATCTCCATCGGGGTTTGGGCTGGCCAGGGGCTACCGGCTTTGCCATATCTGGGCCTTTGGATGCTCCTTCACTCCTATTGGCGGAGCTACTGGTCCGCGAGGAGTAGTACTTCTCCTCGGCTTTCACCTGTCTCCACTGGCGATCTAATCTTACTGCCTTCTGATACCATCCTTCTATGGTCTCAGGTACTTCGTCGGCCTCCATTATCCTTTTACGGAGTCTGGTATTCAAACTTCGTTTGAACTCTTCGATAAGAGCTCTTCCCAGGTATCTGGTGCCTTGTGATACCTTTTTAAACTTCTGCATGTGTTCCTCACATGTGCTGGACCCTTGTGTCATGGTCCGCATCTCCGAGATCTTTGATGACTGTTCATCAGTGTCACCGAAATCCCTTCTGATCTGCCTGAACAACTGTTTTGCTGTCTGCGGAATTCCTTCTTCATTGTTGGCCATCTGCTCCAACAGATTGTCCTTCCAGTCTGCAGCAAAGCCTTCCGTCATGTACGAAATGATCAACAAGATCCGTTCCTCCTCGTTGGATTCCGGCATCTTCAATTGAATGTACAACCTGCATGCATTTATGAAATTTGTCACTTCGGACATTTTTCCGGAGAAGACCGGAGGTTTGGCTACATCTATTCTAGATGTTCCGCCATGTCCAGTTCCGGGAATATTGAATACCGTCCCTGGTGGTATGTTAACGATATTGGTGGGGGGAGGGGGGTGTTCTGCTGCAGCCGCGGTGGCCTGTGCAGTGTTTGCTTGTAGCTGTGTCTGTTACAATTCTCTTTTCCCTTTGTTAGTGAACTACATTTACTTGTTACAAACCCATAGTTACGCTTGGACGTTATCTCCTTTCATAGCTACCTTCACCTTTCCTTTTCTAGATAGCTATGCTCTTTCCCCTTTAGTTTCTATTGTTCTCTGAACGTATATAAACCCCCCTCATGTACCGTAGTTCTTTAGTTCCAACTTAGTCGAATCTTATCCATAACTTGAACGCTCTTTTGCTCGTCGCCTCAACCGTTCTCCTCGCTCTCTCTCTAGCCTTCGTCATCGTCAGACTTAGTGCCTAGAACCCTCGTCCAGTGGCTGGGAACAGACCGAGACTCTGTTTGTCACTGTAAGACTTGGACGCCGAACGACATTGTGGACATCGACCGTAACATAAGTTGGAACTCAGGACTAGCTCAGGGTATCATCCCTAGCCGACACCATTGAGACCCGCAGCTCTCAGGAACGACCCCCGAACGGATCCGTCACCTACAAGGGGAAATACTACCTTGAACGACGAGAAGTTTTTCTTTACCAACGAACCTGGTACTTTGTTACAGAAGGACGGAAACGAAACGAACCAGTTCCAAACAAATACTTTTCAGGAGACTTCTACTCAGGAGTATCTGAATTCGATTTACCCGATCAAATCTACCTAGACTGGGGTAGTGAAATACAAGGAGAATCGCTCTACCTTGTCAAGGAACCAGAAAACGAACCAGGAAGGACCCTCTACAGAAGATTCTTTAGAGACAGCAACCGACACGGAATCACAGCTAGCCTTTTAGCAGAGTGGGAGGAATTACTACGAATTGAACAAGCCAAGCTTGAGGAAAACCCGTTTGATACAGATTACTCGAAACAAGGACCACCCCCATCTCCGAAACCCAGAACCCCGAGTAGAACCCCTACTCCAGAACCGAAACCAATCACCAGAACACCAACCCCTGAACCACCGATCACTCCTGAACCAAGAATGGCATCTGAAACCAGTGCTAGCTCTAAAGGAGATATCAAACCGCAGCCTATACGACCCTTTACAGGCAAACGAATCGAAGCGAGGTCATTTTTAGGACAGCTTGAGGACTACTTTACCCTCAACGAACAGAACTATGAAGGAAAAGATGAAAAGAAAGTCAGATATGCGCTTGCATGCATGGGACCAGAACTAGACGACTGGAAAACTATCATTCGAAGCGAATTGAATGACAACAAGGGCAGTACCACAGCCACGTTCAAATGGAGCAATTATGAAGCATTTGAAACACGTTTCATCAATGACTGGGGGGAAGTCAACAGCGCCCTCCGAGCCCTGAACAATCTATCCAAATTAAGAGTTGGAAACGGCGTTTCAGTCCCAGAATACATTAGAAAATTCCGCATGGACATAGGAACCTCTGGGCTCACTGGGATACCCGCTCAATTGCAGGCATTCGTCAAAGGACTACCATTAGAACTTGCTAGAACGATCTTACAGGACCAAAGGAAGATCAAGACGATGCAAGAAGCCTATGATAAGGCCGAGGATCACCATAACGCTTGGGACATGACAGGACAAGGAAACAGGAAAACCAATGATGGATCTGGAACACGTTTCAATCGAAACAATAACAACCGATCTGGAGCAATCAGAGCTATAAATACCACGATTCCTAGCCGATTAACGGATGATCAAAAAGAGGAATACCGAAAGACTGGCAAGTGTTTCAGATGTGGAGCACAGGGACACATCTCCAGGAACTGCCTGAAACGCAATGATGCGTCTTCATCCAGGTCTTCTTACCAGAATAAGGCAGTCCGTTCCGTCACTGAGGAACAACAGAAGGAAGAGGACGAACCAGTAAAGAAAATTAGAGCCATCTTTTCAGCAATGTCTACTGAAGAAAAGAATGCCCTCTTAAACGAATTCGAGAACGAGGGTTTTTAGTTAGGGAGCGTCACTCAGCGGTTGGCCCTTCCTTATTATCGAGATCAGAACAGTTAGCGCTTGATTCTGTAATAGTATTATCCAACAATGACAAGCGCATTTCATTAACTATCAAATCGACCGATTTACCCGCTGGAACATCTGCCCTAATCGATTGTGGAGCAGAAGGAAACTTTGTAGATGAAGGAGCAGTGAAGGAGCTCAGGAAAGAACGACTTAAGAAACCAATCAAGGTTAGAAACGCAGATGGAACAGTAAATGTGAAAGGAATGATCACACATCGAACCAAGATATGCTACATGATCGAAGGACAGCAATTTATCAATTGGTTCTGGATCACTAAGCTAGGCGATCAACAAATGATTCTAGGAATACCATGGTTAGAAGAAAATAACCCGATCATCAACTGGCGAGAGAAGTCTCTGAAAATAGGAGATCTGGACACGTCGTCAAAAGCAATTTGGCAGCTAGCCCTCGATTCCCAGCAATGGGGTGAAGATGACTACTGGATTAGAGTTAAGACGTCCACATCACAGGAATTAGAGCATAGGCTAAAGAAAGACGAACCATCCACCGCATTACCTACAGAATATGAGCAGTGGCGCACCATCTTTGACAAAAAGGCATCAGAACGCTTCCCATCCAGTCGACCATGGGATCACGCAATTAACACAAAAGAAGGCTTTGTTCCAAAAGCTAGTAAGCTTTATCCTCTATCGGTCAAGGAACAAGGGCTGTTAGACGAATGGATTGATGAACAACTCAAGAAGGGATACATTAAACCATCCACATCACCACAGGCGTCACCATTCTTCTTCGTAGCAAAAAAGGAAAGTGGAGCACTTCGACCCTGTCAGGATTACCGATACTTGAATGAATGGACTGTCAAAAACGCATATCCCCTTCCCCTTGTTTCCGATCTCCTGACTAAGTTACGAGGCGCCAAATATTTCACCAAACTAGACCTCCGATGGGGATACAACAATGTTCGCATCAAGAAGGGAGACGAATGGAAAGCAGCCTTTATCACTAATCGAGGACTCTATGAACTAACAGTAATGTTCTTTGGGTTATGCAACTCGCCGTCAACCTTTCAAACTATGATGAACGAATACTTTAGGGACATGATCAACGAAGGATGGCTGATCATTTACATGGACGACATGTTAATCTGCGCAGAAACATTAGAGCAACTGGAGGAGCGGACAAGACGAATTTTACAACGGCTACAAGATAACGATCTATTCCTGAAACTTGAAAAATGCAAGTTCGCCACGCAGGAAGTCGAATTCCTAGGAATGATCATCACCCCTGGACGCATTCAGATGGACCCGATAAAGCTAGCAGGGATAGCCGATTGGCCAGTCCCTACCACCGTCAAACAAGTCCGATCCTTCCTCGGATTTGGGAACTTTTACCGACGTTTCATTGGAAATTTTGCTGCCATCGCTAAACCACTTACCGACCTCACTAAGAAAACTGAACAATTTAACTGGACCACTGAACGAAACGATGCTTTCGAAATTCTAAAGAAACGATTTGCATCTATGCCGGTATTATTAATGCCAGATCCTACTCGACCCTTTATCCTCCAAACCGATGCATCAAATAAGGCAATAGGAGCAGTCTTGAAACAAGCAGATGAAACAGGATCTCTACACCCTTGTGGATTTATCTCCCACGCATTAACACAAACGGAGCAGAATTACCAGATCTATGACCGGGAACTCTTGGCAATTATCAAAGGATTGATGACCTGGCGACATTTGTTACATGGATCACCCCACACCACTATAGTTCATTGCGATCACAAAAATCTATCCTACTACCGAACCGCCCAACGCTTAACGCCCAGACAAGCTAGATGGTCATCCCTGTTATCAGAATTTGACCTACGCATTGAGCACGTCCCTGGCACAAAAATGTTTGAAGCAGACGCCTTGTCCCGACGCCCTGATCATATGGGAAACAGCGAATTACAAGAAGACATTGTAGTCCTACCAGAGGATCGTTTTATTTGTCTTATTGCAGAAGATCTAGTCACAGAAATTCAGAAAGCAATGTCAAAAGACGATTTTGGACGTATTCTAATCAAGGTTATCACCACGCACCGCGCCCCACCGATCAAATCGAACATACAAGATTGGTCTTACACCAATGGCATTGTTCATTATCTCGGAAAGACCTACATCCCTGACCAAGATGGGTTACGAACCAAATTGATTAAGGAAACGCATGAGGCACGATCATCAGGTCACCCTGGACGACTAAAGACCCTTGAACTCCTTAAACGTGACTACTGGTGGCCCAGAATGTTCAAGCATGTCAAGGAATGGATAGAAGGATGCGCCCTCTGTCAACAAATGAAGATTAACACACACCCGAATGTACCAGCCCTTCACCCGATTCCATCGAAAGCTACCCGTCCCTTTCAACAAGTAACCCTTGATTTCATCACTGATCTACCCCTTTCCGATGGCTTTGACTCGATCCTGGTCACGGTGGACCATGGTCTTACAAAGGGGGTAATTTTCACACCTTGCAAGAAGACAATCGATGCACTAGGCACTGCGGAACTTTACGTCTCCGAAATTTTCAAACGGTTTGGCCTACCCGACGTTCTAATCTCAGATTGAGGACCACAGTTCTCCGCAAAAGTATTTCAGGAAATACGAAAAGCGTTAGGAATCGACCATAGAATGAGCACAGCCTATCACCCTCAGACTGACGGAGAAACAGAACGGGTCAACCAGGAATTAGAAGTCTACCTTCGAATGTTCTGCTCCAATGAACCGCATCTATGGAAACCGCTTCTCCCAATAGCCGAGTTTGCTCACAATAACCGACATCATGACACAATCAAAACTTCTCCATTCAGACTAATGTATGGGACGGACCCTGTTGCGCTTCCCACTGCTACCTCACGAATGACCACACCAGCAGCAGAAGAGCGCCTCCAGTTCCTAAGGAAAGCCAGAGAAGAAGCGCTAGCAGCACATGAACTGGCAAGACAACTAGTGGCAAGACGACGCAAAGACAAAGCAATACGATTCGAAAAAGGCACCAAAGTATGGCTTGAAAACCGAAATCTTCACATACCATATCAGTCCAGAAAACTAGCACCAAAACGAGAAGGACCCTTCGAAATCGAACAAGTGATGGGACCAGTGACATACAAATTGAAACTCCCGAAACAATGGCGCATTCACCCTGTGTTTCATACGTCACTCCTTACCCCATACAGGGAAACGACTGCGCATGGGCCGAACTATGTGAAACCACCCCCTGATCTCGTAAATGGACAAGAGGAATTCGAGGTTGAGGCAATTCTAGCTCACAGGAAACGAGGCGCAGGCTACCATTACTTGGTTAAATGGAAAGGCTATGGATCGAATGACAATTCTTGGGAACCCGCTTGCAATCTTGCAAACGCCACGGATATCCTATCGGAATACCAACAACGTCGACACCTCTGAACCATGACTCAATACAGAAACCGCCACGTCTTGAAACAAAACTATCACTATACCAAACGGAACTGCTCAACACTCTCTCGATACACTATAGCTCTTAAAGAAAAGACCGTCTACACCCACATACAATATCTCCCCTTCCAACACGCTCCTAGAGCACCGAACCCACCAGGGAAACTCACCCGAACTGTGGCATTAGTCACACGATATTATCGTACCCCTAGACTCGATCACCGTCACCAAAAGAACCCTTCAGGAACAACAGAGTTCCCCTGCAATGATATCCAGAATTATCTTCCCAAGTACCACGACTTACGATTTTCAGCCGACGAGCTACCCCTCTACAACAACGATCCACCTGCATATCAACTTCGAGCCATCAGAAACAGTGACGTTTATAAAAGCGCCTATGGAAGACTGCTATGTCCAGAAGAATACAAACAGATGGATGAAATCACTAAACAAATACGGGAGTGTAGCGCACAAATCTGGTTAATCAGCCGAAGAATCAGGATACCAGGAAGGCCTCGCATTCTCATGGAAGACATCCTTGACGATCTTGATTACCTGTCTACCGCCATGGCAAGGGTAATAGCGGACATTATTAGGCGAATTAGAAAATTCTTGATCACCCCAACAACGACACCAGGGATCGAACATTTAAATGCACTAACCAGATTCATCAGAGAGGAACGAGAACTCCTCACCGACCCTGCAATCGAAGATCCACTAAATACAGAAAATTGGCCTTCTGACGCGGAAATCAGCCACTTGGCATCCATATAAATTTTCAAGTATCACTGCTTAACACCCAACCTACCTCGTAAACAAAGAACCATGTTCACCTTCTTCGCCCTCGCCACCTACTTCATCGCCTTGGCCCTCCTCTCCTGCGCTCACTGGCGCATCGACGAAACCGCTGCTGCCTTCTCACCCTTCCTCTCCATTCCAGACCTCCCGCTTGAGGTCTTCATTGAAAATACCACTGTTGTCCACTTTGAGGATGACGACTTACACATCCATCCTGCCACCCTGCTTCCCCAGGTATACCCCGACGACCACCACCTCCCGCATTTTGCCCAATTCGTCAAAAGGAATACCACACTCACTGTCGTCGCTGACGCCCTCGCTGCCGCCACATGTACCATCACCAATCTCTCTTCCGCCACCGACAACCTCGCCGCCCTCACCCTCACCATTGACCCGCATGAGATGACCTATGAGGAGCGCGATTCCTTCCTCCGTAATGCACAAAATCTACACAGAGCTGCCGAAGCTCTCAAATGGAAGGTGGAAACGTCAACAAAAGAACTAGATAACGCCGTCAAATGGGCCGAGTCTAGAACAGATCACGGTTGGACAACTTCTGGCTGGTAGAAGTCGGTGACTTCTCGCATACAAAGGGGGTAATGTTACAATTCTCTTTTCCCTTTGTTAGTGAACTACATTTACTTGTTACAAACCCATAGTTACGCTTGGACGTTATCTCCTTTCATAGCTACCTTCACCTTTCCTTTTCTAGATAGCTATGCTCTTTCCCCTTTAGTTTCTATTGTTCTCTGAACGTATATAAACCCCCCTCATGTACCGTAGTTCTTTAGTTCCAACTTAGTCGAATCATATCCATAACTTGAACGCTCTTTTGCTCGTCGCCTCAACCGTTCTCCTCGCTCTCTCTCTCTAGCCTTCGTCATCGTCAGACTTAGTGCCTAGAACCCTCGTCCAGTGGCTGGGAACAGACTGAGACTCTGTTTGTCACTGTAAGACTTGGACGCCGAACGACGTTGTGGACATCGACCGTAACAGTGGGTCAGGGGGAATGGCAGCTGGCGCAGCGGAAGAGCGTGGGAAAACATGCGAAGACAACGCAGGGGGGTGCCGTGTATCAAGGATGCACAGTGTCAGGATACCAATCACGTATCGGGGCTAGTTCCCTGAGCACGAGGACACCTGACCAAAGACCCGGGCACCACCTCCCTGTGTCACATGGTGGAATTAAATCGAAGAGTTCTGCGGGGGTGTGGGCCAATTGTGCCATATTGACCCCGAGAACAGGTGGAAACCCCTCTGGCAACATCCCCATTAGGGCGTCTCAGTGGAAGAATCGGAATGTTCCTTACATCAGGTTGGTGTGGGACCTGGGTAAGATGGAGTTTTTATTACAGGGGCTCATCGAGAGCCGTATTGAGGACAAGTGGCACGCTTGAGAAAACGCCAACTATGCACAATGGCAAGCCTATGAACAATGACGGCTTGCATGACTGGCGTGTCAGCCAGTACCTGCCGATTACAATATGCATGTTTGTCGATGGATCATTCACAAGGCTGCGGAGCGCCGTAGGCATGAGGCCGAGGAGACACGCCGTCTCCTAGCCGAGGCCAACAGAGTGGCTTGGGCCAAACAGACCAATGCATGGGAAGTGCTACTCAGAGAGCGCAAGGAACGTGATGAGGCGGCACGTCTCAAAAGGGAAAAGGCGCAAGCTCCACAGGTCCAGGAAAGGGCACAGAAGGCACATCAGACCAAGCCGGCAGTACCAAAGGAGGTAGCGGAAGTCAAGCCTTCAACACCGGCAATCATTACACCGAGTGGGACCAAGACGGTTCCCAGTTTTAAGTACACGGCCAATGAGCTCGTTAGCAGATTTATCCCAAAAGCAAACTGGGATAATAAATGAAAATCAGCAGTAGCGCTATATGAGCAGGTGTATGCCAAGTACGACGAGATGATCAACTGTTACAATTCTCTTCTCCCTTTGATAATGGACTACATTTACTCGTTACAAACCCATAGTTACGCTTGGACGTTATCTCCTTTCATAGTTACCTTCATCTTTCCTTTCTTAGATAGCTATGCTCTTTCCCCTTATATTCCTATTGTTCTCTTAACGTATATAAACCCCTCTCATGTACCGTAGTTCTTTAGTTCCAACTTAGTCGAATCTTATCCATAACTTGAACGCTCTTTTGCTCATCGCCTCAACCGCTCTCCTCACTCTCTCTCTAGCCTTCGTCATCGTCGGACTTAGTGCCTAGAACCCTTGTCCAGTGATTGGGAACAGACCAAGACTCTGTTTGTCGCTGTAGACTTGGACGCTGAACGACGTTGTGGACATCGACCGTAACATAAGTTGGAACTCAGGACTAGCTCAGGGTATCATCCCTAGCCGACACCATTGAGACCCGCAGCTCTCAGGAACGACCCCCGAATGGATCCGTCACCTATAAGGGGAAAACCTACCTTAGACGACGAGAAGTTTTTCTCTACCAACGAACCTGGTACTTTGTTACAGAAGGACGGAAACGAAACGAACCAGTCCCAGACCAATACTTTTCAGGAGACTTTTACTCAGGAGCCTTCGAATTCGATTTACCCGATCAAATCTACCTAGACTGGGGTAGTGAAGTACAAGGAGAACTGCTCTACCTTGTAAAGGAACCAGAAAACAAACCATTTAGGACCCTCTATAGGAAATTCCTTGGAGACAATGACCGATATGGAATCGCAGCTAATCTTTTAGCAGAGTGGGAGGAATTACTATGAATTGAACAAGCCAAGCTTGAAGAAAACCCGTTTGATACAGATTACTCGAAACAAGGACCACCCCCATCTCCAAAACCCAGAACCCCAAGTAGAACCCCTACTCCAGAACCGAAACCAATCACCAGAACACCAACCCCTGAACCACCAATTAACCCCGAACCACCGATTACCCCTGAACCAAGAATGGCGTCTGAAACCAGTGCCAGCTCTAAAGGAGATATCAAACCGCAGCCTATACGGCCCTTTACAGGCAAACGAATCAAAGCAAGGTCATTTTTAGGACAGCTTGAGGATTACTTTACCCTCAATGAACAGAACTATGAAGGAAGAGACGAAAAGAAAATTAGATATGCGCTCGCATGCATGGGACCAGAACTAGATGATTGGAAAACAATTATCCGAAGCGAATTGAATGACAACAGAGGCAGTACCACAGCCACGTTCAAATGGGGCAACTACGAAGCATTTGAAACATGTTTCATCAATGACTGGGGAGAAGTCAACAGCGCCCTTCGAGCCCTGAACAATTTATCTAAATTGAGAGTTGGAAATGGCGTTTCAGTCCCAGAGTACATCAAAAAATTTCGCATGGATATAGGAACCTCTGGACTCACCGGGATACCCGCTCAATTACAAGCATTTGTCAAAGGATTACCCCTAGAACTCGCTCGGACGATCCTACAGGACCAAAGAAAGATCAGAACGATGCAGGAGGCCTATGATAAGGCTGAGGATCACCATAACGCTTGGGATATGACAGGACAAGGAAACAGGAGGACCAATGATGGATCTGGAACACGTTTCAATTGAAACAATAACAACCGATCTGGAACAATCAGAGCTATAAATACCACGATCCCTAGCCGATTGACAGATGATCAAAAAGAGGAATACTGAAAGACTGGCAAGTGTTTCAGATGTGGAACACAGGGACACATCTCCAGGAACTGCCCGAAACGCAATGATGTGTCTTCATCCAGGTCTTCTTACCAGAATAAGGCTGTCCGTTCCGTCACTGAGGAACAACAGAAGGAAGAGGACGAACCAGCAAAGAAAATTAGAGCCATCTTTTCAGCAATGTCTGCTGAAGAGAAGAATGCCCTCTTAAACGAGTTCGAAAATGAGGGTTTTTAGTTAGGAAGCATCACTCAGCGGTTGGCCCTTCCTCATCACCGAGATCTGAACAGTTAGCGCTTGATTCTGTAATAGTATTATCCAACAATGACAAGCGCATTTCATTAACTATCAAATCGACCGATTTACCCGCTGAAACATCTGCCCTAATCGATTGTGGAGCAGAAGGAAATTTTGTAGACGAAGGAGCAGTACAAAAGCTCAGGAAAGAACGACTTAAGAAACCAATTAAAGTCAGAAACGCAGATGGAACAGTAAATGTGAAAGGAATGATCACACATCGGACCAAAATATGCTATACAATCGAAGGACAGCAGTTTATCAATTGGTTCTGGATCACTAAACTAGGCGATCAACGAATGATCCTAGGGATACCTTGGTTAGAAGAGAATAACCCGATCATTAACTGGCAAGAAAAAACTCTGAAAATTGAAGATCCGGGCGCATCGCCAAAAGCAATCTGGCAGCTAGCCCTTGACTCCCAGCAATGGGGAGAAGATGACTACTGGATCAGAGTTAAAACATCGGCATCACAGGAGTTAGAACATAGGCTAAAGAAAGACGAACCATCTACCACTCTACTGACAGAATATGAGCAATGGCGCATAATCTTTGACAAGAAGGCGTCAGAACGCTTTCCATCCAGTTGACCGTGGGATCACGCGATTAACACGAAAGAAGGCTTTATCCCAAAGGCTAGTAAACTCTACCCTCTATCCGTCAAAGAACAAGGGCTGTTAGACGAATGGATTGATGAACAACTCAAGAAAGGATATATTAAATCATCCACATCACCGCAAGCATCACCGTTCTTCTTTGTAGCAAAGAAAGAAAGCGGAGCACTCCGACCCTGTCAAGATTATCGATATCTCAATGAATGGACCATCAAAAACGCATATCCCCTCCCCTTAGTTTCCGATCTCATGACTAAACTACGAGGCGCCAAGTACTTCACCAAATTAGACCTCCGATGGGGATACAATAATGTTCGCATCAAAAAGGGAGATGAATGGAAAGCGGCCTTTATCACTAATCGAGGACTCTACGAACCTACAGTGATGTTCTTTGGATTATGCAACTCACCATCAACCTTTCAAACCATGATGAATGAATACTTTAAAGATATGATCAATGAAGGATGGTTAGTCATCTACATGGACAACATGCTCATTTGTGCAGAATCACCAGAGCAACTGGAAAAGTGGACAAAACGGATCCTACAATGGTTACAAGATAACGATCTATTCCTGAAATTAGAAAAATGCAAGTTTGCCACGCAAGAAGTTGAATTCTTAGGAATGATCATCACCCCTGGACGCATTCAGATGGACCCAATTAAGTTAGCAGGGATCGCCGATTGGCCAGTCCCTACCACAGTCAAACAAGTCCGATCCTTCCTCGGATTTGGGAATTTTTATCGATGCTTCATTGGAAACTTCGCTGCAATCGCTAAACCACTCACCGACCTCACCAAGAAAGCTGAACCATTTGACTGGACTACAGAACGAAACAATGCTTTTGAAATACTAAAGAAACGATTCACATCCATGCCAGTACTATTAATGCCGGATCCTACTCGACCCTTTATCCTTCAGACCGATGCATCAAATAAGGCGATAGGAGCAGTACTGAAACAAGCGGATGAAACAGGATCTCTGCATCCCTGTGGGTTTATTTCACACGCATTAACACAAACGGAACAGAATTACCAGATCTACGATCGAGAACTCTTGGCAATCATCAAAGGATTGATGACTTGGCAACATCTACTGCATGGATCACCCCACACTACTATAGTGCACTGTGACCACAAGAACTTGTCCTACTATCGAACAGCCCAACGCTTAACGCCCAGACAAGCTAGATGGTCATCCTTATTGTCAGAATTTGACCTACACATCGAGCACGTCCCTGGCACAAAAATGTTTGAGGCAGATGCCCTATCCCGACGCCCCGATCATATGGGAAACAGTGAATTACAGGAAGATGTCATAGTCCTACCAGAAGATCGTTTTATTCGTCTTATTGCAGAAGATCTAGTTACAGAAATTCAGAAAGCAATGTCAAAGGACGATTTTGGACGCATCCTAATCGAGGTTATCACCACGCACCGCGCTCCCCCAATCAAATCGAACATACAAGATTGGTCTTACACCAATGGCATTGTCCACTATCTCGGAAAAACCTACATCCCTGACCAGGACGGGTTACGAACCAAATTAATCAAGGAAACGCACGAGGCATGATCATCTGGTCACCCTGGACGATTAAAAACCCTTGAACTCCTTAAGCGTGATTACTGGTGGCCCGGAATGTTCAAACATGTCAGAGAATGGATAGAAGGATGCGCCCTCTGCCAGCAGATGAAAATTAACACACACCCGAATGTACCTGCCTTTCACCCAATTCCGTCGAAAGCAACCCGCCCCTTTCAGCAAGTGACCCTTGATTTCATCACTGATTTACCCCTTTCCGATGGCTTTGACTCAATCCTGGTCATGGTGGACCATGGTCTTACAAAGGGGGTAATTCTCACACCTTGCAAAAAGACAATCGATGCACTTGGCACTGCGGAACTTTACGTATCTGAAATTTTCAAACGATTTGGCCTACCCGACGTTTTGATCTCGGACCGAGGACCACAGTTCTCTGCAAAAGTATTCCAGGAAATACGAAAGGCATTAGGAATCGACCATAGAATGAGCACAGCCTATCATCCTCAGACCGATGGGGAAACAGAACGAGTCAACCAAGAACTAGAAGTCTATCTCCGAATGTTCTGTTCAAATGAACCGCATCTATGGAAACCGCTTCTCCCAATAGCTGAATTTGCTCACAATAACTGACATCACAACACGATCAAAACTTCCCCATTCAGACTAATGTATGGGACGGACCCTGTCGTGCTTCCTACAGCTACCACGCGAATGACCACACCAGCAGCAGAAGAATGCCTTCAGTTCCTAAGAAAAGCCAGAGAAGAAGCGCTAGCAGCACATGAACTAGCAAGACAACTAGTGGCAACACAACGCAGGGACAAAGCAATACGACTTGAGAAGGGAACCAAAGTTTGGCTTGAGAACCGAAATCTTCATATACCATATCCGTCCAGAAAGCTAGCACCAAAACGAGAAGGACCCTTCGAAATCGAACAAGTGATGGGACCAGTAACGTACAAATTGGAACTCCCGAAACAATGGCGCATTCACCCTGTGTTTCATGCATCACTCCTTACCCCATACAAGGAAACGACTGCGCACAGCCCAAATTATATGAAACCACCCCCTGATCTCGTAAATGGACAGGAGGAATTTGAGGTAGAGGCAATTCTAGCCCACAAGAAACGAGGCGCAGGCTACCATTATCTAGTTAAATGGAAAGGCTATGGATCAAACGATAACTCTTGGGAACCCACCTGCAATCTTGCAAACGCCACCGACATCCTATCAGAATATCAACAACGTCAACACCTCTGAACCATGACGCAATATAGAAACCGCCACGTCTTGAAACAAAACTATCATTATACAAAACGGAACTGCTCTACACTCTCTCAATATACTATAGCCCTTAAAGAAATAACCGTCTATACCCACATTCAATACCTCCCCTTCCAACACACTCTTAGAGCACCGACCCCGCCAGGAAAACTTATCCGAACTATGGCGTTAGTCACACGATATTATCGCATCCCTTGTCTTGATCACCGTCACCAAAAGAACCCTTCAGGGATAACGGAATTCCCCTGTAATGATGCCCAGAATTATCTTCCCAAGTACCACAACCTACGATTTTCAACCAACAATCTACCTCTCTACAATGAGATTCCGCCTGCCTACCAACTTTTAGCCATCAAAAGCAGTGATGTTTATAAAAGCGCTCATGGAAGACTGCTTTGCCCAGAGGAATATAAACAGATAGATGAAATCACTAAACAGACACGAGAGTGTAGCGCGCAGATCTGGCAAATTAGCCGAGGAATCAGAATACCAGGAAGACCTCGCCTTTTCATGGAAGACATCCTCGACGAACTTGATTATCTATCTCTCGTGATGGTACAGGTAATAGTGGATATTGTCAAGCGAATCAGAAAATTCCGAATTACACCAACAACGACACCAGGGATTGAACATTTGAATTCACTAACCATATTCATGAGGGAAGAACAAGAGCTCCTCACTGACCCTGCAATCGAAGACCCATTGAATACGGAAAATTGGGACTCCGACACGGACATTAGCGACCTGGAACACATATAAAGTCTCCAGACATCGTCACCTAAAGCCAATAAACGCATTACAACCATCATGTTCACCTTCTTCGCTCTCGCCGCCTACTTTATCGCCTTGGCCCTCCTCTCCTGCGCCCACTGGCACATTGACGAAACCGCCGCCGCCTTCTCACCCTTCCTCGCTGTCCCCGACCTCCCGCTCGAGGTCTTCATCGAAAACACCACCGTCGTCCACTTCGAGGATGATGACTTACATATCCACCCCGCTGCCCTACTTCCACAAGTACACCCCGACGATCATCACCTCCCACACTTCGCCCAATTCGTCAAAAGGAACACCACACTCACCGTCGTTGCGGACGCCCTTGCTGCCGCCACATGTTCCATCATCAATCTCTCCTCCGCCACCGACAATCTTGCCGCCCTCACCCTCACCATTGATCCGCATGAGATGACCTACGAGGAGCGCGATTCCTTCCTCCGGAATGCACAAAATTTACACAGAGCCGCTGAAGCTCTCAAATGGAAGGTGGAAACGTCGACAAAGGAACTAGATAACGCCGTCAAATGGGCTGAGTCTAGAACGGATCACGGTTGGACAACTTCTGGCTGGTAGAAGTTGGTGACTTCTCGCATACAAAGGGGGTAATGTTACAATTCTCTTCTCCCTTTGATAATGGACTACATTTACTCGTTACAAACCCATAGTTACGCTTGGACGTTATCTCCTTTCATAGTTACCTTCATCTTTCCTTTCTTAGATAGCTATGCTCTTTCCCCTTATATTCCTATTGTTCTCTTAACATATATAAACCCCTCTCATGTACCGTAGTTCTTTAGTTCCAACTTAGTCGAATCTTATCCATAACTTGAACGCTCTTTTGCTCGTCGCCTCAACCGCTCTCCTCGCTCTCTCTCTAGCCTTTGTCATCGTCGGACTTAGTGCCTAGAACCCTTGTCCAGTGATTGGGAACAGACCAAGGCTCTGTTTGTCGCTGTAGACTTGGACGCTGAACGACATTGTGGACATCGACCGTAACATCAACTGGCTGGAGAACATGCCGGGCGTTCATATTGAGTTGGGCAATCAGAAGGAATCGCTCTACAACCAGGTTCACATGCTGAGGAGTAATAAGTGGATCCGAGACGAGAAGTCAAAGTGGTCCCAGTCCACTTTTATCAATTTGAAGAAAGTCGGTGGACAGGGATTTGACGACGAACAGAACTTGGTATTCGAAATTGAGTTGGATTTCCAAGTTCTGGCCAGTTATGTCCGACATGCATTTAATTGCACACAACGTGATTTGGTACTGGTGGGCTGTCATTGGCATTTGTCTCAGAAGGCCATCAACAGGCTGGTTCATGCGCTCAACAGAAACATAAAGAACTCGGCGCACTACCTACGGGTTCAACGGCATGATCCGTTGAGAATGACAAAGCCGCGCAATACGGCACCGCCCCCAACACCAAAGGAATACGAAGGGAAAGGAGAGCTCGATGGCACCGTTGGGCTCAGCTTAACAATGTTCCTACGGGAAATGGGAGAGGAGTTGTTGAAGGAGCAACGCACTCATACAAAAGGATGGAGGGAGACAGTTGAGACAGTCTTCCTTGGTCCAGCAAAAACCAAGGCGGATTTTGCAAAAACAAAACGAACCGCAAGGATGTCAGTTAAAATACCTAAGCACATGATTTGTGGGTGGTGTTACCTATGGTTATTCAAGAGGGAATTTTGGGACAAGTTCGAATGGCCCAAATACCCAACGTTATATGACATTTCCTCTTGGGAAATAGAAATGCGGGACGAGATGACATGGTTCAAACTACAAGATGGACCAGAGCAGGGAATCTTCCATGTAGTGCTGGCGCAACCCGAGGAGGCTGACGACTTCGACACTTATACGTGGAAGGATATTGACGAACTCACTCACTGGAGTGTGGGTGCTGGATGGAGGACAGTGCGCTTAGGCGCGGAACCCGAAGAGAGAGTGGTGTACCCCCGGAGAGCATTACAGGATGTAACCAATGTCAATATTCAAAGGAGGTCACCTGTAGAGCGAGTATGGGGCAAACACGAGTTCAGCATCAGGTGGCTGGATGACATTCCCCAATACGAGATCAACGTGGAAGACTGGGTCAGTCGGGTACGACAGTGGGATGGTTACGCACTCCCCACGCGAGGACGTCTGAATGTAACACCAGAAACACCAGGGTATTGTTATCTGTGGTTATTCAAACCCCAGTACTGGTCTAGTTTCGCATGGAAGGCAAACCCCTCATGGGTAGAGATATCCCTGTATGAAAAGGACATGTGAAACCTGGATATTCAAGTCTCAGTATCATATGACCGACGACATCAAATCTATCACGTCAAGAAGGATGAGGAGTGGGGCTCCCCAGCACACGAAATATGGAGATTGTTACGGTCGATGTCCACAACGTCGTTCAGCGTCCAAGTCTACAGCGACAAACAGAGTCTCGGTCTGTTCCCAATCACTGGACAAGGGTTCTAGGCACTAAGTCTGACGACGACGAAGGCTAGAAAGAGAGCGAGGAGAGCGGTTGAGGCGACGAGCAAAAGAGCGTTCAAGTTATGGATAAGATTCGACTAAGTTGGAACTAAAGAACTATGATACATGAGAGGGGTTTATATATGTTAAGAGAACAATAAGAATATAAGGGGAAAGAGCATAGCTACCTAAGAAAGGAAAGATGAAAGTAGCTATAAAAGGAGATAATGTCCAAGTGTAACTATGGGTTTGTAACAAGTAAATGTAGTCTGTTAACAAAGGGAAAAGAGAACTGTAACATTACCCCCTTTGTATGCGAGAAGTCACCAACTTCTACCAGCCAGAGGTGGTCCAGCCATGGTCTGTTCTAGACTCGGCCCACTTGACGGCATTGTCCAATTCTTTTGTAGAAGTCTCCACCTTCCATTTGAGCGCTTCTGCAGCGCGATGCAGATTTTGTGCGTTTCGTAAAAAGGAGTCGCGTTCCTCGTACGTCATCTCATGTGGGTCAATGGTGAGAGTGAGGGCGGCGAGGTTGTCGGTGGCGGAGGAGAGGTTAGTGATGGAGCAGGTGGCGGCGGCAAGGGCGTCGGCGACGACGGTGAGCGTGGTGTTCCATTTGACGAATTGGGCAAAGTGAGGAAGGTGATGGTCGTCAGGGTGTATCTGGGGGAGTAGGGCGGCCGGGTGGATATGTAGGTCGTCGTCCTCGAAGTGGACGACGGTGGTGTTTTCAATAAAGACCTCGAGTGGGAGGTCTGGGACGGCGAGGAAGGGAGAAAAGGCGGCGGCGGTTTCATCGATGCGCCAATGGGCGCAAGAGAGGAGAGCCAGGGCGATGAAATAGGCGGCGAGGGCGAAGAAGGTGAACATAGTAGTATGATGCGTTTATTGTCGTTAGGTGACAATGCCAGGAGAGTTTTATATTCATTCCGAATCGCTGATTTCCGAGTCGGAGGGCCAATTTTCTGTATTCAACGGGTCTTCGATTGCAGGGTCAGTGAGGAGCTCTCGTTCTTCCCTCATGAATATGGTTAGTGAATTCAAATGTTCAATCCCTGGTGTCGTTGTTGGTGTAATTCGGAATTTTCTGATTCGCTTGACGATATCCACTATTACCTGTACCATCACGAGAGATAGATAATCAAGTTCGTCGAGGATGTCTTCCATGAAAAGGCGAGGTCTTCCTGGTATTCTGATTCCTCAGCTAATTTGCCAGATCTGCACGCTACACTCCCATGTCTGTTTAGTGATTTCATCTATCTGTTTATATTCTTCTGGGCAAAGCAGTCTTCCATGAGCGCTTTTATAAACATCACTGCTTTTGACGGCTAAGAGTTGGTAGGCAGGTGGAATCTCATTGTAGAGAGGTAGATCATCGGTTGAAAATCGTAGGTTGTGGTACTTGGGAAGATAATTCCGGGCATCATTGCAGGGGAATTCCGTTATCCCTGAAGGATTCTTTTGGTGACGGTGATCGAGACGAGGGGTGCGATAATATCGTGTGACTAGCGCCATAGTTCGGGTAAGTTTTCCTGGCGGGGTCGGTGCTCTAAGAGCATGTTGGAAAGGGAGGTATTGTATGTGGGTATAGACGGTTTTTTCTTTAAGGGCTATAGTATATCGAGAGAGTGTAGAGCAGTTCCGTTTTGTATAGTGGTAATTTTGTTTCAAGACGTGGCGGTTTCTATATCGCGTCATGGTTCAGAGGTGTCGGCGTTGTTGATATTCTGATAAGATATCAGTGGCGTTTGCAAGATTGCGAGCGGGTTCCCAAGAGTTATCGTTCGATCCGTAGCCTTTCCATTTAACTAGATAATGGTAGCCTGCGCCTCGTTTCCTGTGGGCTAAAATTGCCTCTACCTCGAATTCCTCTTGTCCATTTACGAGATCAGGGGGTGGTTTCACATAATTCGGGCCGTGCGCAGTTGTTTCCCTGTATGGGGTAAGGAGTGACGCATGAAACACAGGGTGAATACGCCATTGTTTTGGAAGTTTCAATTTGTATGTCACTGGTCCCATCACTTGTTCGATTTCGAAGGGTCCTTCTCGTTTTGGTGCTAGCTTTCTGGACTGATATGGTATGTGAAGGTTTCGGTTTTCAAGCCATACTTTAGTACCCTTTTCAAATCGTATTGCTTTGTCTTTGCATCGTCTTGCCACTAATTGTCTTGCTAGTTCATGTGCTGCTAGCGCTTCTTCTCTGGCTTTCCTTAAGAACTGAAGGCACTCCTCTGCTGCTGGTGTGGTCATTCGCGTAGTAGCTGTGGGAAGCGCAACAGGGTCCATCCCATACATTAGTCTGAATGGAGAAGTTTTGATCGTGTCATGATGTCGGTTATTGTGAGCAAACTCGGCTATTGGGAGAAGCGGTTTCCATAGATGCGGTTCATTGGAACAGAACATTCGGAGATAGACTTCTAGTTCCTGGTGGACTCGTTCTGTTTCCCCATCAGTTTGAGGGTGATAGGCTGTGCTCATTCTGTGGTCGATTCCTAGTGCTTTCCATATTTCTTGAAATACTTTTGCGGAGAACTGTGGTCCTCGATCTGAAATTAAGACATCTGGTAGGCCAAACCGTTTGAAAATTTCGGAGACGTAGAGTTCTGCTGTGCCTAAAGTGTCGATTGTCTTGCAAGGTGTGAAAATTACCCCCTTTGTAAGACCGTGGTCCACCGTGACCAGGATCGAGTCAAAACCATCAGAAAGGGGTAGGTCGGTAATGAAATCAAGGGTTACTTGTTGAAATGGGCGGGTAGCTTTCGATGGAATCGGGTGGAGGGCTGGCACATTTGGGTGCGTGTTAATTTTCATCTGTTGGCAGAGGGCGCATCCTTCTATCCATTCTCTGACATGTTTGAACATTCCGGGCCACCAGTAGTCACGCTTAAGGAGTTCAAGGGTTTTTAATCGTCCAGGGTGACCGGATGATCGTGCTTCATGTGTTTCTTTAATCAATCTGGTTCGTAGTCCGTCCTGATTGGGGATATAGGTTTTCCCAAGATAATGAACAATGCCGTTTGTATAAGACCAATCCTGTATATTTGATTTGATCGGTGGGGCGCGATGCGTGGTGATAACCTCAATTAGAATTCGTCCAAAATCATCTTTTGACATTGCTTTCCGGATTTCCGTGACCAGATCTTCTGCAATAAGACGAATAAAACGATCTTCTGGTAGGACTATGACATCTTCTTGTAATTCACTGTTTCCCATATGATCGGGGCATCGGGATAAGGCATCCGCTTCAAACATTTTTGTACCCGGGACGTGTTCGATACGTAGGTCAAATTCTGATAATAAGGATGACCATCTAGCCTGTCTGGGCGTTAAGCGTTGGGCCGTTCGGTAGTAGGACAAGTTCTTGTGATCGCAGTGTACTATAGTAGTGTGGGGTGATCCATGCAGTAAATGTCGCCAAGTCATCAATCCTTTGATGATTGCCAAGAGTTCTCGATTGTAGATCTGGTAATTCTGTTCCGTTTGTGTTAGTGCATGTGAGATAAATCCACAGGGATGCAGAGATCCAGTTTCATCCACTTGTTTCAGTACTGCTCCTATCGCCTTATTTGATGCATCGGTCTGAAGGATAAAGGGTCGAGTAGGATCCGGCATTAGTAGCACTGGCATAGATGCGAATCGTTTCTTCAGTATTTCAAAAGCATTGTTTCGTTCTGTGGTCCAGTCAAATGGTTCAGTTTTCTTAGTGAGGTCGGTGAGCGGTTTGGCAATTGCAGCAAAGTTTCCAATGAAACATCGGTAAAAATTCCCAAATCCGAGGAAGGATCGGACCTGTTTGACTGTAGTAGGGACTGGCCAATCGGCAATTCCTGCTAACTTAATTGGGTCCATCTGAATATGTCCAGGGGTGATGATCATTCCTAAGAATTCAACTTCCTGCATGGCGAACCTGCATTTTTCTAATTTCAGGAATAGATCGTTATCTTGTAACCGTTGTAGAATCCGTTTTGTCCACTCTTCCAGTTGTTCCAGTGATTCCGCACAAATTAGCATGTCATCCATGTAGATGACTAACCATCCTTCATTGATCATGTCTTTAAAGTATTCGTTCATCATAGTTTGAAAGGTTGACGGTGAGTTGCATAATCCAAAGAACATCACTGTGGGTTCATAGAGTCCTCGATTGGTGATAAAGGCCGCTTTCCATTCATCTCCCTTTTTGATGCGAACATTATTGTATCCCCATCAGAGGTCTAGTTTGGTGAAGTACTTGGCGCCTCGTAATTTAGTCATGAGATTGGAAACTAAGGGGAGGGGATATGCGTTTTTGACAGTCCATTCATTGAGATATCAATAATCCTGACAGGGTCGGAGTGCTCCACTTTCTTTCTTTGCTACAAAGAAGAACGGTGATGCCTGCGGTGATGTAGATGGTTTAATGTATCCTTTCTTGAGTTGTTCATCAATCCATTCGTCTAACAGCCCCTGTTCTTTGACGGATAGAGGGTAGAGTTTACTAGCTTTCGGGACAAATCCTTCTTTCGTGTTAATTGCATGATCCCACAGTCGACTGGACGGGAAGCATTCTGACGCCTTTTTGTCAAAGATGGTGCGCCATTGTTCATATTCCGTTGGTAGAGTGGTGGATGGTTCGTCTTTCTTTAGCCTATGTTCTAATTCTTGTGATGCTGATGTTTTAACTCTGATCCAGTAGTCATCTTCGCCCCATTGCTGGGAGTCAAGGGCCAGCTGCCAAATTGCTTTTGGCGATGTGTCCGGGTCTTTGATTTTCAGAGTTTTTTCTTGCCATTCAATGATCAGGTTATTTTCTTCCAACCAAGGTATCCCTAGGATCATTCGTTGATCGCCTAGTTTAGTGATCCAGAACCAATTGATAAACTGTTGTCCTTCGATTATATAGCATATCTTGGTCCGATGTGTAATCATTCCTTTCACATTTACTGTTCCGTCTGCATTTCTGACTTTAATTGGTTTTTTAAGTTGTTCTTTCCTGAGTTCCTTTACTGCTCCTTCGTCTACGAAGTTTCCTTCTGCTCCACAATCGACTAGGGCAGATGTTCCAGCGGGTAAATCGGTCGATTTGATAGTTAATGAAATGCGCTTGTCATTGTTGGATAATACTATTACAGAATCAAGTGCTAACTGTTCAGATCTCGATAATAAGGAAGGGCCAACCGCTGAGTGACGCTTCCTAATTAAAAACCCTCGTTTTCGAATTCGTTTAAGAGGGCATTCTTCTCCTCAGCAGACATTGCTGAACAGATGGCTCTAATTTTCTTTGCTGGTTCGTCTTCTTCCTTCTGTTGTTCCTCAGTGACGGAACAGACTGCCTTATTCTGGTAAGAAGACCTGGATGAAGACGCATCGTTGCGTTTTGGGCAGTTCCTGGAGATGTGTCCCTGTGCTCCACATCTGAAACACTTGCCAGTCTTTCGGTATTCCTCTTTTTGGTCATCTGTCAATCGGCTAGGGATCGTGGTATTTATAGCTCTGATTGTCCCAGATTGGTTGTTATTGTTTCGATTGAAACGTGTTCCAGATCCATCATTGGTTCTCCTGTTTCCTTGTCCTGTCATGTCCCAGGCGTTATGGTGATCCTCGGCCTTATCATAGGCTTCTTGCATCGTCTTGATCTTTCTTTGATCCTGTAAGATCATTCTAGCAAGTTCTAATGGTAGTCCTTTGACAAATGCCTGCAACTGAGTGGGTATTCCGGTGAGTCCAGAAGTTCCTATGTCCATGCAAAATTTTCTGATGTATTCTGGGACTGAAACGCTGTTTCCAACTCTTAATTTGGATAAATTGTTCAGGGCTCGAAGGGCGCTGTTGACTTCTCCCCAGTCATTGATGAAACATGTTTCAAATGCATCATAGTTGCTCCATTTGAACGTGGCTGTGGTACTGCCTCTGTTGTCATTCAATTCGCTTCGGATAATAGTTTTCCAGTCGTCCAGTTCTGGTCCCATGCATGCAAGTGCATATCTGACTTTCTTCTCATCTTTTCCTTCATAGTTCTGTTCATTGAGGGTAAAGTAATCCTCAAGCTGTCCTAAAAATCACCTTGCTTCGATTCGTTTGCCTGTAAAGGGTCGTATAGGCTGCGGTTTGATATCTCCTTTAGAGCTAGCACTGGTTTCAGACGCCATTCTTGGTTCAGGAGTGATTGGTGGTTCAGGGTTGATTGGTGGTTCAGGGGTTGGTGTTCTGGTGATTGGTTTCGGTTCTGGAGTAGGGGTTCTACTCGGGGTTCTGGGTTTCGGAGATGGGGGTGGTCCTTGTTTCGAGTAATCTGTATCAAACGGGTTTTCCTCAAGCTTGGCTTGTTCAATTCGTAGTAATTCCTCCCACTCTGCTAAAAGATTAGCTGCAATTCCGTATCGGTCGTTGTCTCCAAGGAATCTCTTATAGAGGGTCCTAAATGGTTCGTTTTCTGGTTCCTTTACAAGGTAGAGTGGTTCTCCTTGTACTTCACTACCCCAGTCTAGGTAGATTTGATCGGGTAAATCGAATTCGAAGGCTCCTGAGTAAAAGTCTCCTGAAAAGTGTTGGTCTGGGACTGGTTCGTTTCGTTTCCGTCCTTCTGTAACAAAGTACCAGGTTCGTTGGTAGAGAAAAACTTCTCGTCGTCTGAGGTAAGTTTTCCCCTTATAGGTGATGGATCCGTTCGGGGGTCGTTCCTGAGAGCTGCGGGTCTCAATGGTGTCGGCTAGGGATGATACCCTGAGCTAGTCCTGAGTTCCAACTTATGTTATGGTCGATGTCCACAACGTCGTTCAGCGTCCAAGTCTACAGCGACAAACAGAGTCTCGGTCTGTTCCCAATCACTGGACGAGGGTTCTAGGCACTAAGTCTGACGACGACGAAGGCTAGAAAGAGAGCGAGGAGAGCAGTTGAGGCGACGAGCAAAAGAGCGTTCAAGTTATGGATAAGATTCGACTAAGTTGGAACTAAAGAACTACGGTACATGAGAGGGGTTTATATACGTTAAGAGAACAATAAGAATATAAGGGGAAAGAGCATAGCTATCTAAGAAAGGAAAGATGAAAGTAGCTATAAAAGGAGATAACGTCCAAGCGTAACTATGGGTTTGTAACAAGTAAATGTAGTCTGTTAACAAAGGGAAAAGAGAACTGTAACAGAGATGGTTCGGACCCGACCATCGGCGAGTAGGTTTTACGGTCACCGATGCTTTCATGTCGGCAATTCTCATGCTGGTCACTGCATACATAGCAGTATTTGGGACAACGGCAGAGAATGCAACATGGGAAGCACGCTCAGACAATGACTGTCAAAACCGGGTCAGACCATTTGCGGAAGGGATAGGCATGGTGGCAGAGACGTTATTCCGTCCACCCTGAGAAGAGACTGCTCCGACCGTTAAGTTGGATATGCCAGACTACTATGAAGGTCAACCGGAGTTAATCGCCAACTGGCTGCAAAGCATGGCCATTTATTTCCACTTGATGAAGCAGAGGACGGTCTCGCGCCAAGTGACCATGTCACTTCAGTGCATCCGAGGCGGATCAGCAAACCGTGCAGGAAATTGGGCAGGTGTGAAGCTCCAACAGATATTAGAGAACGCATTGGAGCATGAAGAGCGGAAGGCGCTAGGAACCTGGAGAGCGGGGACTACCCTGGCGCAAGAACGGCATGGGATAGTGTCATTATTAGATGGAGTAGAGAGTGTCGAACAAGTGGCGTTCACACACAAGCCACCTTTTACAAGCTGGCAGGAGTTCGACACAGAAGCCAGGGAATTCTTCCTGATGACCGAAACCCGGGATGATGCAATTCGCAAGATCCAGGGTCTACAGCAGGGGAAGCGCAATGTAGAAGACTATATTGTCGACTTCAGAGGACTGGCCCAACTCACGGGCTACAATGAGATTGCGCTGATTGTGCAATTCAGGAGGGGACTACATCCTCAGCTAGGGTTGAGGATCGTCAAAACAGGAGCGCCAGGAGATGGGACCACTACAGGAGATTTGGACAAGTGGTACACGAAGGCAATGGAATTGAATAAGGCTTGGCAGGATGCCAAGAAATTTTATAATGTGAATCCAGGGCAAGGGTTGCACCAACCCCAGGCATCGACAACGAGGACGCAGGGTACCCATAACAGGGTTTCACCAACGCCTGCAACTCGTACCGGTGGAGCAACGCAAGGCCCACCACCGGCAGCAGCAACAACGTTGAGCGCTCGGGACCCCAACGCCATGGATGTAAATAGGAAAAAGAGCACCATCGTGTGCTATAATTGTGGAAAGACGGGACACATCAGCAGAGACTGCAAAAGTCCCAAGAATTGGAAGGGGAAAACCCGAGTATGAGAGATAGGGTGGAAAGAGTGGCTTGACGATGCCACTGAAGACGACAAAAAGGCCATTAGTGAGGCCTTGGGTTTTTGAAGCAGCCAACTGGAAATCATTCCAACTGGAAGGCCTGTAGTTCTAGCTCGAATATGTGTACAAATGGTCATGCAAACAATTCTATTAAGTTAAATTGCATTGAGTACGAACTAAGAACACAAAAAATAAGGAATGAGCCCGTTACAATGGGAAAAGATCGCTTGAGGCCCTGGCAGACTCCATGGATGGTGAGACGCATATGGGAACAACCCATTGGTCAAGCCCTTCAATCTCTTCAATCCTGGAGTCACGACTCCAGGACGGAAGAGGTAACAGAAGATCTGGTACGGAGTCTGAATAGCGCGACGGAAGTACAAGCAGCCTGGTACTTGAACCACTTAAGGAATAAACCTAAGCAGGTGATAGGAACCGGGAAAAGACAGCTGAACGTACCCATGATGGTTACTGATATCACAACGGGACAATCCATTATGATATCGGCTTTGCTGGACTCGGGGTGTATGGGTTCTTGCGTCAACAGGAATTTCGTGAAGCGGAATAACCTCAACACGAGGAAACTCCCCCATCCGATTCCTGTTTATAACGCTGACGGTTCAGAAAACGTCAATGGACAACTGTCAGAAATGGTGCAGTTGAAGGTAAAAATCAACACGCACGAGGAAACTTGGGAATTTGGTGTCTCAAACCTTGGAAAAACGCATCTATTCCTGGGACACGACTGGTTAAAATTTCACAACCCAGATGTTGATTGGAGTAAGAATGTACTCCGATTCAGTTGTTGTCCAGGTGCATGCTATCCAGATTCAAAATCCCAGGAGCCCGAGGACGAAGACACTGAGGAGGAGCAAGAAATAGGTGGCATGCATTGGGATGAAACAGACCTTTGATGAATTACCACCACGTCAACCCTGGGATCATGCAATTGAACTGGTACCTGGCACCAAAATGTTGGATTGCAAAATCTATCCTTTAAGCCGTATAGAACAGGAAGAGCTTGAGAAATTCCTCAAGGACAATCTAGAGACAGGATGCATTCGATCGAGTAAGTCAGCAATGGCATCACCATTCTTCTTTGTTAAAAAGAAGGATGGTTCACTTTGACCAGTGCAGGATTATTGCAAGCTCAATGAGATGACTATTAAGAATCAGTACCCATTACCGCTCATCTCAGAGCTTGTAGATAAATTGTCACATGCAAAGGTGTTCTCTAAGATGGACATCCAATGGGGATATAACAATGTTTGTATCAAAGACGGTGACAAACATAAAGCAGCCTTTCGGACCAATCGGGGTCTCTTTGAACCATTGGTCATGTTCTTTGGCCTCACCAATTCTCCAGCAACATTCCAGACCATGATGAATGATATCTTTCGGGAAGAAATTGCAGAAGGATGGGTGGTGATTTACATGGATGATATTCTGGTGTTCTCTAAGGACCAAAAGAGTCACACAGTTCACATAAACCGAATATTGGCCAAGTTACAAGAGCACAAGCTGTCGTTGAAGCCTGAGAAGTGCTGGTTTGACAAGTCCACCATTGAGTTCTTGGGATTGATCATTTCCCACGATTGATATGGATAAAGCCAAGGTCAAAGCCATTGTGGACTGGCCTGTTCCTACTTGCAAGAAACATGTCCAACAGTTTCTTGGATTTGTCAATTTCTACCGATGCTTTGTGAAGGGCTTTGCCTCTATCTCAAAGCCGTTGACACTTCTCACGGGCAATACTGAGTGGCAGTGGACTCCTGCTCAACAACAGGTCTTTGAGGGTCTCAAACAGTGCATTGCGGACGAAGTTGTGTTGGCCATTCCGGCTGATAAAGGCCAATTCCGAGTCGAGACTGATGCATCCGACTTTGCCATTGGTGGCATCCTGTCACAGCAACAGCATGATGGTTTGTGGCGGCCTGTTGCCTTCATTTCTAAATCTCTTAATCCAGTGGAACGCAATTATGAGATTTATGACAAAGAGATGTTGGCCGTTATGCATGCCTTTTACGAATGGTCTCATTATTTGAAAGGCACTGCTGTCCCAGTTGAGGTTTTGACGGACCACCAGAACCTCACGTACTTCCGGAAGCCGCAGAACATCAATCGCCGTCAGGCGCATTGGATCTTGGATTTGCAGGAGTTCAATTTTGTGATTAAGCATCGCTCGGGCAAATCTAATAGTAAGGCCGACCTTCTGTCCCAGAGGACAGACCATAAGGGAGAGGAGATTGACAATGAAGGCGTCATTCTTCTCAAAGATGATCTTTTCGTTCGTCTCTATGATGATGACAATGTGCTGACAGAGTTGGAGGAGAAGATTGCCAAGATTAACAAAAGGCAATGGGAGTCACAAGTGGTAGAAGGACTCAAGAACAAGGATCCCGACTTCAAGTTGGAATGGTGATATCCTACTCCACCGGCTAAAGATGGGGAATGTGTTGCGTGAGTCCCAAAAGGAGTCCCGTCAAAACCACTGTGGGGCGGTGATTAGCACACGGGTATGCGGATTCGGATAATTGGATAATAGTGCCACGCCAGATGATAACGGATAATTGGATAGCGGATAATCCGGGGAGTGCGGAAGTGCGGAAAATAGGATAATTACACCCGCTGCGGTGTGCAGCGACTTTGTACTGTTGTGCTGAACTCGGTGCACAGTGTCCGAGACGACTTTTAAACTTGTAGGCGACGAGGGCAAATGCGTTGAACGCGACTGAGGACTGGAAAGCCAGAGAGAGAGAGAACAAGAATGATAGAGAGAGACGGAGAAACTAAGAGATGAGATGAAACCGATGAGACTTGGACTGAGGGGGAACTTCTTATTTTTACTGAGGAAAACGAACACTTTATATACTTTTTGTACTCTACTGAGACGAAACGACTCTGCAATTTCTACTCCTTCGTCCAAATCTGTGTTTGAAAGGTAATCCTCAATGTAGCCTAGACGCTCGGAAAATCCTTCATTTGCTGCCGTCGTATGGCTTCGTAGCGCGACCCTGGTATGTCTCTGATGTGCGCAGGGCACTAGCGTCAAACACCGCTCCGGTGACCTGTAAAAACCGCTTGTGCCGCTATCTCTTTCTTTGGCAGTCGCGTTCCTGCATTTTGGACGCAATCCCGTTATCCGATATAGGTCCTTGCTTGTTGCTCCCTAGTGACCGTCATACATAGTCGATCGTAAGCCATTTTCCTGGGCGGAAAATAGTCTTCTTGTGATCAATTGTTGATGAACCGAGTGATCGGTATTGTGACTGATGCAACAATGTATCCCGATCCGGCAGTGGCTATACGTCCGTCCTTCCTGTTATGGTCATGCTGAGTCAGCCGGCTGCACTGCGGGGAGGCAGACTGTGGTGTACAGGCGGTGGTAATAGGAGGCGGCTTGCGGAATAGACCTGCGCTGTGTGACTGTCGGATCTCGTCAGATAATCGGAACCTGGCCTTATTGGGTGAATGACTGTCGCGCGGAAAAGAGCGTCAGATAATCGGATGTTGTCGACAACCTTGGCAAGTACAAATATTAGTAAAGGGGTCAGCGCATGTGTGGGATCCCTAGCATTCCGAAGGTAAGGCTTTTGAAGAAGCCCTACACGGTCGTAGCTGGACACAGCTCATCATCTCCCCCCCACTTAAAAATCTGACCACCCTCGGTCATCGCACTTACATTCCAATTTTAATAGCGGGGCAACGGGCTTGGGGCTGTAATACGGGTTTGCCAGAAATGGACCGTAATATGGGTCTCCCGTTATTATGACGCTAGTATCGTCATATTAGTCCAAGCCACAGGCTTCTATGCGGATCCTTTTGCACGTTCAAAGCCGCCGTGCCGTTGTTACATGATTGTGGCCACTCTGAGTGTTCCGGGGGGCGTGTCTTCCGGGTCTCTGGTATTCCTCGTGGGATTTTCCTCTTCCTTTCATTCTTTCCTTTCCCCATGTCGTCTGCCCACCAAAACTCGCCTGATTTCTCCTCCGATGATGAAATTGCGCAGATGGAGGCGCAATTGGCCAGCAAGAAGGCGGAGAAAGCGGAGAAGGCTCGGTTGGCACGGGAGGCGGCTGAGAAAAAGGCGCGCGAGAAGGAGGAGCGTCGCAAAGCGGAAGAAGCCACACGTTTGGCTGAGGAACATCGTCGAGCTGAGGAGGCTGCGCGAGCAGCAGAAGAGCGTCGTAAAGCGAAAGAGGCTCGTTTGGCAGAGGAATGTCATCGAGCAGAGGAAGCGGCACGAGCGCGGGTTGGTCGGCCCAAGCCTCGACCTAGAAGCAAGGCCGTGACGCGGGAGCCTTCTCCCGTCGACTTATGTGGGGCGCTGGCTGCAGCGGAAGCAGCAGAGGAACAGTTGTTGGCTGAGGACGCGGAGAGGCTTGCGGGTATGGTTGTTGACAACGAGCAGGAGGCAGCGCGGGCAAAGGGGAAAGGCCGGTCCAAGCGACCAAGGCGGATGAGCGCGAACACGGAGGCCAGACCATCAAAGCGGTCTAAGTCCAACACGCCGAATGAGCGGGCATGTGATCGGTGCATTGTAACTGCCTTCCTTTTGCGAGGAGACTAATCGAGTGTGTTCCGTCGACAGGTCCTAAAAGCAAGGTCTGTGCGGAATGTCAACGTGTTCGACAGGTGTGCAAAATAAACGGGAAATCTGTTTCCGGTCGCGTATCGAAGAGAAGTGGCAACGTCAAGGAGATACTGGAAGTTTCCGACGACGAACCGGAAGATGACGAGGACGTGGGCGAGGAAGAGCCGTTGGGCATTGAAGACATGCTCATCCAGCAAGACATGACAAATTCTCTCCTCCGCACACAAAACACCTTACTCGAGGCCCTCCTTCAAGAATTATGATGCGTCGCCTCCCTTCAGCATGCTACCTTGGTCGCGGTTAACCGAGAACGGAACGAGCGTCTCGGATTATCGACAGCGGGTGTTCTGATGGCCGTGGATGATGCGAGATCCAAAATAGCGACGTCGGGACTGTCTATGACTGATGTCGTGGCGGTACGGATGGGAGAAGGGAGACGGATCATGGTGATGAAGGGATCCGGGTCGGAATCAGAGTCAGACTCCGAGTCTGCTTCATCAAACGTGGAGTAACGGCTTCACTTCCCCTTCATGTCGTCTTGCTGGCCTCCTTTATTTTGTGTTTGTGTATTTTTGTTATCTATTTGCAATTGTGAAACTTGTTGTGTGCGAGATATAGTGAAACGAAATAAGCGGGTTGTTTAAATGGTGCGTGATAAATAGGAAACATAACCCGAGCGGCAGTATTGCTGCTGCTATTTTTAAACGTCGTCCGGATCATCAACATCGGGATCTAGGTCCGGCGGTTCTTCCTCCAATTCCTCTTCCTCTACTTCTGCATTCACCTGCACAGAATCGTCGCCTTGTGAATCGCCGTTGGCCATATTTTCGAGCTCCTTCTCAGAGGCATCTAATGCGCTGTTGGGTATGATTAAATGCCGTCTTGCGAAATACGGAATAACGCGGAATGCGGCATAGGGTCTGTCAAGTACTGTACCGTCCAATTCGCAAAGCCAATATGCGCCTCCCTTATTCCGCAACAATACCACATAAGGACCAATGTATCGAGGGCGCATCTTCCGGTTAAGGGATTTTTCGATAGCAGTATTGCGGACCAAGACCAACGCACCCCGCTTGAAGTCGAAGTTCCGTATTACTGTTGGATGCTCCTGCTCGAATCGTTTAGCTGCTGCTACTCGTGCTGCATAAACCTTATCCTTCAATGCCTCTGTCTGAGCATGTCGCTTTTGTAGCTCCGTAGCACGACGGGCAATTAATTCCGTAGTGGATAAAAAGGCTACTGGTGGTGGCAAGAGGTAGGTGGCTTCGACAATATCCAGCGGAAGTAACGGCTGTGTCCCGGTGACTGCAAAGTAGGGAGAGATTCCCATTCGTCGCCTTGCTGTGACGCGTTCAGACCAGAATACGGAATGAAGAGTGGAAGACCAATTGGTGCTTTGTCCGTCGCTAGCTTTGTATAGCGCCTGTCTAACGTCGTAATGGCTTCGTTCTACTATCCCGTTAGCGCGAGAGTTGTAACCCGAGATGCGGATGTGATGAATGTGGTATTTCTTAGCTAGGTGCGCCACCGCCCGGATAATCGGTGCTCCATTATCCATCACAATCTCCACCAAGCTTCCCCATCGACAGATAAGATCTTCAAAGATCCAATCACCAATTGCATTGGCAGTTTCTCGACGCAAAGCGCGGTACTCGGGATAGTGCGTGAGCGAACAGCGGGCTTGAATGAGATACTTATACTGGTTTGATGGTGGCAAATGCATGGTATCCATGTAGACTTTAGCGAAGATGGGAGCGGGTTCTGCGATGACAGGTGGGATTCGGAATAGCTGTAATTGTCGTTCTTGGCATGTGTGGCATGACCTGATGTACCATTTGATGTTGTCATGCATCTGTGGCCACCAAAATCGTTCCGTAATAGCGGAGCGGGTTGCATAAAATCCGCGATGTCCCAATTCATCATGGCAACCAACCAGCACTTGCAGTCTTTTTGACGGCTCCAAGACTATCTTGTGGGCACCATGCTGATCCTTAAGCCACAGTTTCCCGTCCTTAAGGAAGTACCGTGTGCAGAAACGCGCAAACCGTGCCCATTCCTCATCTGATAACTCTTCCACCCGTCCCGTCTCTGTCAAAAAGCGCTTGGCCATGCATAACCGTTCTTCATCTTTGGCAGATAGTTCGGCCCTCCAGGGAAACACCTCTCCATAGGTCATTCCTTCGACTGTCGTAGGCGGTGGTGTGACCTCTTTTGTTTCTGGTGTCTCGTTCTCAAGTAAGAAGGTGGAAACGGTTAAACCCGGACACTTAGCGGATCTCCGAGTGTCCCTACTCATAGTCGGATTTCCCCTTTTTTCTGCCGCTTGATCACGGAATTGCGGGAATAGGATGACCCGTTTTCTGGTTATTGCAGCTTTCACAGGGTTGATCTGATGCATAAACCCGTAAAGGTTGTCAATCCAGTCGTCGAACTCCTCGTCCTCTTTGCTATCTGGCTCCTCATCTAATGGTTGACGCGGACGTCGAGATAAACCGTCCGGGGCGTGGAGGCGACCAGGTACATGCACTAGCTTAAAATGGAAGGTGAGGATCGACAAGATCCATCGGTTGATTGATGCTGATGGTGCTATATCGGGATTTTTCAGCATGTCCTTTATGTAACGCGCGTCTACCTCCACAATTAAGTTCCGTACTCTGATGAGGTATAGCTTGAGTGCCCTTAAGGCACAGAACAACCCATAGATTTCGAGTTTCGGCTGTGAGAACCTCGCCTCGCGCTCGTTTAGCGTTATAGATCCAAAACGGCTGTAGTGGCGTATAGCTGGGTTGTCCTCGTCGCACTGGCATAGGAAGAATCCGACGGCAATCCAAGAGGTGTCTACTGCGAGTATCACTGGTGAATCTGATTTGTAGTTGATAGGACGAAGTGCTGGTGACACAATTAATGCCTGTTTGAGATCCTCCTGTGATGCTATTTCCGCAGGTCCGAAGGTAAACGGAACATCCTTGTGGGTAAGTGCGACTAGTGGGTGTGCTCGCCGTGCGAAGTTTTTAATAAAAACTCGCCCAACTCCAATGGTGCCTCAGAAGGCTCGGACCTCGGACAATGACGTACAAGGTGCCCATTTAGTGATAGCCGCGAGGAGATCCTTCTCAGGTTTACGTCCCTGATATGTGCAAAGGTGGCCTACAACGGTAATCTCGGGCGCACATAAGACAAGTTTCTTGCCTGAGAAGGTGCCACCAGCGTATTTCATCCGCTGTACCACCCTGTTGAGCCCTTGGAAGTGCTCCCAGACAAACCGACGGATTCCGGGATTGTCGGGTATAGTTTCATATGTCCCGTCGTTCTGTTCATATCACGTTGGGGGTCCCTTTACCGGTACATCATCAATGTACGGAATAGTGAGATGCGGGATTTCGGGTTGCAGGATACATGTGACGTCATCGTGAAATATAGGTACGGAATTGGTCCATCCCATGGGCAAGGTCGTCAAGCGCATGGCTCCATACGGTGTCTGGAACGTGGTTAAGTCTCTCGAATCCTCTGCAAGTGGACGCTCATCATATCCGACGAATAAATCCAACATTCCACCGCAGGCACGTCCCGCGAAATTCTCTGCAAGGTGCTCCGGAATAGGCATGACTCCTGAGTGTCGGATTGTGACTGCGTTCAAAGGTTCCAATGAGTGAACCAGGCGTAGCTTGCCTGTTTTCTTTATGACGCAGAACCAACGCGACCTGTACGACGAGTTAGACAGCTCGTACACACCCGCATCAATCTTCGTCCAGATTATTTCGCAGATTTGATCATATAATCCAGGTGGAATAGGGATGTTCTGTTGTATCCAAGGCGTATGCGGAACTGTGGGGATGTCAACAGGTGGAAAGAACTCTGTTTTGAACCGCCCTCTCTCGCTATCATCCCATGCAAACGCTTCTTCATGCTCCATCATGAAGTGGTTCATCAACTTCTTCTCCTCCGGCCACAGGAACTCCTTATCCTGTTCCTCATTCAACGCTTTCATCCGCTCCTCTGTGTATCGCCCAATTGGCGTAAATTCTGGTGGTCTTGTGCTTAACTTGGGTATATTGGCCAGCGGGTCACCTTTGATTTCCCTTACAATTCGGAATTCCTTCGGTAACTGACTGATGACTGGCCTGACTTTCTTATCAACTGGTTTGTACTTCTTCTTTTGCGCTGATAGAAAAACGGGAGAAACATTGTCACGACGCGGGTTTGCAGACATGGGTATACGTAACGCGGGGGTATCGAGTTTAGGTGTGTCGTTAGGTCAGAGAATTGTGTCGTTTAGATATGCCCTGGTGAGCGGGTCACATTCCATAGGAGCGAGTTCGTTTAGGCTTAGCGCGGCACCGATATATAGTCTAGCAATTGTATTGGCGCGGGAATCGGTATCGGAGTCAGTATGTACATTGGGAGGTGCCTGTAACGACGGACTAGCTGCTATGGCCTCGATATCTATAGGTTTTCGAGTAGTATTATTAAATGATATAATGCAGGCCACCTCTCCTTGATTTTTGGTCAGTTCCTCGAGGTTATCTGAAAATCCGCCTGATCCTCGTGTTTTCTGATGTATTTTGGCAACCCACGGGGTATCGTCGGAATTGTGGTGATGGTGTTGCTGTTGGGGTCGTGGATGGTGATGGTCTGCTCCTCGTTTTTATAGTTGGTGACCACGGACTCGGTGAGGATGTCGAAGGGGCGGCCCAGCAGGATGTCGTAGGCGGGAGAGCGGATGACGTGGACCTGGAAGTATAGCTCGATGTTTCCTAGACAGAATGGTACATTAGTAGCCAATCCGAGAGACGTGTCCACTTCTCCATTTGCCGCTTCCATGTCAATGCGGATTGTGGGGTTGTAATGAATCCCGAGCTGATGGCATACCGCGTCTGACATACAGACTATTGAGCATCCCGGGTCTATGATGCAGTCCACTACCACGCGGTCGTCTATCCTCCCTTGCAAACACCTCAGGGCATGACTCTCCTTCGCAACTCGCAGCCGGGGTTTGTCGTGTGGTTCCGCCGCGTAGTAAGCTTCGGCTATGTCCGGCATGACATAGACCTCGTGAGCAGTTGCGGGATCCCTGGTGACGGAGTCGTAAAAGGTGGTGTTGGGTGCTGGGACCCTTCGTGGCGTGAGGAATTCCTGCAGCTTGTTACGGATATCCGGTGATGCTGCTAGTAGTTCCTCGAAACTGAGGTTGGTAGCAGGGCTCTGTAACGTGCGGGTAAAGATATCCTTTACCAATTTTTCGTTTTGCGCCGGAGTGGTGGTGGTGTACGATGGGTCTTACTTTGTGATGACTAAGAACCGCTGATAGTAGCTGCATAGCTCCTCTGCGGTTCTAACGCCAAGTTGTAGGGTTTCCTCAACGAGTCTGTCAAGGTGGTTTTGCGTATGCTGGCGC
Source organism: Amanita rimosa (assembly GCA_023014395.1). Taxonomy (NCBI): domain Eukaryota; kingdom Fungi; phylum Basidiomycota; class Agaricomycetes; order Agaricales; family Amanitaceae; genus Amanita; species Amanita rimosa. The sequence continues at coordinate 271,165 of JAEBUO010000046.1, forward strand.
TCATTGATTACTCCACTATATAACTCCTGAATGGAGACTTTGAACTGCTCATACGTCGCCGGTGCGTCAAACGTGTCCACTGTTCCCCATAGTTCATATTCTGTATCCGCTAAGTAGCGCAGAGAATAAGTTTTCTGCTGCTGATTATCCGTAATCCCGGCTTCCTGGAATAGAAGCTCAAGTTCCGCAAAATAGCGTGGCAACCGCCGCGGCTGCGACGAGTCAAAACGCGGAGCGGCAGTGGCATACTGCGCTGGCATTGACTTGTTGGCCATCGATGATGTAGGTGCAGGATTCGTTGGTAAAATTGGGATTGGAACGGTAGACGGGATAGGTGCGGAATTGATAGGTAGCAACGGAACTATTGTCGTGGGTAAAGTGGGCTGTGGTTCAATAGTGGGAATAGGATTTTCGTTAGGCAAGGCTATGGAAGGCTGCGGACTTGTTGTCAGGGATGAGCTGCTAGACTCGTCGCTACTCGGCGGGAGATCTGTTTGTGTTGCCTCAAAGGACTGGAAGATCTCTGGATCAGGAGTATCTGCGGGAGCGGGAGAGTGCGGGGGTAGCGGCGGGAGTGAAAGTACTTTCTCGACTGCTAACTCTATTGATGTTATCGATTTGTTGAAACTCAGGTGCAAGTCCGAGTTGACGGCGGGATTGGCGAAGCAGGGTTCCTGACTCTCTGAAGATTTCCACGAAGGCCTCTGCTGGATCTCTCTGTAATAATTGGGCAGCTACTGTTGCTCGTGTCCTGAGTGACCTGTAAAAGTCTGTGACTAGACTAGGTCCTGGTGACTCTGTGAGAGACCCGGGAAATCACGGACTGGTAGGGGACTGTGGGGGTGTTGACGGCAAAATCCTTTTGAAAGCCTCACTGGGGCAGCCAATATGATATCCTACTCCACCGGCTAAAGACGGGGAATGTGTTGCGTGAGTCCCAAAAGGAGTCCCGTCAAAACCACTGTGGGGCGGTGATTAGCACGCGGGTATGCGGATTCGGATAATCGGATAATAGTGCCACGCCAGATGATAACGGATAATCGGATAGCAGATAATCCGGGGAGCGCGGAAGTGCGGAAAATAGGATAATTACACCCGCCGCAGTGTGCAGCGACTTTGTACTGTTGTGCTGAACTCGGTGCACAGTGTCCGAGACGACTTTTAAACTTGTAGGCGACGAGGGCAAATGCGTTGAACGCGACTGAGGACTGGAAAGCCAGAGAGAGAGAGAACAAGAATGATAGAGAGAGACGGAGAAACTAAGAGACGAGACGAAACCGATGAGACTTGGACTGAGGGGGAACTTCTTCTTATTTTTACTGAGGAAAACAAACACTTTATATACTTTTTGTACTCTACTGAGACGAAACGACTCTGCAATTTCTACTCCTTCGTCCAAATCCGTGTTTGAAAGGTAATCCTCAATGTAGCCTAGACGCTCGGAAAATCCTTCATTTGCTGCCATTGTATGGCTTCGTAGTGCGACCCTGGTATGTCTCTGATGTGCACAGGGCACTAGCGTCAAACGCCGCTCCAGTGACCTGTAAAAACCACTTGTGCCGCTATCTCTTTCTTTGGCAGTCACGTTCCTGCATTTTGGATGCAATCCCGTTATTCGATATAGGTCCTTGCTTGTTGCTCCCTAATGACCATACTGGTTGGATCTCCCGAAGTCATGGAAGGTGTATAACATTTTTAATGAAGTACTGTTGAAACCATACGTACAACCAGCTTTTCCAGAACAAAAGCGGAAGGACGAGGAGTTGAGTGCCAAGAGAGCGGAAGAGGAAGTGAAGGTCCAGGGTGAGGAATATGAAGGGGAGGAAGTTTTGGACAGTCATGTACAAGGGCGAGGTATTCAGTACCTCGTCAAGTGGAAAGGCTTCCCTGTCGAGGAGTCCACCTGGGAACCACTCAAGAATTTGGAAAATGCAGGAGAGGCAATTCAGGAGTTTCACCAGAAACATCCTAATGCCCCTGCCTCTCTGTTACGATATGGACTTTTTCTGTATTTTCCTCTATTTTATTCAGAGGCCTACGGACGTATAACAAGATGCGAGCATACGGCGCGGGACCCCAATTCAGATGTGGCAGGAGGATTATATAACCCAGGGTGGCTATACGATCAGGGCTATTAGGAGATATTGGATGAAACGGCGTTCGCGGGAAGGAACCAGGAGTCTGGGTGAGTCCAGATAGGTCTGGGAGATGGGTCTGGGTCTTGTTGCTGCACGTGCATAGCCTTAGCGGCTGCGCAGACTGTGCGCACAGACCAACGGCTCAGGTATATAAGGAGTGCGTTCTGTAGGTAGGAGTCCTTAAGACTCTAGATTGTTTCCTCCTTGTAGGTTACAGACTACTGTGTCTAAAAGCTTCGTCTCTATATTTTTTTCTCCTCTGAAGCTTGTGATTGTGTCAAGGATTAGTCCTAACATAATCTAGAGTCTTCTACATCACACCCTTCGTTGTTGGTCACAGCGCGGAGCAAAGCCTTGCTTGTCGTCGCGGACAGTGACAAGGAGAGCTCAGTTTCAGTAAACCATCTGACTCTGTACACGTTACAACACGTGCCTACAGACAGCCTTGAGGAGTCTAGGCGACACCGACACCAACAGCAGATAGCCTCATCTTATCGATATAAGGTGACTACGGCCAATTGGCTACTGGCAACAAAACAGTACTAGACGAGAGCTTGGAGCACGCTGTAGTCGACCGGGCAGGGTCTTGCAGGCACCAGCACTAGTACTGCGGAAAAGGGGGCGGAACCCTCGAAGACAATCCACTTGTGTGCTGTGTATCAAGGAGATACAGTCTGAGAACACCAATTACGTATCGGATCTATTGATCTGAGCACGAGGACATCTCAGTGAAGACCCGGGCACCACACATCTGGGTCAATTGAAGGAATTAAATCGAAGATCTGAGTGCGGGTGCGTTATTGACCACATCAGACAGTGAACGTATTAGGAAGTACGTTTACGGAAGAAGAGGCAACATCCCTCTACTTGAGGCGTCATTGGAATCGCAGATCTAAGAAGATCAACACAAATCGGAATGGCAGGGCCGTTCAACTACGTATTGCCAAGGGCCGGCATGACCCTTGAAGAAATCGGGATAATCTTCTCAATCGGATGGGCGCAGGGGTGCACAGCAAAGAAATTACCCACTACATTGACTAAGGAGGTTCGGACCAACAACCGACCCCGTGACGCACATGTCAGGGCTTGGCAGCGCTGGCAGAAGGAACAAAGATGTCTTCAGAAGGAAGTGAAACGTCAGAAGAAATTAGCAGCATGGCGCGCCGAGGAAGCAGCAATCAGGGAACAAGAGGACGCATGGCAGGAGTTACTAAAAATACGCCATGAACAATTACTGCAGAAGCGCCGGTTCAGGGAACTGGAACAACAGATTGCCAGGGAGCGAAAAACCTTGGAAGATGTTCTAAATCAGCTAGAGCCAGGGTCAGCAGTACGGGAGGCATTATTCAACACACCCTCCAACATCGAATTACTACTAATCAGTTTCAATGTATACACACTGAAACATGATGGCTTAATCTTGACGGCAAAAGAAAGAAATCGGTTGATGCATGCCTTAAATGGAAATATCATGAATGCAGGGCGAGTCATGAGAAACGAGCAGAGACTCCAAAATGAGGAACGACTCCGAGGAGAAAGATATGATCCATATCTTTCTGCATATATCCAATGGAAATTGCCGAGGAATTATACTCCACCCCGCATATCCCAATATGGGGAAGACGAAATTTTCACGCCGCCCGATCACGATTACTTTCTATCCAAGTTAGGAGAGGACGTTGAGTTCACACAGCGCTGGGTCCAAGAGATTTCAAAAGAGAAACCAGTGTTACCTGGATCATACACAACGGCCATTCCCAGAACGGCACCATGGAAAGTGAATGGATACTGTTATCTATATCTGTTCAAGAAGGAATTCCATAACCAATTCCATTGGCCGGAATGGCCTACGCTGGAACAAATTCTTTCATGGGAACCCGAACTCAGGGACTACTCGGCAGTTTTCGGCTTACAGGATAACGTAAAGCCAGACAAGTTCCATGTACTGGAATGGGCGGAATTAAGTCTTAAAAAGGATGAGATCTATACCTGGAAAGACCTGGAATGCTTGGAGCAGCATGGAAAATTTAACAAATGAGCTAGATTTGGAGGACAAGGGAAATCAAAAAAACCAAGATCCAAATCACCTGCAACAATATCCTCGTTTGTACAAGGAGTCTCCAAAAATCCATCTGTCCGACCATTGCCGGAATTGGGACAGGTCGCAGTTAAAAAATCATACTCCCAGGCGGTCATCAGCGCATTCGGGCCAAGTAAGGCGTTAACTCGGACTCAGGGAGCGGATTGGACTTGGAATGGAGGATCCGTTGCCAATCCATTGGACTGGATGAAAGAAGATCTTGATGCACCCAACTCGTCTAATACAGAAGCACGGAAACGGGAAATTGACAATTGGAGGAGGGAGATTAAAAAGGACATTTCCACTCCATATCCGTATCCGAAACCCCGTTATGACAGGCACATGCTTCATCCGGACATTCCTGGGTTCTGTTATTTATTCCTGATCAAAGCGCAATACTGGGATGAATACAATTGGCCAGCATACCCACAAATTCACGAAGTAGTATCATGGGATCCTAATTTACGAAACGAACGAATCAGGATCTCGATTCGTCGAACCCACGGTCTGGAACACTGTTATCACATTGACAAGCAGATGAATGGGTATGATGGGTGGGCGCATTTGGACTTAATGAATTGGTCAGGATCGGGACACAAGCGGCTCGGGGCATTCAGGTTCACTGCCGATATGATGGCACATTTGTATAATGCCATGACTGGATGGCGAACGGTCTGGGCGGAAGACACGGAACAACCGGCTCCCCAAGGTGCTACTGTGGCACAAGTTGCTGCTCAAGAAGACGTCATTCAGAGACAACAGGTACAGCGGGAGGAGACCATCACAGCAATCGGACAAGTAGTGGCCGGAATAGTCAACGAGTATCAACGGGCTAATCCAATACCGCCGCCTGCACCTCTTACTAAGGCAGAAATGCCCGATTACTATGAAGGCGACCCTTGAATGGTGGATGGATGGCTAAGGCAAATGAGGACCTATTTTACGCTTGCTCGTGAAACGCAGTTAGACAGAAAAATCTCTATTTGTCTATACCGCATCAGAAAAGGAAAGGATAATCGAGCGGGCAATTGGGCAGGAGTCAAACTCAAGGCAGTCCAGGACGCAGACCAGGAGTATCAAAATGAAGTGGTTAACTCTGGATGGCCAGCCAATCTGTCTTGGGCGTCACTTAATCAAGGCGTGATAGTAAACGATCATGAAATCCGACGACCGTTGAGGAACCAATTTCCTTTTACTTCATGGGAAGACTTTGCCACGCAAATGCATGAGTTCTTCATGTCAACTGAGACATGGGAAAAAGCAACGGATGCGATTCTGGCATCAAAACAAGGAAATACAATGATCGAGGATCATGTAGTCCGGTTTAATGCATTGCTACCATTGGTTGGATGGGATCACAGGGCGTTGGTTGCATTATTTAAACAAAACATCAACCCTGCACTAGGACGAGATCTAATTAGGCATGGAAATTTAGGGGATGATGCAACCCTGAAGCAGATCCAGGATCGGGCAATAGAGCTTGCACGAGCCTATCGTAAGGCAACAGAGGCATACGGGCCAGATAGACAAAAAGGCGGTTACAAAGAAAAAATGGTTGTTAAGGATAACAAACCAAACCAATTTCAATATAGTACACCGACAACGTCCAAAGACCCAAACGCCATGGACGTAGATAAGAGTAAAAAACTAGTTACTGGTAACTGTTACAACTGCGGCAAGGAAGGACATTTCGCACGAGAATGCCCGGAACCAAGAAAACCGAGGTGGAAGGATAAGGGGAAGTGGAGAGCAAGAGAAGTTAGGATAGAAGAGCTCACTGAGGAGCAATGGAAAGAGCTCGGAAAGGAAAAGGGTTTTGGTGGAAGCCAGTAGGCGAGTGCTCAGCGCTGCTGGCTGATAGAGTTTCGAAAATGAACAATGATTCTTGTGTAAATGTACAAGGACTATTATATGAATATTCTTCTCATATTCATCGAATTCGAAACTTAAGTGTGAGCGCCAAACCCCGGATCAAACAATGGACCCCTGCATGGGTAGTGAGAAGGATATGGCAACAAAACGAACAGGTTGCTATAGACTGTCTAAAGGGATGGGTTCATGAGAAACGTTTATCTGAAGTAACACCGCAACTGCTGAAGGAACTAAACCAACAGTCAGAATCCGAAGCAATGTGGAACTTGACACAGCTGCGACAACAAATTGTCAAAGCTTCAGGAAAACAAGAAATAAACCTCAAAGGAATCATAACTACTATGGATACAGGATCCACAATTCCTGTCATGGCTTTAGTTGACTCAGGATGCACAGGGTCGTGCATTAACGATGAGTTTGTAGAGAAGCATCGGATGAACAAACGACGCCTTTTACGACCGGTACCAGTCTACAATGCAGATGGGACTCGTAATACGATGGGGAATATTGAGTACATGGTTCAGTTCAAACTACGGATCGGAGACCACGAAGAAGTCATGGACTGCTGTGTGGCATGACTTGGAAAGACGGACTTGTTCTTGGGACATGACTGGTTACAATTACATAATCCTAGCATGAATTGGAAGAAGCATGAGATAACTTTCAGCCGTTGTCCAGGAACTTGCTGGAACCAGTCCAGTGTGACCAAGCCTGAGGAGGAGGTGGATGAAACCGAATCCTTAGAAGATGGAGAACGTTTACTGGCAGTACATATAGGATCGGAAGAGTTGAAGCTACGACCACTCTCAACCGACATTGCAGCAAAAGAGGCGCTGGCTAGCAAAAAACAGTCTTTAGAAGAAACGGTACCAGGGCATTACCTCAAATATCGGAAGGTATTCGAAAAAGAAATGTTTGATGAATTACCACCGAGACGGCCATGGGATCATGCTATTGAATTTATTCCCGGAGGACAGCTGACTGATTGTAAAGTGTATCCGTTGAATAAAGAAGAACGGGAACAGCTGGATGAATTCCTGGAAGAAAACCTGAAATCCGGACGGATTAGACCAAGTACTTCTGAACAAGCGTCACCATTCTTCTTCGTTAAGAAAAAAGATGGTAAACTAAGACCAGTACAGGATTACCGGAAGCTAAATGACATCACGCGAAAAAATCGATATCCATTACCATTGATTGGTGAGCTGATTGACCGACTATCGAAAGCCAAGGTCTTCTCGAAAATGGATATTAGATGGGGATATAACAACATTAGGATCAAAGAAGGTGATGAGTGGAAAGCGGCCTTCAAAACTCACCGAGGCCTGTTTGAACCTCTGGTCATGTTTTTTGGTCTCTGTAATTCTCCCGCAACATTTCAGACAATGATGAACGATATCTTTAGGCAAGAAATCGCCGAAGGATGGGTCGTCATTTACATGGATGACATTTTGGTGTTCTCTCAATCGCAGGACGCACACACGATGCATGTTAACTGTATCTTAGCAAAGCTGGAGAATCACAAGTTATCTTTGAAACCAGAGAAGTGTTGGTTTGATCAGCCTCAGATTGACTTCCTTGGACTTGTCATCAGTCAAGATTCCATTCAAATGGAGAAAGGCAAGGTACAAGCCGTGGTTGATTGGCCGATTCCTACTTGCAAGCGTGAATTACAGCAATTTTTGGGTTTTATTAACTTCTACCGGCGTTTTGTGCAAGGTTTTGCTAAAATGGCGAAACCTTTGACGGGTCTTACCGGGACGGTTGAGTGGACATGGACGGATCAGCAGACTTTGGCCTTTCAGGGACTGAAAGACCTTGTGGCGAGGGAGGTAGTCCTCAAAATTCCTGATGACGATGGTCAATTTCGTGTTGAAGTAGATGCGTCTGACTTTGCAATTGGTGGAATTTTGTCCCAGCAGAGCAAGGACGGCACATGGCGACCTGTGGCATTTATTTCAAAGTCGTTAAATGAAGCTGAACGGAATTATGAGATTTACGACAAGGAAATGCTTGCAGTCATGCATGCGTTTTACGAATGGTCTCATTACCTGAAAGGTGCAAGAGAGCAGATTGAGGTTCTCACAGATCATCAAAACCTCACATACTTTCGGAAACCGCAGAATCTGAACAGATGGCAGGCACAATGGGTCACGGACTTGCAGGAGTTCAACTTCGTAATTAAGCATTGATCTGGGAAGTCTAACTCGAAAGCAGACCTATTGTCAAGAAGAGCAGGACACGAAAAGGGACAGAATGATAACGAAGGAGTGATACTCCTGAAAGATCATTTGTTTGTAAGGATCTATGATGATGATCGGGCAATCGAGGACATCATTAAGGAGATTCAAAAGGTTTCGGCTCGGCAATGGGAAACTCAGGTTCGACAAGGCATCGAACAACAAGACCCTGACTTTAAAATCGAGAAAGGGTTAGTTGAATGGAAGGGTCGGATTTACGTCCCAGCGGACGCGCGGATCAGGGGAGACCTAATTCAGATTCATCATTCCTGGGGACATTCAGGGGTAGTTAAAACTGTGGAAAGTCTCACTCGTAATTTCTGGTGGCCGCAAATGCGAAAGGACATTGAACGCTTTATACGAGGATGTGAAACGTGCCAGAGAGCAAAGCCGGATCGACAGCCAAGAGCAGTGCCGTTAAATCCAAATGAAATTCCTGATGCACCATGGGAAGTCATCTTGGTAGATCTAATCGGACCATTACCGGACTCAAAAGGCAATGACATGATTATGGTTGTGGTAGATCGGTTTACAAAGAAGGCTTACTTTCTCCCAACAATGTCGTCAATCACATTGCAAGGAGTAGCAGTCTTGTTCAGAGATAATGTGTTCCGGGAACATGGTTTACCAAAAAAGGTCATCAGTGATCGGGGACCACAATTCGTTTCAAAATTCATGGACGATCTATATGGGATCCTAGGAATACAGGCTAATAGATCTACGGCGTATCATCCACAAACTGATGGACAGACAGAACGGGTAAATCAGGAAGTTAAGGAATTCCTGACCATGTTCGTCAACCATTGGCAGAACAACTGGAGTGACTGGCTTGCGGTAGCCCAATTTTGCCATAACAACTGGATACACTTGTCTACGGGGTTTTCACCATTCTTCATGAACTATGGAAGACATCCCAACAAGGGGATGAACCCACTGTATCAACCAAAAACTGTTGTCATGGAGGAACTGGTTAAAGAAATCGAGGATGTCCACGCTAAGGCCAAAGCTGCGCTGGAAAAAACCGCTGAAGCAATGAAGAAGCGGTGGGATGCACACAGAACACCAGCGCAAAACTATCAACCAGGAGATAAGGTATACCTCAGTACAGAAAATTTGCCAATGCTTCGAGCAACTAAGAAGTTAGATGGCAAGTTTGTGGGACCCTTGGAAGTGGTTGAGAAAGTTGGCACATCTGCATATCGGTTAAAAATTCCCGCAGCTTGGAAAATCTACAACGTCTTTAATGAGGTACTCCTGAAACCCTATATCGCCCCAGAATTCCCCAACCAAATCGAGAAAGCTGCCAAACGTAAAAAGGCACAGATGGTGGAGGAATCCGAAGACAATGAGTACGAAGTTGAAGAAGTTATGGACAGTAGAGTTGGCGGACGAAATGGTGGCAGACTGGAATACTTGGTCAAGTGGAAGAATTACCCCGTGGAAGAATCTACATGGGAACCTGCAGAGAACCTCGCCAACGCTAAGAAAGAGGTTCAGAAGTTCCACAGGCAAAATCCAAGTGCTCCCCGGCGACTGGCGATCACAGACTTACGGTTTAAAAATTGGCGCAACTACACGGATACAAAGGCTCCCAAACAGTTGTTCGGTTGGGAAGACGGCAAATTCGAGCGTGACTACCTTAACAAGTTAAAGCAGAATTGGCAAAGATGGAAGGGTGACCGCAAACTCATCTACACTGAACCTGACACGGACGGGGCGTTCTCAAGAAACCTTGAGCGCGGTGGGCCGGTTAAACCCGCGCTTGATTCCCCTAAGGCAAACCATCACATGATATAGCGTTCGGCGCTGAAGCAATTTACAACCAACACGTGACTTCCCGGGACGTGAAGTCTTAAGGAGGAGGTCATGTTACGATATGGACTTTTTCTGTATTTTCCTCTATTTTATTCAGAGGCCTACGGACGTATAACAAGACGCGAGCATACGGCGCGGGACCCCTATCCAGATGTGGCAGGAGGATTATATAACCCAGGGTGGCTATACGATCAGGGCTATTAGGGGATATTGGATGAAACAGCGTTCGCGGGAAGGAACCAGGAGTCTGGGTGAGTCCAGATAGGTCTGGGAGATGGGTCTGGGTCTTGTTGCTGCGCGTGCATAGCCTTAGCGGCTGCGCAGACTGTGCGCACAGACCAACGGCTCAGGTATATAAGGAGTGCGTTCTGTAGGTAGGAGTCCTTAAGACTCTAGATTGTTTCCTCCTTGTAGGTTACAGACTACTGTGTCTAAAAGCTTCGTCTCTATATCTTTTTCTCCTCTGAAGCTTGTGATTGTGTCAAGGATTAGTCCTAACACGTTAGGCGTGCATTTGATTGTACGCAACGAGATTTGGTACTAGTGGGTCGTCATTGGCATCTATTGCAGAAGGCCATGAACAGACTGGTTCATGTGCTCAATGGGAACATAAAGAACTCGGCGCACTACTTGCGAGTTCAGCGGTATGACCCGTTGAAAATGACGAAACTGCGCAATATGGCGCCACCCTCGACACCAAAAGAGTATGAAGGAAAAGGAGAGCTTGACGGCACTGTCGGGCTTAGCCTAACCATGTTCCTGCGGGAAATGGGGGAAGAGTCGTTGAAGGAGCAACGTACTTGCACGAGAGAATGGAGAAAGACAGTCGAAACAGTCTTTCCTGGTCCAGCAAAAACCAAGGCGGATTTTGCAAAAACGAAATGAACCGCAAGGATGTCAGTTAAAATCCCCAAACACATGATCCGTGGGTGGTGTTACCTGCGATTGTTTAAAAGGGAATTTTGGGACAAATTCGATTGGCCCAAATATCCTACGTTATACGACATTTCCTCCTGGGAAGTCGAGATGAGGGATGAGACAACATGGTTCAAATTACAGGACGGACCAGAGCAGGGGATCTTTCATGTAGTGTTGGCACAACCCGAGGAGGTTGATGACGTCAATACCTATACGTGGAAGGATATCGAGGAGCTTACTCACTGGAGCGTGGGTGCGGGATGGAGAACAGTGCGCTTGGGAGCGGAACCCGAAGAAAGAGTGGTGTATCCCCGGAGAATACTACAGGACATTACTAACGTCAGTATTCAAAGGAGGTCACCTGTAGAGCGGGTGTGGGGAGAACACAAATTCAGCATCAGGTGGCTGGACGATGTTCCCCAATATGAAATTAACGTGGAAGACTGGGTCAGTCGAGTGTGACAGTGGGACGGTTACGCACTTCCCCAATGGGGATATCTGAACGTAACACCAGAGACACCAGGTTACTGTTACCTGTGGTTATTTAAGCCACAGTACTGGAGGAGTTTCGCATGGAAGGCAAACCCATCTTGGGTTGAAATATCTCTTTACGAAAAAGATATGTGAAATGACGATATTCAGGTGACAGTGTCATATGATCGACGACGGCAGATTTACCACATAGAGAAAGACGAGGAGTGGGGTTCCCCAGCGTGCGAAGTATGGAGATGGTTCGGACCTGACCACCGACGAGTGGGTTTTACGGTTACCGACGCCTTCATGTCGGCAATTCTCATGCTAGTAACTGCTTATATCGCGGTATTCGGGACAACAGCAGAGAATGCCACATGGGAAGGATGTTCAGAAAACGACTGAAGGAACCGGATCAGACCATTAGCGGAAGGAATAGGCACGGTAGCGGAAACACTGTTCTGCCCACAAAGAGAGGAGACCGCGCCCACCGTCAAGTTGGATATGCCGGAATATTATGAAGGGCAACCGGAATTGATTGCCAATTGGTTAAGAAGCATGGCAATATACTTCCAGTTAACCAAGCAAAAGACAGTCTCACAACAAGTGACAATGGCACTCCAACACATCCGGGGCGGCTCAGCAAATTGTGCAGGAAACTGGGCAGGCGTCAAGCTCCAACAGATACTGGAAAATGTATTGGAGCAAGAAGAGCGGAAGACGTTAGGAACCTGGAGGGCAGGAACTACCCTAACACAAGAACGACACGGAATAGTGTCGTTACTAGATGGAATAGAGAACGTTGAACAAGCGGCGTTTACACATAAGCCACCTTTCACAAGTTGGCAGGAGTTCGATATGGAAGCACGTGAGTTCTTCCTAACGACAGAAACCCAGGACGATGCAATTCGCAAAATTCAGGGTTTGCAACAGGGAAAGCGCAATGTAGAGGACTACATTGTTGACTTCAAAGGATTAGCCCAGCTTACGGGCTATAACGAGATTGCACTCATTGCGCAATTCAGGAGAGGACTACATCCCCAGCTAGGACTGAGGATCGTAGAAACAGGAGCACCGGGAGATGGGACCATTACAGGAGATCTAGAAAAATGGTACACGAAGGCGATGGAATTAAACAAGGCTTGGCGGGATGCCAAGAAGTTTTACAATGTGAATCCAGGGCAAGGGTCGCACCAACCCCAGGTATCGACAGCAAGGACACAGGGTACCCATAACAGGGTTTCACCAACGCCTGCGACTCGGGCTGGTGGGGCAACGCAAGGTCCACCACCAGCAGCAGCAACGACGTCGAGCACCCGGGACCCCAACGCCATGGATGTAGATAGAAAGAAGAGCACCATCGTGTGCTACAACTGTGGAAAAACGGGACACATTAGTAGAGATTGTAAAAGTCCAAAGAATTGGAAAGGGAAAACCCATGTACGGGAAATAGGATGGAAAGAGTGGTTAGATGACGCCACGGAAGATGACAAAAAGGCCATTAGTGAGGTCTTGGGTTTTTGAAGCAGCCAACCAGAAATCATTCCGACTGGAAGGCCTGTAGTTCTAGTTTGACCTCATGTAATACTAGTCATGCAATCGAATTTACTAAGTTAAATTGCATCGATTATGAACTAAGAACAACAAAGTTAAGGGATGAACCCATTACAACAGGAAAAGATCGCTTGAGGCCCTGGCAGACTCCATGGATGGTGAGACGCATATGGGAACAACCCATTGGTCAAGCCCTTCAATCTCTTCGATCCTGGAGTCATGACTCCAGGACGGAAGAGGTAACGGAAGATCTGGTACAGAGTCTGAATAACGCGACGGAGGCACAAGCGGCCTGGTACTTAAACCACTTAAGGAACAAGCCTAAGCAGGTAGTAGGAACCGGAAAGCAGCAACTAAACGTACCCATGACGGTTACTGATGTCACAACAGGACAGTCCGTTACGATATTGGCTTTGTCGGACTTGGGGTGTACGGGTTCGTGTGTTAATAGGAATTTCGTGAAACGGAATAATCTCAACACGAGAAAACTCCCCCACCCGATTCCTGTTTACAATGCCGATGGTTCAGAGAACGTCGATGGGCAATTGTCAGAAATGGTACAGTTGAAAGTGAAAATCAACACGCACGAGGAGACTTGGGAATTTGGTGTTTCAAACCTTGGGAAGACAGATCTATTCCTAGGACACGACTGGTTAAAATTCCACAATCCGGATGTCGACTGGAGTAAGAACATACTCCGATTCAGTCGTTGCCCAGGTGCATGCTACCCAGATTCGAAAGCTCAGGAGCCCAAAGACGAAGACGCTGAGGAAGAGCAAGAAGTAGGCGGCGTGCATTGGGATGAAGGGGATCGGCTGTTGGCGGTACAAAGAGAAGATGTCAACTCTGAATGGATCAGGGTTTATGAGTCTACGGCAACCAAAATTGCCGCAGAAAATAAGATTACCCGGACCCTGGAGGAAGTCGTACCTAAACATTACTTAGGTTACCGGAAGGTCTTCGAGAAACAGACCTTTGATGAACTACCACCACGCCGACCCTGGGATCATGCAATTGAATTGGTACCTGGTGCCAAGATGTTGGATTGTAAGATCTATCCCCTAAGCTGTGTGGAACAGGAGGAACTCGAAAAGTTTCTCAAAGACAACTTAGAGACGGGATGCATCCGCTCAAGCAAATCGGCAATGGCATCACCCTTCTTCTGTGTTAAAAAGAAAGATGGTTCACTTCGGCCAGTACAAGATTATCGCAAACTCAATGAGATGACCATTAAAAATCGGTATCCCCTACCGCTCATCTCTGAGCTTGTCGATAAACTGTCCCACGCAAAGGTTTTCTCAAAAATGGATATCCGATGGGGATATAATAATGTTCGTATCAAGGATGGTGATGAACACAAAGCAGCCTTTCGAACAAACAGAGGCCTCTTCGAACCCTTGGTCATGTTCTTTGGCCTCACCAACTCCCCAGCGACATTCCAGACCATGATGAATGATATCTTTCGAGAAGAAATTGCCGAAGGATGGGTAGTGATTTACATGGACGATATTCTAGTGTTCTCTAAGGATCAAAAGAGTCACACGGCTCATGTAAACCGAATATTGGCCAAGTTGCAAGAACACAAGTTGTCACTGAAGCCCGAGAAGTGCTGGTTTGACAAAGCCACCATTGAGTTCCTGGGATTGATCATTTCCCATGATTCAATCAGTATGGATAAAGCTAAGGTCAAGGCCATTGTCGACTGGCCTGTCCCTACTTGCAAGAAACACGTTCAACAGTTTCTTGGCTTTGTTAATTTCTATCGACACTTTGTGAAGGGTTTTGCTTTGATCTCCAAACCGTTGACCCTTCTCACTGGTAATAACGAGTGGCAGTGGACGTCCGATCAACAACAAGCGTTTATTGGTCTCAAGCAGCGCATTGCTGACGAAGTTGTGTTGGCCATCCCGGCTGATAAAGGTCAATTCCGGGTCGAGACTGATGCATCCGACTTTGCCATCGGTGGCATCCTGTCGCAACAGCAGTTGGATGGTCTGTGGCGGCCCGTTGCCTTCATCTCCAAATCTCTCACTCCGGTGGAACGCAACTATGAGATTTATGACAAAGAGATGTTGGCAGTAATGCACGCCTTTTACGAATGGTCTCACTACCTGAAGGGCACGGCTGTTCCGGTTGAGGTTTTGACGGATCATCAGAATCTCACGTACTTTCGGAAGCCACAGAATATTAATTGCCGGCAGGTGCGTTGGATCTTGGACTTGCAGGAGTTCAATTTTGTGATTCGGCACCGCTCGGGTAAATCCAATAGTAAGGTGGATCTTCTGTCCTGGAGGACAGACCATGAGGGGGAGGAGATTGACAACGAAGGTGTCATCCTCCTTAAAGAAGACCTTTTCGTTCGTCTTTATGACGACGACGATGCGTTGACAGAGTTGGAAGAGAAGATTGCCAAGATCAACAAATGGCAATGGGAGTCACAAGTAGTGGAAGGACTCAAGAATGAGGATCCCGACTTCAAATTAGAACGAGGGATTGTGACATGGAAGGGTCGGATCTATGTTCCAACCAACAGCAGGGTGTGAGAATCTATTCTCAATATCCATCATGAGTGGGGACATTACGGAATCGACAAGACCTTGGAGGTCATTACACGGAATTATTGGTGGCCGCGCATGGCTAGGGACGTCAAATTGTATGTCACAGGGTGTAGGATATGTCAAACTGTTAAACCGGACAGAACGAAGAGGGCAGCACCATTACGACCCAACAGCATACCTGGTCAACCATGGCAGGACGTGTCTGTGGATCTTATGGGACCATTCCCGGAATCACGAGGCTTTGACATGATAATGGTAGTTGTGGATCGTTTTACTAAGAAAGCATACTTCTTGCCAACGAATTCCACGATCACATCATTAGGAGTGGCCAGACTTTTCCACGATAATGTGTTCAGAGATCACGGACTCCCACAGAAGGTCATCAGCAACAGGGGATCCCAATTTGTCTCCCAGTTCATGAAAGAACTATTTCGGCTGTTGCACATCGAGGGAAACCCTTCCACAGCGTATCATCCACAGACCGATGGACAGACAGAACGGGTCAACCAAGAAGTGCGTGAGTTTCTGGCAATGTATACAAATGATTAACAGGACGATTGGAGCGAGCATTTGGCACTTGCTCAGTTTTGCCATAATGACAGAGAAAACTCAGCCACGGGTTTCACCCCATTCTATCTGAACAACGGAAAGCATCCAAGGAAGTGGAGTGACCCGAAATTAACCACCAAGGTAGCAGACATAGAGAAGTTCGTGGAGAACGCACGCGAGGTGTGCGACCTAGCAGCAGAAAACTTGGAAAAGGCAGCCGAGCGCATGGCTAAACAATACGACAAGGGAAAACGTCCTGCTCGAGAGTATCGGGTTGGTGACAAGGTCTATGTCAATGCAGAACATCTTCCACATGTACGAGCATCCAAGAAGCTTGACGGCAAGTTCTATGGACCATACAAGGTGTTAGAAAAAATTGGCTCCGCCGCATATCGACTGGATCTTCCCAAATTGTGGAAGGTATATAATGTGTTCAACGAGATACTGTTGAAACCTTACGTACAACCGGCCTTTCCAGATCAGAAGCGAAAGGATGAGGAGTTAAGTACAAAGAGAGCGGAAGAGGAAGCAAAGGTACAGGGTGCAGAGTACGAAGTGGAAGAAGTTTTGGACAGTCAAGTGAAAGGTCGAGGTATTCAATACCTTGTCAAGTGGAAGGGATTTCCCGTTGAAGAGTCCACCTGGGAACCACTCAAGAATTTGGAGAACGCTGGAGAGGCGATCCAGGAATTTCACCAGAAACATCCTAACGCTCCTGCTTCTCAACGGCTACCCAGGGACACATTCCGGAGGTATCAAAACCACACCAGTACAAATGTTCCAAAACGGCTTTTTGGATGGGAAGACGGCAAGTTTGAACGTGACTACCGCAAACGCTTGGAGTGCAAATGGCGGAAGTGGAAGGGCGATCGCGCAGCCCTCTACGCTCTCCCGGATGACGACCCCGACATGGTTCGTGTGGAACCGAACCCTTAAGGGGGGGGGAATGTTACGATTTAGCGGTTACATGTCACAATGGGTGATATGCGTGATGGACAAGGCGCCCATGGTAGCGCCCTAGCTTACATCAGCAGGGCATGTGGATAAGGGGAGGCGGACATGAGGGGGCCATGAGGCGAGGGGTATATAGTAGTAGTTAGAGCCTGAGAACCCCCAGGCTCTTGATAGTCACTGTCGTAGACAGTCCTACAGAGTTTCTTCTTTTCTTCCTTGTTCCTCTGGTTGTGCGACCTGGTCTATCGACCTTGTAACAGAAACCTTCCTTTGTGTTAATTGCATGATCCCATGGTTGACTGGACGGGAAGCGTTCCGACGCCTTTTTATCAAAGATGGTGCGCCACTGTTCGTATTCTGTTGGTAGAATGGTGGATGGTTCGTCTTTCTTTAGCCTGTGCTCTAATTCCTGTGATGCCGATGTTTTAACTCTAATCCAGTAGTCATCTTCGCCCCATTGCTGGGAGTTGAGGGCTAGCTGCCAGATTGCTTTTGGCGATGTGTCTAGATCTCCCATTTTCAGAGATTTCTCTCGCCAGTTGATGATCGGGTTATTTTCTTCTAACCAAGGTATCCCTAAAATCATTCGTTGGTCACCTAGCCTAGTGATCCAGAACCAATTGATAAACTGCTGTCCTTCAATTGTATAGCATATCTTGGTTCGATGTGTGATCATTCCTTTCGCATTTACGGTTCTGTCTGCGTTCCTGACTTTGATTGGTTTCTCAAGTCGTTCTTTCCTGAGTTCTTTTACTGCTTCCTTGTCTACAAAGTTTCCTTCTGCTCCACAATTGATTAGGGCAGATGTTCCAGCGGGTAAATCGGTCGATTTGATAGTTAACGAAATGCGCTTGTCATTGTTGGATAATACTATTACAGAATCAAGCGCTAAGGGCAGATGTTCCAGCGGGTAAATCGGTCGATTTGATAGTTAATGAAATGCGCTTGTCATTGTTGGATAATACTATTACAGAATCAAGCGCTAACTGTTCAGATCTCAATAATAAGGAAGGGCCAACCGCTGAGTGACGCTTCCTAACTAAAAACCCTCATTTTCGAATTCGTTTAAGAGGGCATTCTTCTCCTCAGTAGACATTGCTGAAAAGATGGCTCTAATTTTCTTTGCTGGTTCGTCTTCTTCCTTCTGTTGTTCCTCAGTGACGGAACAGACTGCCTTATTCTGGTAAGAAGACCTGGATGAAGATATATCATTGCGTTTCGGGCAGTTCCTGGAGATGTGTCCCTGTGTTCCACATCTGAAACACTTGCCAGTTTTTCGGTATTCCTCTTTTTGATCATCTGTCAATCGGCTAGGGATTGTGGTATTTATAGCTCTAATTGTTCCAGATCAGTTGTTATTGTTTCGATTGAAACATGTTCCAGATCCATCATTGGTTCTCCTGTTTCCTTGTCCTGTCATGTCCCAAGCGTTATGGTGATCCTCGGCCTTATCATAGGCTTCTTGCATTGTCTTGATCTTCCTTTGGTCCTGTAATATCGTTCTAGCAAGTTCTAATGGTAGTCCTTTGACGAATGCTTGCAACTGAGCGGGTATTCCAGTGAGTCCAGAGGTTCCTATGTCCATGCGAAATTTCCTGATGTATTCTGGGACTGAAACGCCGTTTCCAACTCTTAATTTGGATAGATTGTTCAGGGCTCAAAGGGCGCTGTTGACTTCTCCCCAGTCATTGATGAAACGTGTTTCAAATGCTTTGTAGTTGCTCCATCTGAACATGGCTGTGGTACTGCCTCTGTTGTCATTCAATTCGCTTCGGATAATCGTTTCCAATCGTCTAATTCTGGTCCCATGCATGCAAGCGCATATCTAACTTTCTTCTCATCTTTTCCTTCATAGTTCTGTTCATTGAGGGTAAAGTAATCCTCAAGCTGTCCTAAGAATGACCTTGCCTCGATTCGTTTACCTGTAAAAGGTCGTATAGGCTGCGGTTTGATGTCTCCTTTAGAGCTGGCACTGGTTTCAGATGCCATTCTTGGTTCAGGAGTGATTGGTGGTTCAGGGTTGATCGGTGGTTCAGGGGTTGGTGTTCTGGTGATCGGTTTCGGTTCTGGAGTAGGGGTTCTACTTGGGGTTCTAGGTTTCGGAGATGGGGGTGGTCCTTGTTTCGAGTAATCTGTATCAAACGGGTTTTCCTCAAGCTTGGCTTGTTCAATTTGTAGTAATTCCTCCCACTCTGCTAAAAGGCTAGCTGTGATTCCGTGTCGGTTGCTGTCTCTAAAGAATCTTCTGTAGAGAGTCCTTCCTGGGTCGTTTTCTGGTTCCTTGACAAGGTAGAGCGGTTCTCCTTGTATTTCACTACCCCAGTCTAGGTAGATTTGATCGGGTAAATCGAATTCAGATACTCCTGAATAGAAGTCTCCTGAAAAGTATTCGTTTGGGACTGGTTCATTTCATTTCTGTCCTTCTGTAACAAAGTACCAGGTTCATTGGTAGAGAAAAACTTCTCGTCGTTCAAGGTAGTATTTCCCCTTATAGGTGACGGATCCATTCGGGGGTCATTCCTGAGAGCTGCGGGTCTCAATGGTGTCGGCTAGGGATGATACCCTGAGCTAGTCCTGAGTTCCAACTTATGTTATGGTCGATGTCCACAACGTCGTTCAGCGTCCAAGTCCACAGCAACAAACAGAGTCTCGGTCTGTTCCCAATCACTGGACGAGGGTTCTAGGCACTAAGTCTGACGATGACAAAGGCTAGAGAGAGAGCGAGGAGAGCGGTTGAGGCAACGAGCAAAAGAGCGTTCAAGTTATGGATAAGATTTGACTAAGTTGGAACTAAAGAACTACGGTACATGAGAGGGGTTTATATACGTTAAGGGAACAATAAGAATATAAGGGGAAAGAGCATAGCTATCTAAGAAAGGAAAGATGAAGGTAGCTATAAAAGGAGATAACGTCCAAGCGTAACTATGGGTTTGTAACAAGTAAATGTAGTCTGTTAACAAAGGGAAAAGAGAACTGTAACATTATGTAAAGCCACATCAAAGAGTCTTATGTCATCCCACATGCCAACCACATGCCAACCACATCCCTATATCATCAGCCCATGTCCACATTGAGTCTTCTAGAAGATTACATCATCAAGGTGGCTGAGTAGTTGTGGCTACAAGGGGATAGGGGGCAGCACAGCATTCATGGGAAGACACTCAGAGTCTGGATGGGTCTGGGATGGCCTAGGTAGGAGCCTAGGTCTTGTTGATGCATGTGCATAGCCATGGAGGCTGCACAGACCAACAGCTCAGGAGTGTGTCTGTAGGTAGGAGTCCTTAAGACTTTAAATAGTTCACTCTCACCAGTAACACTACTCTACTGTATCAATTCAATTTTCTTGATCTCTATCTCTCTTGTCTTGCAAGGCTTGTGGTTGTGGTGGGATTAGTCCTAACATAATCTAGAGTCCTTCAACTACACCCTTCATTGTCTGTTACAGCACCAAGCACATCTTGCTCACTGTTGCTCACAGTGACAAAGGACTTTTATTTTCAACACATCATTTGACTATTCTACAATTGTAACCATATTGTAGGAACACTGTTATTTTGATAAATACACATCTGGGAGTTGGGAATGCTGTGGGAGCTTATGCAAGTAGTAGGAAAAAAACATTCAGTTTTTGCAATAAATGAAAAGTGTTGAAAAAGTGTGGGAACCTGTGGGTATAAATGTAAGCACAGGAAGGGAAAAAAGCATGGTGGAATGGTGTAAAGGTGTCTGAAAACATGAAGGGAATAGTTGAAAGTTCAAGAGGTGATGGGAACATGATGAGACAGCTGGCAGGTATGTGAGAGCAGTGGAAAAGTTGATACAATGGGAAATTCATGGGAAAGTTGATAAATATGGGAACATATTGGAAAAGCTGAAAAATGTGTGGAAACAATGAAAACATGGTGGGAGAAATGACAGATGCAAGGAAAAGTTTATATGTGGTGGAAACATGGTGGGAAGCCTAGCAGTTGCATGGGAAAAGTTAATATGTGGTGAGAACATGGTGGGAAGCCTAGCAGTTGTATGGGAAACGTTGATATATGGTGAGAACATGGTGAGAAATTTATCAGATGTGTGTGAAAAGTTGACAGATTATGGGAATATGTTGGAAACCTGACAAATGTAGGAACAGTAGGATATCATGTGGGAACAATGGGAAGATAATAGATAGTGAGAACATGGTGGGTAATTTGAAAAATGTGTAGAAACAGTGGGAAAATGTGTGGGAACAGTAGAAAAGTGGATGTGTTGTGGGAACATGGTTTGAAAGCTGACAGATACATGGGAACAGTGAGAAAGTTGATATGTAGTGAGAACATGATGGGAAAGCTATCAGATGTGCTGGAATGGTGTGAAAGTTGATAGGTGGTGGGAAAGTGGTAGGATGGCTCACAGGTGTGAGAACAATGGAAAAGTGTGGGGGAACATCTTAGTTGTGAACAGGTGTGTGAGAAAGTGTTGTGGGAAATGTGAAAAAATGTGGGAAATTTGATTAAAGTGGTGAGAAAGTCATATTAATACTCTTGAAAGTCATAGTAAAGTCCTGGTACCTGAACTAGTCAGGTTAGGTCAGGTCAGGTCTGGACTCAACCTGGACTCAACCTGGACTGTCCTCTATAGGTCAGGACATACTGGCAAAGGGTGGCATAAAAACTGCACATGTTACAATTCTCTTTTCCCTTGTTAACAGACTACATTTACTTGTTACAAACCATAGTTACACTTGGACGTTATCTCCTTTTATAGCTACCTTCACCTTTCCTTTCCTAGATAGCTATGCTCTTTCCCCTTTAGTTCCTATTGTTCTCTCAACATATATAAACCCCTCTCATGTACCATAGTTCTTTAGTTCCAACTTAGTTGAATCTTATCCATAACTTGAACGCTCTTTCACTCGTCGCCTCCACTGCTCTCCTCACTCTCTCTCTAGCCTTTGTTGTTGCCAGACTTAGTGCCTAGAACCCTTGTCCAGTGGTTGGGAACAGACCAAGACTCTGTTTGCCATTGTAGACTTGGACACTGAACAACATTGTGGACATCGACTGTAACATAAGTTGGAACTCAGGACCAGCTCAGGGTATCACCCCTAGCCAACACCATTGAGACCCGCAGCTCTCAGGAACAACCCCCGAATGGATCTGTCACCTATAAGGGGAAATACTACCTTGGACAACGAGAAGTTTTTCTCTACCAACAAACCTGGTATTTTGTTACAGAAGGATGGAAACGAAACAAACCAGTCCCAGACAAATATTTTTCAGGAGACTTCTACTCAGGAGCCTCTGAATTCAATTTACCTGATCAAATCTACCTAGACTGGGGTAGTGAAGTACAAGGAGAACCGCTCTACCTTGTTAAAGAACCAGAAAACAAACCAGGAAGGACCCTCTATAGAAAATTCTTTAGAGACAGCGACCGACATGGAATCACAGCTAGCCTTTTAGCAGAGTGGGAGGAATTACTACAAATTGAACAAGCCAAGCTTGAGGAAAACCCATTTGATACAGATTACTCGAAACAAGGACCACCCCCATCTCCAAAACCCAGAACTCCAGATAGAACCCCTACTCCAGAACCAAAACTGATCACCAGAACACCAACCCCTGAACCAAGAATGGCATCAGAAACCAGTGCTAGCTCTAAAGGAGATATCAAACCACAGCCTATATGACCTTTTACAGGCAAACGAATCGAAGCAAGGTCATTTTTAGGACAGCTTGAGGATTACTTCACCCTCAATGAACAGAACTATGAAGGAAAAGATGAAAAGAAAGTTAGATATGTGCTTGCATGCATGGGACCAGAACTAGATGACTGGAAAACTATTATTCGAAGCAAATTAAATGACAACAGAGGCAGTGCCACAGCCACATTCAAATGGAGCAACTATGAAGCATTTGAAACACGTTTCATCAATGACTGGGGAGAAGTCAACAGCGCCCTTTGAGCCCTGAACAATCTATCCAAATTAACAGTTGGAAATGGCATTTCAGTCCCAGAATACATCAGAAAATTTTGCATGGATATAGGAACCTCTGGACTCACTGGAATACCTGCTCAGTTGCAGGCATTCGTCAAAGGATTACCCTTAGAACTTGCTAGAACGATTTTACAGGACCAGAGGAAGATCAAGAAAATGCAAGAAGTCTATGATAAGGCTGAGGATCACCATAATGCTTGGGACATGGCAGGACAGGGAAACAAGAGAACCACTGATGGATCTGGAATGCATTTCAGTCAAAACAACAATCAATCCAGAACAATCAGAGCTATAAATACCACGACTCCTAGCCAATTGACAGATGATCAAAAGGAGGAATACCGAAAGACTGGCAAGTGTTTCAAATGTGGAACACAGGGACACATCTCCAGGAACTGCCCGAAGCACAATGATGCGTCTTCATCCAGGTCTTCTTATCAGAATAAGGCTGTCCGTTCCATCACTGAGGAACAACAGAAGGAAGAGAACGAACCAGTGAAGAAAATTAGAGCAATCTTTTCGGCAATGTCTACTGAAGAGAAGAATGCCCTCTTAAACAAATTCGAAAACGAGGGTTTTTAGTTAGGAAGCATCACTCAGTGGTTGGCTCTTCCTTATTATCGAGATCTGAACAGTTAGCGCTTGATTCTGTAATAGTATTATCCAACAATGACAAGCGCATTTCGTTAACTATCAAATCAACCGATTTACCTGCTGGAACATCTGCCCTAATCAATTGTGGAGCAGAAGGAAACTTTGTAGACGAGGGAGCAGTGAAGGAGCTCAGGAAAGAACAACTTAAGAAACCAATCAAAGTCAGAAACGCAGATGGAACAGTAAATATAAAAGGAATGATCACACATCGGACCAAGATATGCTACGTGATTGGCGGACAACAATTTATCAATTGGTTCTGGATCACTAAGCTAGGCGATCAATGAATGATTCTAGGAATACCTTGGTTAGAAGAAAACAACCCAATCATCAACTGGCAAGAAAAATCTCTGAAAATTGGGGATCTGGACACATCACCAAAAGCGATCTGGCAGCTAGCTCCTGACTCCCAGCAATGGGGCAAAGATGACTATTGGATTAGAGTTAAAACATCGGCATCACAGGAACTAGAACACAGACTAAAGAAAGACAAACCATCTACCAACAGAATATGAGCAATGGTGCACCATCTTTGACAAAAAAGCATCAGAACATTTCCCATCCAGTCAACCATGGGATCATGCAATCAACACAAAGGAAGGCTTTGTCCCAAAGGCTAGTAAACTCTATCCTCTATCCATCAAAGAACAGGGGTTATTAGATGAATGGATTGATGAACAACTCAAGAAAGGATACATTAAGCCATCTACATCACTGCAGGCATCACCGTTCTTCTTTGTAGCAAAGAAAGAAAGTGGAGTGCTCCGACCCTGTCAGGATTATCGATACATCAATGAATGGACCATCAAAAACGCATATCCCCTTCCCTTAGTTTCCGATCTCATGACTAAACTATGAGGCGCCAAGTACTTCACCAAACTAGACCTCCAATGGGGATACAACAATGTTTGCATCAAAAAGGGAGACGAATGGAAAGCAGCCTTTATTACCAATCGAGGGCTCTATGAACCAACAGTAATGTTCTTTGGCTTATGCAATTCACCGTCAACCTTTCAAACTATGATGAACAAATACTTTAGAGACATGATCAATGAAGGATGGCTAATCATTTACATGGACGACATGTTAATCTGTGCAGAAACACTGGAACAACTGGAGGAGCAGACAAAACAAATTTTACAACGGTTACAGGATAACGATCTATTCCTGAAACTAGAAAAATGCAAGTTTGCCACACAGGAAGTTGAATTCTTAGGAATGATCATCACCCCTGGACGTATTCAGATGGACCCAATAAAGTTAGCAGGGATTGTCAATTGGCCAGTCCCTACCACAGTCAAACAAGTCCGATCATTCCTCGGATTTGGGAACTTTTACTGACACTTCATTGGAAACTTTGCCGCCATCGCTAAACCACTCACCAACCTCACTAAGAAAACTGAACCGTTCAATTGGACCACTGAATGGAACAATGCTTTTGAAATTCTAAAGAAACAATTTGCATCTATGCCAGTATTATTAATGCCGGATCCAACTCGACCCTTTATCCTTCAGACCGATGCATCGAATAAGGCGATAGGAGCAGTCTTGAAACAAGCAGATGAAACAGGATCTCTACATCCCTGTGGATTTATTTCACATGCATTAACACAAACGGAACAGAATTACCAGATCTATGATCAAGAACTCTTGGTGATCATCAAGGGATTGATGACCTGGCGACATCTACTACATGGATCACCCCACACCACTATAGTCCACTGCGACCACAAGAATTTGTCCTACTACTGAACTGCCCAATGCTTAACGCCTAGACAAGCTAGATGGTCATCCCTATTATCAGAATTTGACCTATGCATTGAGCATGTCCCTGGCACAAAAATGTTTGAAGCACATGCCCTATCTTGACGCCCTGATCATATGGGAAACAGTGAATTACAAGAAGATGTCGTAGTCTTACCAGAGGATCGGTTTATTCGACTTATTGCGAAGATCTAGTTGCAGAAATTCAGAAAGCAATGTCAAAAAATGATTTCGGACGTATTCTAATTGAAATTATCACTACGCGTTGCACCCCACCGATCAAATCAAACATACAGGATTGGTCCTATACAAACAGCATTGTTCACTATCTCGGCAAGACCTACATCCCTGGCCAAGATGGATTACGAACCAAATTGATTAAAGAAATGCATGAAGCAAGATCATCAGGTCACCCTGGACAATTAAAGACCCTTGAACTCCTTAAGCGTGACTACTGGTGGCCCGGAATGTTCAAACATGTCAGGGAATGGATAGAAGGATGCGCCCTCTGTCAACAGATGAAGATTAATACACACCCAAATGTACCTGCCTTTCACCCAATTCCGTCAAAAGCAACCCGCCCTTTTCAACAAGTAACCCTTGATTTCATTATGGATCTACCCCTTTCTGATGGCTTTGACTCAATCCTGGTCACGGTGGACCATGGTCTTACAAAGGGGGTAATTTTCACACCTTGCAAGAAGACAATCGATGCTCTAGGCACTGCGGAACTTTACGTCTCCGAAATTTTCAAATGGTTTGGCCTACCTGATGTTTTGATCTCAGATTGAGGACCACAGTTCTCCACAAAAGTATTTCAGGAAATATGAAAAGCATTAGGAATCGACCATAGAATGAGCACAGCCTGTCATCCCCAGACTGACAGAGAAACAGAACAAGTCAATCAGGAACTAGAAGTTTACCTCCGAATGTTCTGCTCCAATGAACCACATCTATGGAAACCGCTTCTCCCAATAGCCGAATTTGCCCATAATAACCGACATTATGACACAATCAAAACTTCCCCATTCAGACTAATGTATGGAACGGACCCTGTCGCGCTTCCCACAGCTACAACACGAATGACTATACCAGCAGCAGAGGAACACCTTCAGTTCCTAAGGAAGGCCAGAGAAGAAGCGCTAGCAGCACATGAACTAGCAAGACAACTAGTGGCAAGACGATGCAAGGACAAAGCAATGCGATTTGAAAAAGGCACCAAAGTATGGCTTGAGAACAGAAATCTTCACATACCATATCAGTCCACAAAGCTAGCACCAAAACGAGAAGGACCCTTTGAAATCAAACAAGTGATGGGACCAGTAACATACAAATTGAAACTCCCAAAACAATGGTGCATTCACCCTGTGTTTCATATGTCACTCCTTACCCCGTATAGGGAAACGACTGCACATGGCCCAAACTATGTGAAACCACCCCCTGATCTCGTAAATGGAAAAGAGGAATTTGAGGTAGAGGCAATTCTAGCTCACAGGAAGCGAGGTGCAGGCTACCATTACCTAGTTAAATGGAAAGGCTATGGATTGAACAATAACTCTTGGGAACCCGCTTGCAATCTTGCAAACACCACTGATATTCTATCAGAATACCAACAATGCCAACACCTCTGAACCATGACTCGATACAGAAACCGCCACGTCTTGAAACAAAATTATCATTATACGAAACAAAACTGTTCGATACTCTCTCGATACACTATAGCTCTCAAAGAAAAGACCGTCTATACCCGCATACAATACCTTCCTCTCCGACACATTCCTAAAGCACCAAACCTATCAGAAAAACCTACTCAAACAATGGCACTGCTCACACAATATTACCGCATTCCCTGACTCAACCACCACCACCAGAGGAACCCTTCAGGAACAATAGAGCTCCCCTGCAATACCATCAGGAGATATCTTCCCAAATACCATGATTTATGATTCGCAGTAACCGATCTACCTAGTTATAATGAAGATCCACCAGTCTACCAACTTCTAGCCATCAGGAACAGTGACATTTACGAAAGCGCTCATGGAAGATTGCTATGTCCAGAAGAGTATAAATGAATTGATGAGATCACCATACAGACACGGGAGTGTAGCGCACAAATTTGGTTACTTGGATGCAGAATCAGAATCCCAGGAAGACCTCATATTCTTATGGAAGACATCCTCGACAACATTCAGTATCTGTTCGATGAACAAAGAGAATTAATAGCAGACATTGTCAGAAGAATCCGGAGATTTTTAGTCACCCCTACCACGGTGCGAGGAATTCAGCATCTGAATTCATTAACCAGGTTCATCTCGGAAGAACGAGAACTCCTTACTGACCCTGCAATCGAAGATCCACTAGATATAGAAAGTTCAGATTCAGACATGGAAATTAGTGATCTGGAATACGTATAAATTCTTCAAGTATCACCACCTAACGAAAAACCCACATCACAACAAGAAACCATGTTCACCTTCTTCGCCCTCGCCACTTACTTCATCATTCTAATCCTCCTCTCCTGCGCTCACTGGCGCATCAACGAAGCTGCTGATGCCCTTTCACCCTTCATCGCCGTCCCAGACCTCCCACTCGAGGTCTTCATAGAAAACACCACGGTCATCCATTTCGAGGATGACAACCTCCATATCCATCCGGCCGACCTCCTTCCCCAGGTACACCCCGAAGACCATCACCTCCCACACTTTGCCCAGTTTGTCAAAAGGAACACCACACTCACCGTCGTCACTGACGCTCTTGCCACTGCCACATGTTCCATCACCAACCTCTCCTCCGCCACCAACAATCTCGCCGCCCTCACCCTGTTATGAGGTCGGTAGACCAGGTCGCACAACCAGAGGAACAAGGAGAGAAAACAAAGAAACTCTGTAGGACTGTCTACGACAGTGACTATCAGGAGCCTGGGGGTTCTCAGGCTCCTACTACTACTATATACCCCTCGCCTTATGGTCCTCTCATGTCTGCCTCCCCTTAACCACATGCCCTGCTGATGTAAGCTAGGGCGCTACCATGGGCACCTGTCCATCACGCATGTCACCCGTTGTGACATGAAACCATCAAATCGTAACATTACCCCCCTCTTTAAGGGTTCGGTTCCACACGAACCATGTCAGGATCATCATCCGGGAGAGCGTAAAGTGCCACTCAATCACCCTTCCATTTGTGCCATTTGCGCTCCAAGCGTTCCTGGTAGTCACGTTCGAATTTGCCATCCTCCCATCCAAACAGTCATTTTGGCACATGTGTACTGGTATGATTTTGATACCTCTGGAATGCGTCCCTGAGTAGCCGGCGAGAGTGTTAGGACTAATCCTTGACACAATCACAAGCTTCAGAGGAGAAAAAGATATAGAGACGAAGCTTTTAGACACAGTAGTCTGTAACCTACAAGGAGGAAACAATCTAGAGTCTTAAGGACTCCTACCTACAGAACGCACTCCTTATATACCTGAGCCGTTGGTCTGTGCGCACAGTCTGTGCAGCCGCTAAGGCTATGCACGTGCAGCAACAAGACCCAGACCCATCTCCCAGACCTATCTGGACTCACCCAGACTCCTGGTTCCTTCCCGCAAACACCGTTTCATCCAATATCCCCTAATAGCCCTGATCGTATAGCCACCCTGGGTTATATAATCCTCCTGCCACATCTGGATAGGGGTCCCGCACTGTATGCTCGCATCTTGTTATATGTCCGTAGGCCTCTGAATAAAATACAGAAAAAGTCCATATCGTAACATGACCTCCTCCTTAAGACTTCACGTCCCGGGAAGTCACGTGTTGGTTGTAAATTGCTTCAGCGCCGAACGCTATATCATGTGATGGTTTGCCTTAGGGGAATCAAGCGCGGGTTTAACCAGCCCACCGCGCTCAAGGTTTCTTGAGAACACCCCGTCCGTGTCGGGTTCAGTGTAGATGAGTTTGCGGTCACCCTTCCATCTTTGCCAATTCCGCTTTAACTTGTTGAGGTAGTCATGCTCGAATTTGCCGTCTTCCCAACCGAACAACTGTTTGGGAGCCTTTGTATCCGTGTAGTTGCGCCAATTTTTAAACCGTAAGTCTGTGATCGCCAGTCGCCGGGGAGCACTTGGATTTTGCCTGTGGAACTTCTGAACCTCTTTCTTAGCGTTGGCAAGGTTCTCTGCAGGTTCCCATGTAGATTCTTCCATGGGGTAATTCTTCCACTTGACCAAGTATTCCAGTCTGCCACCATTTCGTCCGCCAACTCTACTGTCCATAACTTCTTCAACTTCGTACTCATTGTCTTCGGATTCCTCCACCATCTGTGCCTTTTTACGTTTGGCAGCTTTCTCGATTTGGTTGGGGAATTCTGGGGTGATATAGGGTTTCAGGAGTACCTCATTAAAGACGTTGTAGATTTTCCAAGCTGCGGGAATTTTTAACCGATATGCAGATGTGCCAACTTTCTCAACCACTTCCAAGGGTCCCACAAACTTGCCATCTAACTTCTTAGTTGCTCGAAGCATTGGCAAATTTTCTGTACTGAGGTATACCTTATCTCCTGGTTGATAGTTTTGCGCTGGTGTTCTGTGTGCATCCCACCGCTTCTTCATTGCTTCAGTGGTTTTTTCCAGCACAGCTTTGGCCTTAGCGTGGACATCCTCGATTTCTTTAACCAGTTCCTCCATGACAACAGTTTTTGGTTGATACAGTGGGTTCATCCCCTTGTTGGGATGTCTTCCATAGTTCATGAAGAATGGTGAAAACCCCGTAGACGAGTGTATCCGGTCGTTATGGCAAAATTGGGCTACCGCGAGCCAGTCACTCCAGTTGTTCTGCTGATGGTTGACGAACATGGTCAGGAATTCCTTAACTTCCTGATTTACCCGTTCTGTCTGTCCATCAGTTTGTGGATGATACGCCGTAGATCTATTAGCCTGTATTCCTAGGATCCCATATAGATCGTCCATGAATTTTGAAACGAATTGTGGTCCCCGATCACTGATGACCTTTTTTGGTAAACCATGTTCCCGGAACACATTATCTCTGAACAAGACTGCTACTCCTTGCAATGTGATTGACGACATTGTTGGGAGAAAGTAAGCCTTCTTTGTAAACCGATCTACCACAACCATAATCATGTCATTGCCTTTTGAGTCCGGTAATGGTCCGATTAGATCTACCAAGATGACTTCCCATGGTGCATCAGGAATTTCATTTGGATTTAACGGCACTGCTCTTGGCTGTCGATCCGGCTTTGCTCTCTGGCACGTTTCACATCCTCGTATAAAGCGTTCAATGTCCTTTCGCATTTGCGGCCACCAGAAATTACGAGTGAGACTTTCCACAGTTTTAACTACCCCTGAATGTCCCCAGGAATGATGAATCTGAATTAGGTCTCCCCTGATCCGCGCGTCCGCTGGGACGTAAATCCGACCCTTCCATTCAACTAACCCTTTCTCGATTTTAAAGTCAGGGTCTTGTTGTTCGATGCCTTGTCGAACCTGAGTTTCCCATTGCCGAGCCGAAACCTTTTGAATCTCCTTAATGATGTCCTCGATTGCCCGATCATCATCATAGATCCTTACAAACAAATGATCTTTCAGGAGTATCACTCCTTCGTTATCATTCTGTCCCTTTTCGTGTCCTGCTCTTCTTGACAATAGGTCTGCTTTCGAGTTAGACTTCCCAGATCAATGCTTAATTACGAAGTTGAACTCCTGCAAGTCCATGACCCATTGTGCCTGCCATCTGTTCAGATTCTGCGGTTTCCGAAAGTATGTGAGGTTTTGATGATCTGTGAGAACCTCAATCTGCTCTCTTGCACCTTTCAGGTAATGAGACCATTCGTAAAACGCATGCATGACTGCAAGCATTTCCTTGTCGTAAATCTCATAATTCCGTTCAGCTTCATTTAACGACTTTGAAATAAATGCCACAGGTCGCCATGTGCCGTCCTTGCTCTGCTGGGACAAAATTCCACCAATTGCAAAGTCAGACGCATCTACTTCAACACGAAATTGACCATCGTCATCAGGAATTTTGAGGACTACCTCCCTCGCCACAAGGTCTTTCAGTCCCTGAAAGGCCAAAGTCTGCTGATCCGTCCATGTCCACTCAACCGTCCCGGTAAGACCCGTCAAAGGTTTCGCCATTTTAGCAAAACCTTGCACAAAACGCCGGTAGAAGTTAATAAAACCCAAAAATTGCTGTAATTCACGCTTGCAAGTAGGAATCGGCCAATCAACCACGGCTTGTACCTTGCCTTTCTCCATTTGAATGGAATCTTGACTGATGACAAGTCCAAGGAAGTCAATCTGAGGCTGATCAAACCAACACTTCTCTGGTTTCAAAGATAACTTGTGATTCTCCAGCTTTGCTAAGATACAGTTAACATGCATCGTGTGTGCGTCCTGCGATTGAGAGAACACCAAAATGTCATCCATGTAAATGACGACCCATCCTTCGGCGATTTCTTGCCTAAAGATATCGTTCATCATTGTCTGAAATGTTGCGGGAGAATTACAGAGACCAAAAAACATGACCAGAGGTTCAAACAGGCCTCGGTGAGTTTTGAAGGCCGCTTTCCACTCATCACCTTCTTTGATCCTAATGTTGTTATATCCCCATCTAATATCCATTTTCAAGAAGACCTTGGCTTTCGATAGTCGGTCAATCAGCTCACCAATCAATGGTAATGGATATCGATTTTTTCGCGTGATGTCATTTAGCTTCCGGTAATCCTGTACTGGTCTTAGTTTACCATCTTTTTTCTTAACGAAGAAGAATGGTGATGCTTGTTCAGAAGTACTTGGTCTAATCCGTCCGGATTTCAGGTTTTCTTCCAGGAATTCATCCAGCTGTTCCCGTTCTTCTTTATTCAACGGATACACTTTACAATCAGTCAGCTGTCCTCCGGGAATAAATTCAATAGCATGATCCCATGGCCGTCTCGGTGGTAATTCATCAAACATTTCTTTTTCGAATACCTTCCGATATTTGAGGTAATGCCCTGGTACCGTTTCTTCTAAAGACTGTTTTTTGCTAGCCAGCGCCTCTTTTGCTGCAATGTCGGTTGAGAGTGGTCGTAGCTTCAACTCTTCCGATCCTATATGTACTGCCAGTAAACGTTCTCCATCTTCTAAGGATTCGGTTTCATCCACCTCCTCCTCAGGCTTGGTCACACTGGACTGGTTCCAGCAAGTTCCTGGACAACGGCTGAAAGTTATCTCATGCTTCTTCCAATTCATGCTAGGATTATGTAATTGTAACCAGTCATGTCCCAAGAACAAGTCCGTCTTTCCAAGTCGTGCCACACAGCAGTCCATGACTTCTTCGTGGTCTCCGATCCGTAGTTTGAACTGAACCATGTACTCAATATTCCCCATCGTATTACGAGTCCCATCTGCATTGTAGACTGGTACCGGTCGTAAAAGGCGTCATTTGTTCATCCGATGCTTCTCTACAAACTCATCGTTAATGCACGACCCTGTGCATCCTGAGTCAACTAAAGCTATGACAGGAATTGTGGATCCTGTATCCATAGTAGTTATGATTCCTTTGAGGTTTATTTCTTGTTTTCCTGAAGCTTTGACAATTTGTTGTCGCAGCTGTGTCAAGTTCCACATTGCTTCGGATTCTGACTGTTGGTTTAGTTCCTTCAGCAGTTGCGGTGTTACTTCAGATAAACGTTTCTCATGAACCCATCCCTTTAGACAGTCTATAGCAACCTGTTCGTTTTGTTGCCATATCCTTCTCACTACCCATGCAGGGGTCCATTGTTTGATCCGGGGTTTGGCGCTCACACTTAAGTTTCGAATTCGATGAATATGAGAAGAATATTCATATAATAGTCCTTGTACATTTACACAAGAATCATTGTTCATTTTCGAAACTCTATCAGCCAGCAGCGCTGAGCACTCGCCTACTGGCTTCCACCAAAACCCTTTTCCTTTCCGAGCTCTTTCCATTGCTCCTCAGTGAGCTCTTCTATCCTAACTTCTCTTGCTCTCCACTTCCCCTTATCCTTCCACCTCGGTTTTCTTGGTTCCGGGCATTCTCGTGCGAAATGTCCTTCCTTGCCGCAGTTGTAACAGTTACCAGTAACTAGTTTTTTACTCTTATCTACGTCCATGGCGTTTGGGTCTTTGGACGTTGTCGGTGTACTATATTGAAATTGGTTTGGTTTGTTATCCTTAACAACCATTTTTTCTTTGTAACCGCCTTTTTGTCTATCTGGCCCGTATGCCTCTGTTGCCTTACGATAGGCTCGTGCAAGCTCTATTGCCCGATCCTGGATCTGCTTCAGGGTTGCATCATCCCCTAAATTTCCATGCCTAATTAGATCTCGTCCTAGCGCAGGGTTGATGTTTTGTTTAAATAATGCAACCAACGCCCTGTGATCCCATCCAACCAATGGTAGCAATGCATTAAACCGGACTACATGATCCTCGATCATTGTATTTCCTTGTTTTAATGCCAGAATCGCATCCGTTGCTTTTTCCCGTGTCTCGGTTGACATGAAGAACTCATGCATTTGCGTGGCAAAGTCTTCCCATGAAGTAAAAGGAAATTGGTTCCTCAACGGTCATCGGATTTCATGATCGTTTACTATCACGCCTTGATTAAGTGATGCCCAAGACAGATTGGCTGGCCATCCAGAGTTAACCACTTCATTTTGATACTCCTGGTCTGCGTCCTGGACTGCCTTGAGTTTGACTCCTGCCCAATTGCCCGCTCGATTATCCTTTCCTTTTCTGATGCGGTATAGACAAATAGAGATTTTTCTGTCTAACTGCGTTTCACGAGCAAGCGTAAAATAGGTCCTCATTTGCCTTAGCCATCCATCCACCATTCGAGGGTCGCCTTCATAGTAATCGGGCATTTCTGCCTTAGTAAGAGGTGCGGGCGGCAGTATTGGATTAGCCCGTCGATACTCGTTGACTATTCCGGCCACTACTTGTCCGATTGCTGTGATGGTCTCCTCCCGCTGTACCTGTTGTCTCTGAATGACGTCTTCTTGAGCAGCGACTTGTGCCGCAGTAGCACCTTGGGGAGCCGGTTGTTCCGTGTCTTCCGCCCAGACCGTTCGCCATCCAGTCATGGCATTATACAAATGTGCCATCATATCGGCAGTGAACCTGAATGCCCCGAGCCGCTTGTGTCCCGATCCTGACCAATTCATTAAGTCCAAATGCGCCCACCCATCATACCCATTCATCTGCTTGTCAATGTGATAACAGTGTTCCAGACTGTGGGTTCGACGAATCAAGATCCTGATTCATTCGTTTCGTAAATTAGGATCCCATGATACTACTTCGTGAATTTGTGGGTATGCTGGCCAATTGTATTCATCCCAGTATTGCGCTTTGATCAGGAATAAATAACAGAACCCAGGAATGTCCGGATGAAGCATGTGCCTGTCATAACAGGGTTTCGGATACGGATATGGAGTGGAAATGTCCTTTTTAATCTCCCTCCTCCAATTGTCAATTTCCCGTTTCCGTGCTTCTGTATTAGACGAGTTGGGTGCATCAAGATCTTCTTTCATCCAGTCCAATGGATTGGCAACGGATCCTCCATTCCAAGTCCAATCCGCTCCCTGAGTCCGAGTTAACGCCTTACTTGGCCCGAATGCGCTGATGACCGCCTGGGAGTATGATTTTTTAACTGCGACCTGTCCCAATTCCGGCAATGGTCAGACAGATGGATTTTTGGAGACTCCTTGTACAAACGAGGATATTGTTGCAGGTGATTTGGATCTTGGTTTTTTTGATTTCCCTTGTCCTCCAAATCTAGCTCATTTGTTAAATTTTCCATGCTGCTCCAAGCATTCCAGGTCTTTCCAGGTATAGATCTCATCCTTTTTAAGACTTAATTCCGCCCATTCCAGTACATGGAACTTGTCTGGCTTTACGTTATCCTGTAAGCCGAAAACTGCCGAGTAGTCCCTGAGTTCGGGTTCCCATGAAAGAATTTGTTCCAGCGTAGGCCATTCCGGCCAATGGAATTGGTTATGGAATTCCTTCTTGAACAGATATAGATAACAGTATCCGTTCACTTTCCATGGTGCCGTTCTGGGAATGGCCGTTGTGTATGATCCAGGTAACACTGGTTTCTCTTTTGAAATCTCTTGGACCCAGCGCTGTGTGAACTCAACGTCCTCTCCTAACTTGGATAGAAAGTAATCGTGATCGGGCGGCGTGAAAATTTCGTCTTCCCCATATTGGGATATGCGGGGTGGAGTATAATTCCTCGGCAATTTCCATTGGATATATGCAGAAAGATATGGATCATATCTTTCTCCTCGGAGTCGTTCCTCATTTTGGAGTCTCTGCTCGTTTCTCATGACTCGCCCTGCATTCATGATATTTCCATTTAAGGCATGCATCAACCGATTTCTTTCTTTTGCCGTCAAGATTAAGCCATCATGTTTCAGTGTGTATACATTGAAACTGATTAGTAGTAATTCGATGTTGGAGGGTGTGTTGAATAATGCCTCCCATACTGCTGACCCTGGCTCTAGCTGATTTAGAACATCTTCCAAGGTTTTTCGCTCCCTGGCAATCTGTTGTTCCAGTTCCCTGAACCGGCGCTTCTGCAGTAATTGTTCATGGCGTATTTTTAGTAACTCCTGCCATGCGTCCTCTTGTTCCCTGATTGCTGCTTCCTCGGCGCGCCATGCTGCTAATTTCTTCTGACGTTTCACTTCCTTCTGAAGACATCTTTGTTCCTTCTGCCAGCGCTGCCAAGCCCTGACATGTGCGTCACGGGGTCGGTTGTTGGTCCGAACCTCCTTAGTCAATGTAGTGGGTAATTTCTTTGCTGTGCACCCCTGCGCCCATCCAATTGAGAAGATTATCCCGATTTCTTCAAGGGTCATGCCGGCCCTTGGCAATACGTAGTTGAACGGCCCTGCCATTCCGATTTGTGTTGATCTTCTTAGATCCGCGATTCCAATGACGCCTCAAGTAGAGGGATGTCGCCTCTTCTTCCGTAAACGTACTTCCTAATACGTTCACTGTCTGATGCGGTCAATAACGCACCCGCACTCAGATCTTCGATTTAATTCCTTCAATTGACCCAGATGTGTGGTGCCCGGGTCTTCACTGAGATGTCCTCGTGCTCAGATCAATAGATCCGATACGTAATTGGTGTTCTCAGACTGTATCTCCTTGATACACGGCACACAAGTGGATTGTCTTCGAGGGTTCCGCCCCCTTTTCCGCAGTACTAGTGCTGGTGCCTGCAAGACCCTGCCCGGTCGACTACAGCGCGCTCCAAGCTCTCGTCTAGTACTGTTTTGTTGCCAGTAGCCAATTGGCCGTAGTCACCTTATATCGATAAGATGAGGCTATCTGCTGTTGGTGTCGGTGTCGCCTAGACTCCTCGAGGCTGTCTGTAGGCACGTGTTGTAACGTGTACAGAGTCAGATGGTTTACTGAAACTGAGCTCTCCTTGTCACTGTCCACGACAACAAGCAAGGCTTTGCTCCGCGCTGTGACCAATGACAAAGGGTGTGATGTAGAAGACTCTAGATTATGTTAGGACTAATCCTTGACACAATCACAAGCTTCAGAGGAGAAAAAGATATAGAGATGAAGCTTTTAGACACAGTAGTCTGTAACCTACAAGGAGGAAACAATCTAGAGTCTTAAGGACTCCTACCTACAGAATGCACTCCTTATATACCTGAGCCGTTGGTCTGTGCGCACAGTCTGCGCAGCCACTAAGGCTATGCACGCGCAGCAACAAGACCCAGACCCATCTCCCAGACCTATCTGGACTCACCCAGACTCCTGGTTCCTTCCCGCGAATGCCGTTTCATCCAATATCCCCTAATAGCCCTGATCGTATAGCCACCCTGGGTTATATAATCCTCCTGCCACATCTGGATAGGGGTCCCGCGCCGTATGCTCGCGTCTTGTTATACGTCCGTAGGCCTCTGAATAAAATAGAGGAAAATACAGAAAAAGTCCATATCATAACATAATGTAGCTAGCCAAAACCTGGAAATCTAATTCGATTTCAAATACCAGGTTTTGCTCGTCGTCGAATCCCTGTCCTCCGACCTTCTTCAAGTTGATGAAAGTGGACTGGGACCACTTCGACTTCTCGTCGCGGATCCACTTGTTACTCCTTTGCATGTGAACCCAATTGTAGAGCGATTCCTCCTGATCGCCCAACTCAATGTGAACACCCGGCATGTTTTCTAACCGGTTGATCATTTCATCGTACTTTGCGTAGACTTGTTCATACAACGCCACTGC
The DNA here is from genome assembly GCA_023014395.1 of Amanita rimosa. NCBI lineage: Eukaryota > Fungi > Basidiomycota > Agaricomycetes > Agaricales > Amanitaceae > Amanita > Amanita rimosa. The sequence continues at coordinate 308,957 of JAEBUO010000046.1, forward strand.
TGATTTACGTTTATTATCCCAACTCGCTTTTGGGATAAACCTGCCGACCAGCTCATCGGCCGTGTACTTGAAATTTGGAACCGTCCTGGTCCCGCTCGTTACCGCGACTGCCGGTGTCGAGGGCTTAATTTCTGCTGCCTTATTTTTTACAACCGGCCTTGTCTGATGCGCCTTCCGCGCCCTTTCCTGAACACGTGGGGCTTGCGCCTTTTCCCTTTCGAGATGCACCACCTCCTCACGTTCCTTGCGCTCTTTTAGTAATGCTTCCCACGCATCGGTTTGTTCGACCCAAGCCACTCTGTCGGCTTCGGCAAGAAGACGGCGTGTCTCTTCTGCCTCATGCCTACGGCACTCCGCGGCCTTGTGAATAACCCACCGACACATGTGCATATTGTGGTTGGCGGGTACTGGCTGACGTGCCAGTTGTGCAAGTCATCACTGCTCGTAGGCTTGCCACTGTGCGTAATTTGCGTTTTCACGAGCGTGCCACTCGTCCTCGATACGGCTCTCAATGAGCCCCTGTAACAAAAACTCCGTCTTGCTCAGATCCCACACCGATCTGACGCAAGGAGCATTCCTCTTCGTCCGCTGAGACGCCCTAATGGGGATGTCGCCAGAGGGGTTTCCACCGGTTCTCGGGGTCAATTTGGCACGATCGGCCCGCACCCCCGCAGAACTCTTCGATTTCAATCCACCATGTGACACAGGGAGGTGGTGCCCGGGTCTTCGGTCAGGTGTCCTCATGCTCAGGGAACTAGCCCCGATACGTGATTGGTATCCTGACACTGTGCATCCTTGATACACGGCACCCCCCTGCGTTGTCTTCGGGTGTTTTCCCACCCTCTTCCGCTGCGCCAGTTGCCATCCCTCCTGACCCACTATCCCGGGACAAGATGGCACTCGCACTGAGCGCAGTTTTGTAGCCTGAGATGCTACCTGTGTAAAAGAAACGGAAATGGAACTCATACCGGTTCCGGATACGGATGCGCTCTGCTGAGCGACTTGAGAGTGTGTTGCGTCGACGACGCCTTGAGTAGATGCGCTACGAGCGCTGAGCTTCGGAATTGCCTGTGACGCTGGCATAGCGGTCGAGGTTCGCAGTCAGTAGACAATACCTGTGCGAGGTGATCTTGTAAGGCTCTTGATTATGTTACAAGGTCGATAGACCAGGTCGCACAACCAGAGGAACAAGGAAGAAAAGAAGAAACTCTGTAGGACTGTCTACGACAGTGACTATCAAGAGCCTGGGGGTTCTCAGGCTCTAACTACTACTATATACCCCTCGCCTCATGGCCCCCTCATGTCCGCCTCCCCTTATCCGCATGCCCTGCTGATGTAAGCTAGGGCGCTACCATGGGCGCCTTGTCCATCACGCATATCACCCATTGTGACATGTAACCGCTAAATTGTAACAGTTTTGTCCCAAAGGCTAGTAAACTCTATCCCCTATCTGTCAAAGAACAAGGGCTGTTAGACGAATGGATTGATGAACAACTCAAGAAAGGATACATTAGACCATCTACATCACTGCAGGCATCACCATTCTTCTTTGTAGCAAAAAAAGAAAGTGGAACACTCCGACCCTGTCAGGATTATCGATACCTCAATGAATGGACTATCAAGAACGCGTATCCCCTTCCCTTAGTTTCTGATCTCATGACTAAACTACGAGGCGCCAAGTACTTCACCAAACTAGACCTCCGATGGGGATACAATAACGTTCGCATCAAGAAGGGAGATGAATGGAAAGCGGCCTTTATCACCAATCGAGGACTCTATGAACCCACAGTGATGTTCTTTGGATTATGCAACTCACCGTCAACCTTTCAAACCATGATGAACGAATACTTTAAGGGTATGATCAACGAAGGATGGTTAGTCATCTACATGGATGACATGCTAATTTGTGCAGAATCACTGGAACAACTGGAAGAGCGGACAAAACGGATTCTACAATGGTTACGAGATAACAATCTATTCCTGAAATTAGAAAAATGCAAGTTCGCCACACAGGAAGTTGAATTCTTAGGAATGATCATCACCCCTGGACGTATTCAGATGGACCCAATAAAGTTAGCAGGGATTGCCAATTGGCCAGTCCCTACCACAGTCAAACAGGTCCGATCCTTCCTTGGATTTGGGAATTTTTACTGACGTTTCATTGGAAACTTTGCTGCAATCGCTAAACCGCTCACCGACCTCACTAAGAAAGCTGAACCATTTGACTGGACTACAGAACAAAACAATGCTTTTGAAATGCTAAAGAAACGATTCGCATCTATGCCAGTATTATTAATGCCGGATCCTACTCGACCCTTTATCCTTCAGACCGACGCATCAAATAAGGCGATAGGAGCAGTACTGAAACAAGCAGATGAAACAGGATCTCTGCATCCCTGTGGATTTATTTCACATGCATTAACACAAACAGAACAGAATTACCAGATCTACGATCGAGAACTCTTGGCAATCATCAAAGGATTGATGACTTGGCGACATCTACTGCATGGATCACCCCACACTACTGTAGTGCACTGCGACCACAAGAATTTGACCTATGTATTGAACACGTCCCTGGCACGAAAATGTTTGAAGCAGATGCCCTATCCCGATGCCCCAATCATATGGGAAACAGTGAATTACAAGAAGATGTCATAGTCCTACCAGAAGATCGTTTTATTCGTCTTATTGCAGAAGATCTAGTCACGGAAATTCAGAAAGCAATGTCAAAAGACGATTTTGGATGCATTCTAATTGAGGTTATCACCACACACCGCGCTCCACCAATCAAATCGAACATACAAGATTGGTCTTACACCAATGGCATTGTTCACTATCTCGGAAAAACTTACATCCCTGACCAGGACAGGTTACGAACCAAATTAATTAAGGAAACGCACGAGGCACGATCATCTGGTCACCCTGGACGACTAAAGACCCTTGAACTTCTTAAGCGTGATTACTGGTGGCCCGGAATGTTCAAACATGTCAGAGAATGGATAGAAGGATGCGCCCTCTGCCAGCAGATGAAAATTAACACGCATCCAAACGTACCAGCCCTTCACCCGATTCCGTCGAAAGCAACCTGCCCATTTCAACAAGTAACCCTTGATTTCATTACCAATCTACCCCTTTCTGATGGTTTTGACTCGATCCTGGTCACGGTGGACCACGGTCTTACAAAGGGGGTAATTTTCACACCTTGCAAGAAGACAATCGACGCTTTAGGCACAGCAGAACTCTATGTCTCCGAAATTTTCAAACGGTTTGGCCTACCAGATGTCTTAATTTCAGATCGAGGACCACAGTTCTCCGCAAAAGTATTTCAAGAAATACGAAAAGCATTAGGAATCAACCATAGAATGAGCACAGCCTATCATCCTCAGACTGATGGGGAAACAGAACGAGTCAACCAGGAACTAGAAGTCTATCTCCGAATGTTCTGTTCCAATGAACCGCATCTATGGAAACCGCTTCTCCCAATAGCCGAGTTTGCTCACAATAACCGACATCACGACACAATCAAAACTTCCCCATTCAGACTAATGTATGGAACGGACCCTGTTGCGCTTCCCACGGTTGGACAACTTCTGGCTGGTAGAAGTCGGTGACTTCTCGCATACAAAGGGGGTAATGTTACAGTTCTCTTTTCCCTTTGTTAACGGACTACATTTACTTGTTACAAACCCATAGTTACGCTTGGACGTTATCTCCTTTTATAGCTACCTTCATCTTTCCTTTCTTAGATAGCTATGCTCTTTCCCCTTATATTCTTATTGTTCCCTTAACGTATATAAACCCCTCTCATGTACTGTAGTTCTTTAGTTCCAACTTAGTCGAATCTTATCCATAACTTGAACGCTCTTTTGCTCGTTGCCTCAACTGCTCTCCTCACTCTCTCTCTAGCCTTCGTCATCGTCAGACTTAGTGCCTAGAACCCTCGTCCAGTGATTGGGAACAGACCAAGACTCTGTTTGTCGCTGTGGACTTGGACGCTGAACGACGTTGTGGACATCAACCATAACACATAATGTTTATTCTGTATATTCTGTTTGAGATAAGGTTGTTAACAGAGGTTGAGACAAAATGGTCCAGATGTGCTTAAGGTGGTAGGTTGACATACTTTGATTACCTACCTGCTGACAATGGATGGTGGAGTGGATCAGTGCTTGCATGTGTGAGTACAATACTATGTATAATCACAGCTGTCATGATACTCTGGAATAGTCTCTCTTCAGTGCACAATAGCACATCCAAGTTTATTCACAATGCCTCTCTCTTCTATTTCCTTTACCATTGCATGAGAATATTGAGTGGCTGTGCTATGTCATCACATGATGAATGTATCATTTATCTTGCCTCTGTGCTCTTGTCCACCACAAATTGTCCTTTTCCCACACACTGATGAAACTGTGATTGAACTGACCAATAATATCCTTGTCAATTTATGTATGTCTGTTGATCTTTATTTATCATATATTATCACATATTCAGACAGGTAAGGATGCACAGCCACACATTTAGTAAGTAGTATGTGTCACCATATATGCAGCCACACATGTGGTGATTATTGATATGAAAACAATTTTATTTTGTTATCCTACAACCATCACACAGCTTGCACCAGTCCTGTAGGGCAGTGTTCCTTTCTTAGAACTGACTTCCTGATAAAATTTGCATCACTCCCAAACATTCTGAAGACATCACCATCATCAGAAGTAAGTCAAGCTTCCCAAGTGCTTGATTAAAGCTTTTGACACCATATGACAGCAAAATGTCAATGCTCCCACACTCATCTGCCCTGTCCTGGTATCTTTTCCATGGCTTACTGATACAATCATGAAAATAATGAGTCTGAATCATTGGTTGCTTTCTAGTAATTTCTGATCAAGCCCAGACTCTGATTGAGACCATTCTTGCAAAGAAGAAGGAGCTATTGTCTGAACCAGAGAAAAGTACATTGATGGGAAACAAAGCCTTTCAAATTATTTTCCCTCACTCTAGGGATATAAAATGAAGATTGTGAGATATGAGGATGACATAAATAATGTCCTGTTTTCCAGGACTGTCAATATGTTGAAGTGGATTCAAACTCAGATGCCTCCATGATAAGAAATGCTTTGAAGGGGAACAGCTTACACCAAGTGAAGGTTCATGAGCATGGAACCTATCCACATGATCCTTACCAGAGATGTATCCTTGTTATTGGTGTCTGTACAGTGGGAGGCTCAGGCTCCTCCTATTTATCCTTGTTATTGGTGTCTGGGATAGTGGGAGGCTCAGGCTCCTCCTATTATTTGTCCATCAGTAAATTATGTTCAATATTAATTTCTCTTACCTGCTCTATGGTGAGATTTATCCATTGGCTCAGTGTTGGTGACAATTCAGGAGTTTTTAGCCTAATCTGTTATGGTCAATGTCCTCAATGTCATTCAGCATCCAAGTCTACAGTGACAAGCAGAGTCTTGGTCTTCTCCCAGCCACTGGACAAGGGTTCTAGACACTGAGTCTGATGATGACAAAGGTCTGAGATGAGAGTGAGGAGAGTGGTTAAGGCAATGAGATTGAACAGGTATTGGAACTCACCCTTGATGATTGTCCCAACTGAATTCAGGCCCACAATTATCTAAACTTTGCCAAATCTATATTTCAACCTATCATCTGAAAATCCCAGCAACTGAGGGCTATTTTCCAAGAATAACATTGTTGTCAGGGGCCATAAAGGTTAGGGAGTTGGGACACTCAAATTCCCAGGAGTTAGATAAGATGGGGATTAGCTGCTACAGCAGGTGCCATGAGCCATTGGCATATTGACTGTAATGGATACTATGGAGGTAAAAGCAGGCAAGAAGTGGTGGTTAGTTGCCAGGGAGAAGTCAGTAGGACCAAAAATGTCCACCAGAATCTTTTACTCCTCATTTGACACCTGTGGGAGGTTCATGGAGTGATGCTTGGACCTGGTGACATACTGTAAGTAATTTCAAACTCTCCAAAAACTCTCCATTTATCTCATGATGTCAGCTACCTCACACCCCACATGCTGTGGTCACACTTGACCACACTATATGCTTTGGAGGGATGTCAAGCTTGGGAATCCTGGACACATTTGTGGGATCCCAGCTGTTGACAAATTCAGATAGTAGGAACTGGAAGCTGCTACACAGGATGGCAGTTTTCTATCACCATATCCTAGTAAAAAAATGGATCCAGGTGAATTGCCAAGTCATGGCTCAACTGTTTACTCTCATGAATTAATTGGGATCATGTACATACCAGATGTACAAAAATGACCTGACCTAATACACAGCTGTCACCAATTGTTGAAAGATTCTTTTCTCATTGTTAAAATTCTGCACAAATAGTGACATATGCAAAATTTAATGTTTAGTGCACCATCTAACACTGTGCAAAAAATTATATTTTGACTGCATTTCCCAGAGCTAAACTTTGATTTTGCTTTCTGTTTTCATACTTGGAATATTCTACCTAGACTTTTAATCATTGCAACTGCAAAAAGTAATCTTAAAATAATAAATTTACAGTTGCAAAATTTCTATTTAAAGCTTTAATTATCACATGAGTCAAGATTCCATGTTTTGATTATATCTCACCAATAAGTAAATTTTAAACAAATTTTAAATGTTTTAAAAGCTGAGATAGTTTAAAATTTTATCACATGCTTGGTATGCATTGTGGGTGTGCTGGCCAATGCATGGCATGCACTAAAGGCACACTGGCTACCACTTAGCATGCACTTGTTGACCAGAGCACAATGACCATATGACATGATAACATTTGTGAACACTGATTGTCTGATCAAGCTTTTGGCTGTCAGTTATAGTGAACAATGTGTAAATGTTTTTTGCTTTCATTTTTATTTTCATTTTTTTTGTTTTTTGTTTTTTGTTTATTGTTTTTTGTTTATTGTTTATTGTTTTTTGTTTTTTGTTTTTTGTTTTTTGTTTTTTGTTTTTTGTTTTTTGTTTTTTGTTTTTGTTTTTTGTTTTTTGTTTTTTGTTTTTTGTTTTTTGTTTTTTGTTTTTTGTTTTTGTTTTTTGTTTTTTGTTTTTTGTTTTTTGTTTTTTGTTTTTTGTTTTTTGTTTTTTGTTTTTTGTTTTTTGTTTTTTGTTTTTTGTTTTTTGTTTTTTGTTTTTTGTTTTTGTTTTTTGTTTTTGTTTGTTTTTGTTTAAAATCTACTTATTGGTGAGATATAATCAAAACATAGAATCTTGATACATGGAGAATGCCTATGTAAAATTTATCATTTAAGATTACTTTTTGCAGTTGCAATGATTAAAAGTCTAAGAATTTTCCAAGTATGAAAACAGGAAGCAAAATTAAAGGTTTGTCAAAATATAAATTTTTGCACAGTGTTAGATGGTGCACTAAACATTAAATTTTGCATGTGACAGCTGTAGGTCTTGTGCTTTTTTACACCCAGGTTCTTATAGTGAAGGACAAGAAAAATGGAGTGACCAATTATGCTTGATGCTTCATCTGGAATTGCTTCTCTGTTGCTGCAAACTCCTGAAAGTGGAACACATGCTGCTTGGCTGTTGAAAATTGAAGCAGGGACCAAACTTGGATGTGGATGGGAAAGCCCAAATTCCAGGAAACATGTGCTGCTATCCAAGTACCATGGACAACTTGATTCAACATGCCTATCCTGACATCCACCTGGGCAACAAACCAAATCAATACTTTTTGGACAGAAGTATGTTGTGCTGCAAGAATGATGATGTGGATGAGATTAATAAAATGATCCTTGACATGATGTCAGGCAGAGAAAAAGTTCTTTGCAGTGCAGATTCAGTTGATTTGGAGAATAAGGCTCAGGAATACCACATTATCTTGGCAAAAATTAGAGTTGTTGCATGCTGATTTGTTAGAATTCCCACAAGAATCTTACCATTGTAAAAAATGGTGTCTTATGATTCTTGACAATTACTCTTTGTATGCCTTTCTGGCATTTCTACAATCAAAATCAGAAACTTTCAAACACTTTGTTGACTTTGTTAAACTGTTTGAGAACCAAACAGGACATAAAGTGAAACATTTCAGATTGGATTGAGGGGGGAGAGTTTAAATCTAAAGAATTTGATGAATTCTTA